>CM052329.1:1167499-1485702 GCA_028455615.1 Lasioglossum zephyrum | reverse complement strand
TATAGGTATATATATATATATATATATATATATATATATATATATATATATATATATTGAACATCACAAATTTATTATCTTGAAGGGGGTGCAATCATTAGCAAAAGTCACTCTCAATTTTTTATAATATGAAAACAAATTAATTAAAAAATAAATATAACATGAAATTCACTAATTAATGGAAAATGTACTCGTGAATGGTTTTCACTGCCAATATATTGATGGATTTCGAATTTCTTGTACTTTTGTCTCCCATTGTACCTCTAGAACATCCTTAAACAAACAAACGATTGACAAAATCGATCGATCATGTACTATCCGCACAGAACCGCGAGAAAATCGTTCCGGCGCGGCAAAGGCGTAAGGAAAAATGGCGTCGCTAGACGGACGACTGCAGTTGCAATATTTCGAAGCCAGGCTCGAACGTCGTGCACAAGAGAGCATGTGCCCGTGCGAGTCGAGTCCTGTACAAACCACTTGAGATCGTAGCAGCACAGTGGCTTCTTTCTCCATGAGACGGGCTATCGATCGGGCCCTGTGGAGCCACCCACGCCCCGCATCCGTGTCCCCGTCTCGCGTCTTCAAACCCTTAGAAATTTCGGGATGCAACCGCAATATCGAAAGTGCTCGAGTACTCGAGGCTGGCCCATCGAAATTCCATTCAAGGAGGAGGACCTACTTTCCCGCCCTCTCGGTATTCGATTTTTCTTTTCTTTTTTTTTTTCATCGAGAGAAAGAGTGAGAAGGGCGAACATTTAAAAGACAAAAGCTCAGCGAAGAAAGATCACAGACAAAGAAGAGCGCCGACTGGGGAACGTACAGAAACCTCCGACTTCCGTTTCCTTGAACGAATAATTTTATTTCGAAGTTTATTGCGGAGTGCGAAAATGGAATTTTGATGAATTTATTTATTATAAACGGAATGAGATCCTTTTACAAAACTGTTAACAATAACAAAAAAGAAAAAAATATAAGACAACTCGAGCTTGATTAGATTTTGATAGATAGATCAAATAAATTACTAAACGTTTGAGTATCGCGCGAGTAAGAATCATATTAAATGGAAATAGTCTAGATCAGAAGGAACGTTTAGTTTTCGTGTTAAAATGGTTTTTGAAACTTAAGGAATCGTCTGCGTCGAAATCCTGGTTCAGTGAAAATGGAATCACGAGTACACATTGAACCAGATCGGATGGTAGAAGAGAACGATGCTTACCAAAGAAAGAAGGGGAGCCAACAAGCCAGAAACGCCGACATGATGATTCCCAGAGTCCTGGCAGCCTTTCGTTCCCTCCTCATTTTACTGCTGCTCGTGATCGGTGGATCCTCCGGCTGTGGATCCGGCGAGGATTGATCCACGGTCGGGAGCGACGTCAGCCCGGCGGAAATACCGTTGATCTGCAGATGTTTGTTCAGAAGTGCCGCCGCCACCTTGCTCCTGCAACAAAGCGTCCCATTTTCGGGTGAAGCTCGGTCGACGAGGTGTAACTCGAGGAACTTATGTATGTCGTTACGCTTCCCATCACCATGATCGCAAACTTTTCATTCCCATTCTCGGTCGAATCGACGAAAGACTTTCGACGAAAGTGGAACGAGCCATTTGCATCAGCGAAACTTTCTTCGACACGGATTATCATCGCGGAAATTGATACTTACTAAATCACTGAATAATTGTTCAGCTTGCGGAAGTATTAATAACAGAATGGGACGCTTATACTTTAGCGAGCACTGTTTGTAATTAACGGACTGCGGAATATTTTAATCCCTTAGAGCAGGGATTACATCTTCAATTTGAAAAATTGCCAAACAATTTTGTATTTGCATCTACTCGATTTCATCTAGTAATTAAGCGAGAGCACTGATATAGATTGGATACCGAAGTGCAACAACGAAACGGAGCTACTTTTTGCGGTGAAATTTCCGCCTTGCATTTTAATTAAATGCGATCGAAAGACTAACGCGTATTAAATTGAGATTGGATCGCTGCTTTCCGTAGAAAAACATTGATAAACCTGACGCAGATTCGGAAAGCTTAACGAGATATCCCTTAACGAGCACCAATCAGAATAATCATTACAATTATATAATGTATAATATTCGAAACATAATTATTGTTACTTCGGCAGATTTATAATTTCAGAGAATACCATTTCGACGATGAAAATACAAGATTAAACATTAATGAGGTTCTTCGTTAATTCGTACAATTCAAGAATACCTTCTCCCTTCGCGAAGTTCATAATTATAACTCGTCAGGAGAAGCAGATGGGAATTAGAGTCTCCGGGGTATGAATGATGCAAGATATTCGCGTTTCCTTTGATTAACGCGAGACTTTTCTGTTCGAAACAGGACAAGAATGAGGGGTGGAAGGGTTGTGGAACTATTCGTGCGTTACTTTCTGTGTAATACGCGTCAGAGGAACGCGAGCTTCTACCGCGGGAAAGGCAATCGGGCCAACTTTTATTAACTCCACGGAAAATTGCTTTTACATCCCGCTCGCGGACTTCAGCTTTCCGCGTCTCGATTTCTTGGAACCGACCGCCGAGGGAATCGTGTTCTCGATACGCTGAAATAAGTATCTTTGCAATCGTGTATCGTATTAACATGCAACTTTCAAATTCGAAACGTTTGTTAACGATGTCAACCATCTGAAAAATGAATAAACACTTGACATCGCAATTTTGTTCAACAACAACAACCCTCGGCTAATTGGATGTCAACGTTAACCCAATTATTTTGGAAAATGCGAGGCAACGTTTATCCGAGCAGCGCGAAAAGGTGAAAAGAACAACGGAACCATAATTGGTACGTCTAATAGAATGAGGCCGTGAGCAGTGAAAAGTTTGTGGGAAATGATACAACTTGCAGCATAAATTTCTAAGGTTTTGTTCATTTAAGCTAAATAATCCAATGTCAATCTTTGATCATGATTACTCCGCAATAATAACTGAAATGTACCTAGAATCTTATCTGCTCGAAGAATAATATCCGACCAGAGCTATATTTTTAATTTAATTAATAATCATATGGATTGTTCCTCTCTACTTCAGCAAACCAATTTTTATGTACCGTTGAGTTCCATACCATTCATACGACACCAATTGCTGAAACGATTATTAAACGATAATTAAATAATAATAAATAAAAAACTTCGCTCGAAAAATATGTCATCGACTCACCGAAGACGTCGCTGGATACTACAAAGACAGAGAGACCTTTCTACGAGCTGGATTTTCTTTTTTAAATCTTTAGAAATGTTCCGAAGGAGATAGCGAAGCATTTTATAGGATTTTTATAGCGTCTGATAAGGATCTAGGGTTGGCCGGGTAGCGATCAGTGTCCGACTCAGTAATTCTCACCAAAAGCAGCAGATCGGATCGATCTTCGAGACAGCGTGGATCCCGAAGAGCATCTTCAAAGGAAAAATTAAATCTGCGGCTGGGGTTCTCGGCGGGCCTGCTTTCAAGCCCTGCTTCAAAGGAATCCCCGGTTTTCCCCCGACGCGACGGATACACTCCACCGAGTGAGAATCTGGAATCTCGGGCACAAGGACGTCGTCGTCTTTCGTTCCCAAAGCGAGAGGATTGTTTTATCGCGTCCGCCTGATCTGATCGCTCCTCTCGGAGGTTTCGAGACCCCTCGTTGATTTGCAAATGCCTCGAGAGTCCGACGGGCAAAGATTAAAGTCGCCGAATTACGTGAGAAGAAGGCGACTCCGCCTTGATCCCCTTCGATCCCCGCTGATACGGGCTTTTGAGGGATCTCTTAACCCTCCCCTTTGTCGTCCCTTCTTTCTTCGATTCGACCGAGTCGTGTATTTTCTGCTCGAGTGAAAATTTGATGGTCACTCAAATTATTAGAAATCGTATCGATTTGTCCCCCTTAACACGATATTCAATATTTATTATTATTATTTATTACAGACGGGCAGAAGCCTTTTTTATATAAGTATTTACAAAGGAAAAAAAAGAGAAAGATATAAGACTACTTATCTAATAAGAAAGAAGGGACATGCGCACAAAGACAAAGAAAATAAAAAACAAAAAAGTACGATGAAAATTTAATTTACAGTGATTTTTGATCTTTTGAAACAATCAGTACAACATTTAGTATTTTTCAGTGAATCTGGCAATGCAATAATTGACTGTCAATTTAATTAAAAGTATCAAAGGTTTCTTCGTCTGCGAAATCTTCCATCATCCTTATCCTCCAGCTAATCATTGTATTATTTCCACTATCACCTGAAGAACTTTCTCTTCGACAGAAAAATTCAATTCCCTCCGGCAGCTCCTTCTTTTCTTCTACTGTCGGCAAAGTTCGTTACATCTATAACACCCGACACTCTGACAGGCTCGCCTCGGAACCAAGTAATTTTATATCTAATCGTATTATCTTATATATACTCTTCCCTTTCGAGATAGTCGAAAGTATTCCCTATCCGCTGGCTGGCATAATAGAATCAAAACACAGAGTGCTTCGTTCAAATAGAATCTCGATGAATTTCATTCAACGGAAATTTCGTAGCGAATGCAAAACGCGCGTCAATATTTTCCGTAATTAAATCCTGGGAACGAAGTTAATCATTCTGCCGATATTCGCGCGCCCGTATGGACACCGAAAATTAGAACTGGAGAATATCATTGTTTCCCCAGCGTGTACCATAAAACCTTTTCCAATACGAAAGGAACGAAAAGAATCGCCGAACAATTTCCACAATTAATTCCGCGGAGAAACGAATGATTGCACGGCAATAAATAAATTACGAATTATGAATACGACATTATGTAACGGCACGTTTTCCGTTCGATAAAATCCCGCGATTCAACGGCTTTATCTCCAATAACTTTGTTTCTCGACGCAATAAAAATTCAAGAATTAATATTCGCCGCGGTGGGTGGCGCGTGTTATCGAACGGTTTACATTGCAGCGGGAGGATACCGTCGAAGGAGAAAATAATAATTTTCTCAACAATACACGACGCATAAATCAATAAATGAATGTTCAATGATTCACCGACGTAATTCCGTCTGACCGCGAGCCGCTTCCTCCTACTGTGGGGGCTCATGTATCGCGGATCGATCCCTAATGCGCTGCTTTTCCCGTCCGCCCCCCGCGGACAGTGACTGGAGGAATTGATTTCTTGAAAAAGAGGTCTGATTTTATCCGCACGCCACGGGGAACTGAAAGAATTTCTCATTTTTACGATCCGAGCCGAGTGCAATCTGTTTTTCGAGGGAAAAACCCAACGAGACGCTCGAAAGCGTAAGGTCGCTCGTAACCTGTGCAGTTCGAGCGATAAAATCAAAAGACTCGGGTAACCCAGTGTTTAGTGTCCTTAATGTTATCTCCGGTTGCGGCTGTCGCCTTAGAAATCGCCCTCTTCCTTGAAAATCACGAATTTGCGAATTCCTTTCGGCGACAGAATCGTCGATGTGGTAATTATTTGGGGGATTCCTCATCGATTTTTATGACCTTGAAATATGTTGTCAAGATCATCATTCTGAACAATTTTTTCCTGTACATGTTACCACCGCTCGGTTTTAGTTTTCGAGATATTCTCGTTAGATATGATCGTCCACGATTCTACTTTCGAAATATTAAAAAAGAAAATATCGATAACGACAGCTCCGACGCAACAAGGATTTTCCTTGCAAAGTAGGTCGGCGGTAGATCATTTTCCGTGGAACCTTTTCACCGCTAAATAATGCGAGATATAAAAATACACCGAGAGGTAATAATTCACGAAGTGCTGCAGTTCATTTGCTGCGCCGAAGAATGCTCGAACGTTTCGTTCGTTTTGGATTCCTCTCCTTTCTGTTTCATCCCGGGCAAACTTTCCGAAACTTCGACGTATGCATTACATATGTACTTGTAAAGATTCTTGACATTCTACCCGCCTACCGAGATGAACGGCCGGAGTTTCATTGTCTTATTTCGAATTCCGCAGCAACTATAAGCTCGATAATGCCGCGCGACTGTTGCTGTCAAGGTTCGGCTATATAAAGGAGGGATCGTCCATTTATAGGATAATCGGCGATAGTTCGGTTAAAAATGCATCGCGACGGTATGGTGGTCGATACACGCCAACCGCACGGTAACTGTAATACCTGAAAATTCACCTAACTCATACGTCAACCTCTAAACTCAAAAATTTCACGTGCTGACGATGTACAAAATTTTCAAACTCATTTCTACAAAACTCGAATCTCGATAAAGAAGCAGCGGTAATTATATGGAATATTAAAATTTCATCGAAATCGGAGTACGCAGACCTTTTCTATACAATTACCATATTTCTTTTTTTTTATAAAAAATGAAGGTCGCTTCAATTTATTAAATATTCACATATACTTTTTACTTTATAATATTTTAACTGGTATTAAGACGAATCCAACGACCTGTAATATTGCAACATTAAACCTTGAAATAACGCTACAATAGTTTTGGCCATAAAAAGCGGGCTACCAGACCACTGTGGCGGCGTCACGTGTACACGGCCGATATTCGTCACCATTTTGCTGCGGGCTGGATCGTCCTACGCGCTTTGATCCTTCGCAATCGACATGCTAATTGAGTTCCCTTTAAGTATTTAGACGTTCCAATCAGAGTGCTGGCTTTAGCCAGACTTGTCAGAGCCAGTCGTTCCCGAGAAACGCTGATGAGTTTCTACTTGCGCCGCGTCGATTAAAATGGCACCCCCCTCGGCCTCGAAGACAATCGATTCGGATTGCGATTCTAACTGCACAAGCTCCTCTCTCCTATGCGCATCGGAGTCTTTCCCCGCACCACTAATTGCTTAGCTATCTCGAAAAGTTTCGAGGTATCCCCGGCCCGCTTCTGAATAACTTTCTTTTTCAAGTTTACCGCTGCCTCCTCGACCTGTTGGCCGATTTTCACTTCCCAAGTGGCACGGTTCCGGTGATTTAAAGGCTCTCGCGGTGTCCTGTGGATCGAGCATAAAAAAGTTTACGAGCGTGGAGCAAGTCGGCAATTAATCCTAAAATTGTAAAAGTATATTGAAAGACAGGGCTTATTTTATTATATTATTTTTTTATTTTTATTATATAGAGAAAATTATATTGAAAGAATTCGTTTCCATCGATTCATCAGAAAGAATCTACTTATCCCGAGGCAGCTAATAAGTGATCGTCGATCTCGAAGATCAGACCTCTCGAGACGTTTCAGCTAGTTCTTCTGTTTTTCGAGCGGGTAGAATCCGGGGTAAAGGCAGATTAATGAGAGTCGAGGACGAAGGCGTCGCCGGGACCGAGTGGGACGAAGCAAGCAATAATCCTTTAGATTAAGGCCAGAGCTGGATAACACGAGTTCAATTTCAACCGCTGAAAGGAACCGGTTCCGACGGCTAAGAGGCAAGGGGCTGTGGCCCGAGGATTTTCACGAGGGCCGGATATCCCCAGGAATAAAATTCACGAAGACGGCAACGCTGTAGCTAATTGCGTTGAATACCTGGCTAGAGTCTAAGCTGCGAAGAGCCCCCGCAGATCCACCGGTAAAGAAAGACCCCGGGGGTTGAGTAATCGAGCCATTCCTAAGAGGCTGGATGATTACCTTTCCGCAGCTTGGCAAACTTCGCGAAGACACTGGAACGAAGCCCCGTTGGCTAATTAACAAATTTTAATCGGGCCATACGGTTTTGTAAACCAACGGAATTCTTGCTCGGTGAAACTTGCTCGCTCTTTGTGCAAAATCCTCCTCGTTTGGACTTAGCTGCGAGGGTAGGATTTACTTCATACATTAGCCTGATGAAGCTCTCGGATACAATGGATCTGAGAACATTCAAGATTGCTTTCATACGTCTGCAGAGAATTTGTATATTTCTTAGAGTAAAACTGTATTAACACGAAGATTGTTGAAACGTGAATTATGTTGCTAATGGGGCTAATTGCTACACGAGATTCGCAATTGACACCACTGGCCGACAGTTTTTATCGTCACACCTTCAGCCGGCGGAACGGTAATTGACAATTCACGAGGTTGTCTGGAAGCTGTAACGCGAAACAGGGAAACGCTTTCAACTCGAACAATGGAAGCGGAGTGATTTAATTCCGCTCGAGTACATATGTATGCGCGCGATTTGATGTCTTACTGACAAGTGCATTTTGTTCGATCTCTGTCCGTTCATTTTTTCATGGATCGTGTAGCTGCCCCGTGTACACCGTTGTCTAAAAATACAAGGCAACGTTGCATTTACTTCGTGTCACGCTCGTCAAAAATGTTGGCTCGACTTTGCTATTCTACTGCGACGGTCTACACGAAAGTTTCCTGGACAATTCTAAAGACGGTGATTATATAGATAAGGTCTGGGTACTCCGATTTTGATGAAATTTTAGTATGTTGTGCAGCAAACCATTTTGAACAACTTTTTCTTTTTCCAATATAGGGGGTCGCTTTTAGTTTTTCAGATATTTGAAAAAAACTATTGCGAATAGTGTATTGAATTTTTCGTATTTCTGCACGTATTAGCGATGGTATTTTACAAATATCTCGAAAACTAAAAGCGACCCCCCTATATTGGAAAAGGAAAAAGTTGTTAAAAATGTCGAAATCTATAACATATTAAAATTTCATCAAAATCGGAGTACGCAGACCATTTCTATATAATTACCCTAAAGACATTTACATTTCTCAAGAAAATATTTGCATAATTTCGCCCTTTCGCGGTGTTAATTATTTCGCTTCGACGATCGGTAATTAATTCAACGCTTGAAACGCGATATCTGGTTTAAGTAAAACTTCTCGGATGCACGTGTACATATTATAATAACTCGTGGAACTTACATGACTCGTGTCGTCGGTGAAAATGAAAAATTCAGCCCGGTGCATTAACGTTCGCCGGATCGGCGAGTTATGTGCACGCTCGGCAGATTCGGGGTGTATGCATAATGCGCGTTACATTATACATGGGGATCGTTTGGTAACGGCCGGGATAAGTTAGCAGTATCGACAGAAATGTCATGAGTATCGTGGAATTATTGTTTCGTCGGTGTATAGTCGGGGCAACATGGCTTGGATAATTGTCTTCTTTAGCTTGGCTTAATGGGAAATTATTAACTGGAGTTCGATTTTACAATTTCTCTCTCCCTCGAAGTTCTTCAAACTTTTCCTCTACCTACTTGTTCTAATCGATTTACGCAATTACCGTCGAAACGGTAGCCAGTGTAGATTACAGGAGAACGTGAGTATAGTTGGAAGTCGCGGACACGTTTGCACGTTCGTTCGAGCGTTTTTATTGCAGATTAAATCATGCTGTCGACGTCGCGTCGTTACGGCTGTTCCACGCAGACTCGATAAATCGTTCGACGGATCGCACTAATGCGAACAATTCGAATGAACCGCACGCGTTTAAAAATTTATAGCTCGTCTGTAGACTCGGACCGACAGACTGCAATTGTGTATCAGAGTTAATCGGATCCCCGAAGATCCAGCAACCATTACAACAATCGGAACCAGATCCAGATTTAACACTGAACCTACCCGTGGTAGGTCAAACCACCGGTTTCATATTCTTCGTTTTGCAATTATCGAAATTACGAAGTTTGAACGAATATAAATAAATTGAACCTTGTCATTTTTATAAGCTATTTTGTTCTGTAGGTGGTAATTATATAGAAAAGTTCTGTGTACATCGATTTTGATGAAATTTTAATATGTTATAGATTTCTACATTCTGAACAACTTTTAAAAAATTCAATACAGCATTCGCGGCCCCCTATATTGGAAAAGGAAAAAGTTGTTCAAAATGTGTTGCTGCATAACATATTAAAATTTCATCAAAATCGGAATCCTTTTTCAAAAGTTACTGCGTTCTTGTTTGATTTTTTTAAATACTTTTCTATTAAATATGCCGGGCACTTCTTTCTTTAGCACGGTAGTGTAGATATCGGGACATTACCGTAACAAGTCGTCGAGTGAGAACGAAAACGAGCAACGTCGTGTCGACGACGGCTAAACAACAAATGCCGGGACGACAACGATACAAACGGCGATAAGGCGAGTGCCAGAGAGGCGAGAGAAATTAAGGTGCTCCTTGGAAGTATTTGACAGGCATCCCTCTTTGTTCGAGGCGGCCTCTGCTAGCTAAATCGGCCCCCTCGCGATGGCTGAGCCTAATTAACCTACATATCGACGGGTAGGCGCGTTGCGTGGACTTCAGTGCCGCTCATTATTCTCTCGGGCTGAAAAAAGGCTCGTTTCTTCTTTCTCTCTCTCCACTCGCCTCCAGGCTTACACACCGAATCATTCACGCGGATTCTGTTGCCATACAGAATCATCATTCCAGAGATCCTCGTGATTACGCGATTCTTCTAATGGATTCGCGCGAATTTTTCCATTTCTTCGACGAGCCATTTTTTTCTGCAAACCCTGACCACGAATAAAAAGACGACGACAGGATTGAAGGATGTCGCATAATTTGCTCGACGCCACGAGATGATTGAACGCTTCCTCGAATCGGTCTTCGATTTTCTAATTCTGTACCTCGCAGCGAAACGGAAATGGTCATTTTTCTATTACCGTTCTATTTATACGGAGGCAATCGTTACTCTCGTATTTCGCTTTCACCACGACCGAACGAAGTTTTTTTTTAACAGAGATTCGAGGGGAATTATTATGACATTATTACCGGACGAACTCGTTATTCTCTATATCGATGTAATTATCATGACATTATTAATGAGCGAATTTTCTATCCGCTATATCGACGGAATGGAATTATTATGACGTTATTACCGGAGGAATTTCTCCATTTGCTGTATCGACGCGATTATCGTGGCGATTTTATCGAGCATAGATTTTTGATTTCATTAAGATATGCTCGATCAAAATATGTAATTTCAATGAGGTGGTTGTGACCTAACTAAACTGATATCGTAACATAATCATATCTCTAAATAAATAAATAATTAAATGTAAAAGCTAAACAGTAAGGAAGTAGTGAAGGACATGGAGGATAAGGAGAGAAAAGGACAAAAAATGTAGAGAGGAATAAATTAAGTAAGAAAAATATACGCCGAATGGCATATATTTATGATAAAGATTATTATATTATATTGTATTATTTGTAGTAATGTGTAAATAGTAATAATATTTTCTGCCGCGTGAAACATTCATTGTTCGGTTCCCGATTTCGTAATGTGTCGACATGCAAAAGGACCAGAGTTAAGAGATAATGCGATATTGATTCGAAGGGGCCGCCGCGATTTCAGTGAACGTCAGATTTCGGTGAACGAAGCGTGTAAAAATATCCCAGCGACGGATAAACGTATCGACAAACTATTGCGTCAATCCGGTGCCCTTGCTATCAACGGTTTTACACGCGAGTAATTACGCTCTCGATGGTCCTATAGATTACGTCCGCGCGATCGATGAACCGTCGATCTGTAATATCACTGTCTCGCGTTTCGCTCTCCCATAAAATCTGTTTTCCTTTTAGTTTTTAAAACGAACCAATCCGCCGATTTCAATCAATTTCCCAATACACCGGCCCGATAGTCAATGCCATTCACTTTGTTCGAGATGAATGTTGATTGAAAACCCGAATTTTTACTTAAGAAATTACTTTCGACATAGCCCGACGAAGATTCAAGTATCTCGAAAACATTTCATCAAGCCTCGTCGTCTCGCATCATACGCTATCGCTCTTTAACGTTATCACTTTAATATGTATCGGAATTTTATTCCGGTGCACCAGTTAATTTCAGTTGATTTCATTTCGTTTTATATAACCGAATACGTCCGAGTTATTTACACAATAAAACTCTGTACAGTGATCGAACGCATGACGCATTGAAAAAAAAAACATTGTGTATTGTTCTTTCAAACGATTGTCTATGTAAAGAGAATTTTTTATTTTAACACCGATTATAATTTCAAACGATTACTTTCACTGGCAAATTAATTCTTCGAGTTTGCTCTCGAACTGTGAAAGACAACATCAATCTGGGATTACCACAGATCGTCTCGGAGCTGACGGTAAACTGGTCTTGTCTGTTTCCCAAACTTGTCACGCGCAACGTGTAACTGACCGTGACCACAGGAATCCTTTTCGAAAGATTGGAGAAATATCGAGAATTCTGCAGAGTTCCATCGACTGAATCCCTAAAAATACACTACCTCACTCGTAACAAACTTACACTCTACTTTCCACATAATTGGTTACATGGAACTTTGCATCACTCCAATGTACATACATTTTTATTCAACGAAACACGACTACTTTAATGCAAAATACATATTTGCTGGTGTGATCGACGGACATTAAATTTTAAGCTTCGAGAAATACACGTGTACCATTTCATGTATATTTAAATACAAATGTATCATCACACGTATCCGAAATTTTAATTCGTTTTAACTTTTAGGATACAGTTACTAATTTTCGAAAGCAAAATAGGGGTATACATAAATTAATATCAATGTTCTAAAAATTATACGAATTAAAATGAGGATCCATTAAAATTCGTGTATTCAAATATACATACGTAAAAATAGCACACGTGTGTGTTATTAATACACGTACAAAACCACGATCTCTACTTTAAACGAGGTGCCCTTTAATCGCAGTACACACGAACGTACTCCGCGCCATTGAAAGCCAAACAACCATAATATCGGCGCAAAGAAATCGCTGCGATAAATGCGAGTTCCGGTGATCCACGCGCAAAACCGACGCGTGTTGTACAGAGCGGCGAACATTTTAATAAACAGTGCCTCTTGACCTTATAAAAAACGAGCAGGTTATAGAGCTGCTGCGTTGCGTTCGCTAGTACATCGAGGAGAGAACCTGTGCGTCGATTATGGAACCTCCAGGCAGGCCAGTCGCAGCCTTGGAAACGGAACCTTTCAAGGGTAACGTTAATCTTCTCCGGCAATATTGTTCGTGCAATAACGAAGAAGTTTGCGTTACTGAAACCTGAGCAGCCGCCGGCTGAAACTCAAGAACGATTATGTTGATAATTCCACTGGAGCCCGGGACTTCTGTGTTGCGAAACAAGATATTAAATGGTAGTCGGTCGAGCCAGCCGTAACCCCGTTTTCACGGTTTAATATATTGTTAAGGGCCGATAGAAAAGCGGATTATTCAATAACCGTAACGGGGCTCGGGAAATATCACAGAATTTTTACTCGTTCGACACCAACCCCCTTCCCTTTACAACCAATCTAAACGGAATTCAATCAACGCGAATATTCCGTTTTTTGAGTGCCGTTTCCGCGATTATAAAAACGTCAATGCTGCGCTAAACGGAAAATTATAATGTATCCGCGCCTCGGCGAAACATTAATTAGCAATTAAAATGGTATTTCCATTGAAAATTCTGTTAAAAAAGATTATACTGAAATATTTTCACTTCTCGTCGTTTCGAAGGTGTACGAAGAATCCGATGATTTTTTAATTTTTTTTTTCAATGAGAAAAATTAAGGCCAGATTCGGAATCAGCGCGAAAAACTCTACAAGATCCGCCCAATAGGTATATGGAAACATGAACAAAGTTGAAATTTGTCGGACAGTGTAATTATTAAAAAGACAGAGGTAATGAAAAGATGCAGACGCTAGCGGAAAATGAGTTGTGCTTTAATTATCGTTGTCGGAGATACAATGAGATTCACGTTCATGCGACAATTGTCAAAGACCCTGTCATTTCATTACGCGCTGCGAACGTAATTAACATTCATAGTGTCACAGATCACCGACGGCAAATAAATGAAGCGTGAACGGGAACGCAACCTGCTAATTGACACCCCGTTATTCGCACCAATAACGATGGAATATTATCGTTAAACTTGCGAAACGTTATTCCTACAATAAATATGCGGGAAAAGAAATGATTATATTATTTTATATATTATTATACTCGTTTCGAGAAGTGGAAAATACTTATCGACCGAGGAATTATACATTTATTTCAGATGGTTCACGTTGTACATTGTTTTAATTAATATATATTTAATTTAAAAAAAAGAATACAGCGAAATTCAATTGATCACACCGAACAGTCATCATTCCGAATAGTCAATCAAAAGCATAATTTCCACTATATCATTGATCCGAACCTGTCATAGGGGATTTCATTATACCGCAAAGCTGATCGATGAAAGTGGATTGTCGGGAACCATTAATAAACGCGACCGAGGGATTGCAAATAATTCGGGAAATAATGTTGTCGCTGTTGATCGTAAACCTAGTGAATGAAATTTACAACTTTCGATATTAACTACATTTATATTTACAATACAATCCTAATGGACCGTAGGCAAATAATAGTTTCCATTTAAACGCACCTCGGGCTCGCTATTTTATTTCAATAACAAACTCTCATTAGCCGTGCACTTTTATATCATTAGAAAAGTTCTACTTTTTCCTCTTTGAAACGCATCATAAATTTTTTAATTTAGCTAAAAGTGTCTTTTATTTTCAGTTAAAAGCAGCGCAGTGTTCTGCCTCTCTCTCGGGTCTCTCTTTCAGTGACATGTCCTTTTGTTTGGCCTTAATCGAGGAGTTAAAGCAGCGAGGACTGCCAAATACGGTTCTACTGCAACTCAAAATGGCCGTCCTTGGGGGGCCAAGCGTAGAATTTCGCAATGTCGCATACGTAAGAAACATTATTATTGTAGGAGGGCTGTTAACCTAAACGTCTTCGTACAAACAATAAATCGACGCTAACACTTTGTATAATATAAACTGTATAAAAACAAAAGATGTATTAATGTTCTCGGCGCAAAGATTCGATCAAGAAAATTCATTAAAGCAAGTTAATAATTTAATACAGTATTTTGAAATTGTATTTAAATCAATTGTTATTACAATAATACTGAATTTTCTATTAAAATTTACAGACGCAGTTTTCGGGATCGAAACTAGCAAAATTAATACATCGTTTGTTTTTAACAATCTTACGATCGATAACTGGAATAACATAAACTATATATTTGGTAAACTACCACCTCCTCTCATATTGCTTCTTTCGTCCAATCATTCTTTTCAGATCTTTCCAGAGCCTTCTTCCCACAGATACACACTCCCACACATGAAACAAACTTCAATAAAAAAGAAGAACGACGCATAGAACCAATAACAACATCCTTAGAGACCAAGAATGGCGAAGTTACGCAAGGAAGTAACCTTTCGCCGCAACTTCACCGCGAAAAGATACCAGAGTCTTGTTCCAGTTTCATGAATGATCTAGCACCCGACTCGCAACAATTCCAAGACGCTCCGGCCGCAGCGAAACGTTTCTCAATGGCCCGAGAAGCCTCGCTCATTTTCCTCGAACAGAAATCCGCTATTAAGGATTTTTCTTCAAGGAACGGCATCCGGGTGAAAAGAGAGCCAATTTCGTGGACGAAGGTCGTCGGGGCGCAGATTCGTGGGTGACAGGGTTCCTCGTTTGCGAACTCGAGAAGAGAAGAGGCCCGGCCAATTCCAATTTTCATTCGAGCCCTCGTGAATCACCTTGAGGAACGGTCGAAGGCTGCGGTTGCGTTTCCTGACGAGCCAACTTTCTCATGAATATGTGTCCGACTTGCTCATCGGACGAACCTGACGATAGATGTTCACGGTGATCTTATCACCACAAGTTAAATCCCCGTATCTCTATATACAGGATGTCTCAAAATTCCTTCAACATCCGGAAATTCGAGGTTCCTGAGTTCGTTTGAAGCAACATTTTCCTTTGCAAAAATACTTTACTGTACGTGGACAAAGTCGTTGGTTTTGCAAACCCATTTCACCCTCTCGCAAGTGAAATCTGCAACCTTAACCCTCAAACTAACCTCAAAAATAGCTGTATAAAAGAATTCTATTTTACACGTTAAATCAACGCGTGTAGTAGACATGAAAGGATGATTGAATGGGTGAATTTTCACCCTGAGGAACGTATGAGGGTTAAGCAAACTAGTTTCACCATTTTATAAATCAATTTCGCCCTGTTTTAAATAAAGTATGTTCAAGTAACTTTTTATAAAAAGAATCAAGGAAGAAATTGACTTGCAGAAGGGCGAATTTGGAGCACATAAGCTGTATCATTTTTTCAAGGTCCATATCTGCCGTATAAAAAAGAGGGTTGGGAGTAATTTTCTAGGGGAGACATCCCAGGGGTAGTGCGAGGCACTGTCAACGCTCGGAATCTGCGGGCACGGTAATCGGGGATCGGCAATTAATGGTCGCTTGTCAGAGGAGGATTGCGTAACAAGTTCATTATAGATAACGTCGCGAAAGTAGATTGGCGGAACCGGAAATCGCGGTGGTCGATCGATCATCCGTTGTACAGAAGGCTCTCGTCCGAGGTTTCCAGCTCTGCGAAAGTCAGGCTCCTTCGGCTAGTGCTAGAAGAAAAGCCTCAGCAAGGATTTACCGCGAACGCTTTGTTAATCCCGCGCGCTTTACTGCGGCAGCTGCAGCCTACGAACTGCAATAAGTCTATTATTTGAAAATTATTGCAGTCGTTTACGTAACGCCGATTTTCTTTCGCAGAGTCTGATGGCTGCACAATACGAGATTAAAGCTATTTCACGATTTTTAACGAACTTTGCTGTTGGTTCTATAAACAATCACCGAAATCGTTTCAACGTTATCGTATGTGCACGGTGCTCGACATTGGAACTTCAGGAACCACTGTGTCAGGTAAATTAATGTTCTGTTTGAACTATTTCACGATTTTGAATTAACTTTTCGATGGTTCTGTAAACAATTGCCGAAATCGTTTCAACGTTATCGTATATGTACGGTAGTCGACATTGGAACTTCAGGAACCACTGTGTCAGGTAAATTAATGTTCTGTTTGAACTATTTCACGATTTTGAATTAACTTTTCGATGGTTCTGTAAACAATTGCCGAAATCGTTTCAACGTTATCGTATATGTACGGTAGTCGACATTGGAACTTCAGGAACCACTATGTCGGATAAATTAATGTTCTGTTTCAACGATTAGTTGCTTAATCCGCTCACGCTCTTCTGTGTCAAGATGGTGGAGTGCTGGTGATGTAAACTGTGTAAGAGGATCGAACTACGTGAGTAAGAATGACAACAACGTTTCAAACTTAGCTCGTTCCAGAAATGTAGTAGTTGTATTATCGTCGAGTGAGATCCGCCGCTTGTCTGACTTGTTTAAACAAACTACTTCGTTCCAGAGTGTGTACAGACTGTTATAAAAATATTTCCTGTTGCAATCTCTCGAGTTCTATCTCTCTCTCTCTTTTAGAGAACATTTTCATGGATCTGCGAGTACATGAAAGATATATACTTTTATGGAGCAACCTTTGCACAGTCAGGTTGACAATAGCCGAGCCTTTAACGATGTCGGAACGCATCGTGAAATCGAACTCGTGTTTAATTAACTTCGTCAAAGGATCACGTTTTTACTGGAAAGAATGAATCCCTGTATATCGACAATGACTGGAAAAGTAGAACAGGTCAATGCTTGTTGTTTAGACGGGAACAAAATGATTGTGCATTGTGAATGACAGAATGGAAGAGCATTAAGTAAAGCAAGTAGAATAGGGCAACTGTGTACGTGCGTGGAGGAGAAACAGCATTTAGGCCTATTGTCAGCGAAGTTATTATAACGGCGAGAGGACTGTCAAATAAATCGAGTTACGCGACATTTCTTATGCTCGACAGTTCTACAGGGTGCCTGTATCTTCTACTCTTAATAATTTGATCACAATTGTGAAAGAAATATATGATATAAAATTATTGTTTACATTATTAAGTAAGTTGGCATCTAATCAATCACTAAACACTTAAGTATTGTAAGAGGTGTTACGTCAATTACACAGCCATAAAATAAATAAAAAATCATATAGAATGGAATAGTTCTGGTTCAGAAGGAATGTTTCGACGAAGTATGACGAATGGAATATAAAAGGCGCTGGGATAACGAAACGCTGCGTCCAGACGCGAAAAGGAGATCGTACCTTAAACGAGCAAATAATGGAACGTCTAGTTTCCGGAACACGGGTCGAAAAGTTATGGCAGCTGACGAATGAGTTAGTTTCCGCTTGGCCCAGGTTTCATATCTGTTCCTTAACGTCCGACAACCGCAACGTTTGTCGTTTGTGATTTACCAACTGCGACGTTGCGCGGTACGCACGCAACTCTCCACAGATTTCTGTCCGAGAAAAGTTGCGGTACACGTCGGCTGCTGCTTAATCCGATACATTTTCACAACGAATACCGTTCTGAAATTCTATGTAAACTCGTATAATATTTACCAGCGGCGTTCGTTTATCCGCCGCGTTTCAATCAGATTACACGATCGCGCACCGGTTCGAAATAGTAAATCGCAATCGGGAAAAAAAGGTAACGTGAAATTAATTCAGTTCGAGCATACAGCCGAGTAATTTTTCATTTCATGATTTATATTCCATTGTGTAACACGATACGATAAAGTTTCTATCGCGAAACGAATGTTATTCGACAACATCGATGAAAAAGTTCTTCAAATCTCATATAGATTTAACATTTTACTATAAAATTTATTGAAATATATAAATAGGAATTTTTACAAGAAAAGTAACTATTATAAAATTCAAAAAATACGTCCCGTGGATGAAACGATTCCGACAAACGGGTAAAAAAAGGAAAATCTCGAAGGATTCTGGCACGATTCTTCTCACGAACCCCCTTAAGCATTAACAGAAACAAATTACCAGTCTGGCCGAGAAGTGCGCTAACGAACTTTGAAAGTTCCGTCGCGTTTTTTCGTCGGAGGGACCGAGCAATTGCCCGCCAAATAGATTCCACGATTAACTTTATAATACTAATTCGCGCCGGTTGTAACAACGTTCCGGACACGTGTTTTCGAGAGAGAACGGAGAAACTTTGTTTCTGGCCGAGTTTACCATTTCCTTGCCGGCCGAAAAACGTAATTACGCGGACGAGCCGAAAGGGCGAATTGATTTCACCGCGAGTCACGTGACTGGTTATTGCACCCTTTGGCCGGGCGGAATTTTTATTTCGGCACAGTGGTGGCCCGGATGATTCCGAACGGGAACCGGTCGCCCGAAACTGACAATTAAAATCGTTCGCGTATGCTCGCGTTTTTCGCGCGCCATCGAATAGGAAAATTTGAAATTATAGGTAGCCTGCCAACTGCGTGTCGGTCGTTTGGATAGGGCTCCGCGAATTAGTAGACTGCGTTTCTGGGAAAAATCAATAGCTGAAAACTCTAAACAGCCGTCGCTACGGGACGATTCGCGAGTCGACAAATTTTTGCGTCGCGTTGTACGCCGAGTATATTCTCTCGTGAGAAAAGAAATAACTTTCGATAGAAATGAGGTAGAGCGATGAATTTTTTTTTAAATGAAAGCTGAATCTTTGCAGAATATAGGAAAAATAGGGAGATTACGGTACGAATGGTTTTTAACCTTGAAAAAATTCGTCAAAGTTGCACAATTTCACGAAAAAAAATCGTTTCTACGTTATCACGAGAAGAAAATTTTTTTTTAACATACTATGTATCACTTCCTGTAAATTTTTTTCACGCTGATTACAAATCTTGATTTTAAAATTTGTCTATAACCTCAGGATTTTTCAAAAAATCGAATTATAGTTACTCCCTATTTTTCCCATATTCTGCAAAGTTTCAGCTTTAATTTAAAAAAAAATTTCATCGCTCACCTCATTTCTATCGAAAGTTATTTCTTTTTTTTTCCCCCACTGTGCGGCGTCGGGCTTCGAGAACTTAAATTAGCAATGCTGATAGGACGACCGTTCATTTATTTCTTTAGTCAACAAGCTCCGATCCAGATCCGCCGCATCGATATCACCGCGTTCTGTAAATTAATCAAAGCGATCCCCTGCGGGGTTAATCGAGAATACGACACGAAATATGAATTGTTATCTGGCCACAGTTATTCTTCGATGAAGGGACGGCGTTGCAACTGATTATCAATAATTACGAACTGCATCGAAACGATCAGGTTACGGGGAAAACAAATTCACGGAATCTGATTTACAGTGTACCTACATTAAGATGGAAAGATCAATTTGCGCGAACTAACAAATTATTATTTTTATATATCCTCGCCAGAGTAAACTCGCGTTTCACTCCGTTCGTTGGAAAGCTTTCCAAGAACGAATACTGCATTAACATCCGCAGTCGAGTTATAATTCGACATGGTTTGGCACACGTGGATCAATATGCTATTCGCTGTAATTTATTTTATTTCGACAAATTTTCATGTTCAATGAAACGAAGCTTCATGTGAACCTAATCAAACATTTAGAATCTCTTGCATATTTAATAATCGAAACATTCGGATATGAAATTGATATTAATGATACAACACTTAAACGTGTAGTAATTGATTGAATATCAATATATTCGACCATTCAGTTCCTCGGATTAAAAAATATGCTGAAGCAACGTTTAACCGGGCGGTAAATTTCAGCGTAAACGGCCGGTAGTGTTTAAGAGGACAACACGAAAATATTTGCCGTAAATGTGACCGGTGTGTGCGCCGGGAAGATCGAGGTGCTCGGTATTTTTTAATCTCGCCGTTTAACGAGCCAAACGGTGGCTGCTCCCCCGTTCAGCTTGTAAATTTCAAGTTAATTGGTCGAGTTAAACCAGACACTTGCAGAGATCCAGCTGGAAAATAACCGTTCGTCTGTGCGCTATGTAAACGCGGCCATTATGTGCAATCACATGACAGGAAAGTAAAGCTAATGGAGAGTATATGTATACCGTAACGTCGCGTTAAGCTTTAATCAATATACAAATAGGAGGGTTGGGGATAGAGAGAGAGAGAGAGAGAGAGAGAGAGAGAGAGAGAGAGAGAGAGAGAGTAGAGGCCAGGTAAACTAGATAAGCAATTACCTTTCACCTGCCGTCGTATGGGACAGATTAATCGAGGGCCTCTGGGCGGTGGGAATTCTCGCGGAAAATTCGGAGGACATCGGAGAAGGGGCTTGGTGTCGACGTTTATTAATTTTATTAATAGCCTGGTAATATTTCACCTACTGTAACTTTGCGAAAAACAATTCTACGACGACAAACTTGCACTCTTTCAACCCAACTTCCAGTATTCTAAAGTGAAATTCTTCTCGATCAAAATTGTAATGTATAATAAATTTTGTGTTTTTGCCGCACGGTTCCATCATTAATAGACAACAACAATTTTGCAATTTAATTCATCTCAACGTGTCTACTGATCTATATAAATAAAAATTAAATGTTGTTCGTTGGTAGCGCATCACTTGAGAACAGCTGGACCGATTTGGCTAATCTTTTTTTAAATGTTTGTAATAGCCCGAACAAGGTTAATAAACTAACTAGCTAACTCACAATTCGAACGATGGATATGCGTAATTCTTTTTATGTTTTTGTTCATTGTCAATCACTAAATATTTAATTAATCAAGTACGAGGTGTTACATCAAAATATCTCATATGCAAAAACGAAAAAAGATGATATTAGAGAGATTCTGATTCGAAAGAAATATTTAATTTTCATATAGAACTTTTTAAGCGGTAATGGAAGAAGGGTGGGTGGTGGTCGTTAGCGTAGTATGTCGTCTCACAGTTCGTCCTTCGCCGGGGCGATTTAGTAGGAGGCTTATTTGCAGAATTCGCGTGTCGTTCCATTGTACGACAATATGTCCAGGTTCACGCAACCCCGTGTCACGTGACAGTCTACCCCTCGGAACGCGGCCACCCTTTGTGTGTGGCTACCTGTGTTGCACGTAATGAGTACTCGATCAACATCGGACCCGATCCCCCATTGTTTGCAGGGAACAAGCCTTCTATAAAGGTCGGAGACACGAGGACAGAAAGAGAGAGAGAGCCAGGCAACGAGCCGAGCAAGTCATAGTAGTCGGTCGACTAGACCGTTGACACGTCAGACGACGTCGAAACGTCGAGGCACACGGCGACGCAGAAACCAAAGAAAAATACGACGACCAATTCCCTCGCTGACTATACCACCGGCTAAAGGTATAAACGAACCCTCTATGGGTCGTTGTTACATTCCTGCACAGAGGAAAAGGCTCGACGGGCGAATGCTGCAGCTGAGAAATTGACGCTGCGCGACCGCCATCTTGCTAGGTTCACGTGGCTGTCGAGGAAAAGTAGAATATTGTTCTTGCTACGACATTCGGTGCAGTTTTTGGTCGAATTATATCTTAATCTGAAATTCTTCTCGATCGAAATTGTAATAATATTTTTTGTGTTTTCGGCGCACGGTACGATCATTAATTTTTTTTTAAGTATATCCTTTAGTCTCATCCCATCTGTGATTTAGTATCTGTATGTCTAGATCTATTGGAACGTATATATATATATATATATATATATATATGTGTGTGTGTGTGTGTTGTACAATTTTCAAAAAAATATTATTGAAATGCTTGAGTGTAATAACAAAAATTATTTGTAAATATTGTTCATAAAACTAACTTACTTGTTTTCGATGTGAATTAATACTTTAATTATATCTTAATCTACCAGAATCCTATTAATAGGATTAAACGCCCTTCGAAAGCCACCTTGATCTCTTTAAATAAAGAGACGAGATGAAACGAAATTATCAAATGATTTGAAAAATTAAGCGGACAAAAATGCAGATGAAAAGGGAGCCGTATAGGAAAGGCTAGTGCGAAGGAAACTTTCCGTTTCAATGGCAACGTGAGTTCCCAGACACGTTCGGAATATAAATAACCGAGACTACCGCAAAGAAGCCACGTAAAAGGCGAAACACAGGGACAACGCGTCGGTGGAGGAACGCTTAACGAGGCTTACCACGCCGACATTGTAGGGATACCTTACATAATTCTGCATAGAGGGTTCTAACCCCTTTGTTTTTATCATGGCACTGCTAGTAATGACCTTGCACGTGCAATCGATAATCCATTAATGCACAGATTTCAATCTTAATGCCTAAGAAAAACAGAAATAACGATTCCGGTCGACGGTTACCGCGTTCATAGGATTGATTTTTTGAAAATACACTCCCGTCTATAAATCACACACACACACACACTTATCTTCAACAAAATGGTACTGTTAGAGAGTACAAGTTTCTAGTTTGATTTGATTGTTTCGTTGCGATTAGACGCAGGATATTACACGGTAATATGTATGTATGTATGTATGTACTTTATTATGTTCCCCTTACGGTTACATTTCTTTTACCTTTTTCTATTATAAAAATCAATCTCCTTACCGCTACTCTTAACTTAACCTTAAAAATCAACTTATCTACTAACTTATTCTTACTTGTATTTACTTAATACTACCTTACACACAAGTTTCTTACTCTATTCTCTCATACAAATCATCCCCTTCTCTCACACTTGTATACTTATTGTACCCCCTTCCCCTACTTCCCTATGGACCTATTACCGATAATATTCGAATGCAAAATTAAATATACGGGGGCGAGGCAGTCACAGAAGGTTTCAGTGACTTATGGACGGGAGTGTATATGGGTCAACGTAAACTTCCTTCGAAGTAATCGCCTGTGACCCGTCGGCTCTCGTTTCCTATTGTCCGCGTAAGTGACTTCTTCTTCGTCACGGAGGGACGAAGCCGGTTTTTGCATGTTCTTATTCAAAAGCTGCTCGAGATAAGGATACATAGGGACGGCCATCTTGGCCGGTGACTTCCGCGCAATTCCGATGGAAACGATTTTCCTGCCAAGGAAACGCCGAAGGGGAAAAAAGTCGACGCGGCGGCAGAGGTCATCTGTAGGGGAGCTTCGTTTCAATGGAGCTTTATCCAGGATGCGTTTCAGCGGACCGGAGCAACAGTTTGCTATCGATTTGCATAATGGCGAGCTGGATATGCTGGCTGGCCTTTCGCCAAAAATTCGGACGACACATCGCTGCCAGCCGAACAGACTCGATCGACGAAAAGGAAGACTGCCGGGGGTGATTCCTGTTAGGGGTTGCTTGTCGCAGTGACGGTGATTGATCCCGATAGTCGACGTCGATCATTTTAATGTTATTCTTAATTTATGGAAGTTTGTTTATGACATCGACGCACAGGTTCGATCAAAGAAACAGCACAGCAATTTTGCAATTTATAAAATTCTTCTCAACGTTTCGACCCGATACTGGATCTTTCTCAAGTAAACATTTTATGGAAGAATGGCCCCGAGAACCTATTACAACGTAAGCAAAAATTGAAAAATAAACTCGATAACGTTTCGCACCTATTACTGCGGACGAAATAGAGCGGTGTACTAATTACTGCGTACTCATTACAGCCAATTCGAGGTAAAAATATGATGATAATTGACAATTTCGTTTGCCTCGCCAATCGGAAATATGTTCTAATTGGATTCTACGGGGAAACATGAATTTTTGCGTATATCAATTTCGTTAGGAAGAAATACTGATCGATAAGAAACGACCAGAAGAACCCATACGCTCGAGAAAATTGCAGAAGTTCAGGAAGAAAACTCTGACGTCCGTGAGTCGGAAAGAAATCGTGGGACCGAGGGTTAACAGGTAGGTTATTACGGTCTCGAATTCAGCTGTTTGAAACATTGATATCGCGGCGATATTACAAATAGATTAATTCAAATATAGCCTCGTCGGCTGGCGGCGTTCGAAATGAGGATATTTTAATAGGACGAGCCCCTCGCGCGTCTCTCTCTCTCTCTCTCTCTCGCGAAAGACTGCTAAAACATGCAATATTCCGATTCCCATGTTTGAAATGTCAGAGCGGCAGTCTCGAACGTTTTCCGAAAAGGAAGTCGCGCGTCAAAAACGGTTCTGAAAGAGTGTCGGCATGCTCGCGGATGGATCTCGTCGGGACGATCAAAAGCGTGTTTCTCGCTTTCCGTTTCTTCCTTTTCGTTTTTCCATTAGCGCGGAAAAACGTTCCCCCCTTCGTCGCCGAGCGTCAAAGCGACGGCACAACTGCGACGCGCCGGAATCGAACGGGTCGCTGCTCGTCTTCAAGCTTGATTCCCTTATTAAAGCTCGATGAAGGTTCCCGCCGTTAAATATTATTTTCTGACAGTCGTAGGGCGACTGCCCCTTGCTCGACAGGCTTCTTTGTCAACGCAGAAATACGACGCTCACGGAGACAGCTCGAGTTACCTTTAGCGGCGCGATTAAACCAGCGAATAAACTTAAAGCTTCTTCCCCACGGTGCTCCTTCTAGCGATCCGGTACTGGCAGGGAAGGAATAACTGTATTCCCCTCAATTCCCTCTTTTTTTTAATTTATAGAGGCAGTTAGAAAAAAAATGCATTTATGCACTAGCTTCCTCCATAAAGATGACAGTCGGGGAGGGAGAAGTGTGGGACTCGCTTACGCACTACCCACTAAATTATGTGAATAAAATAAATGTTTAAAAAATACAGTATTTTATCCAGAAATGTCTAAAAAGTCTGACCTGTAAATGTCCCAGATCTATCTCCACTTTTGGCGGGTATACCCCCTTGTAATTTTTTATATTACAGCAAAGACTGCCAGCGGAGAAATGTTAGCAGAGTAACATGGCAGAGCCACGATCTTACGTCTACTAAATAGTTCACGGCACATGTTGGAATATTCAGAGCTCGATGAAATTTGGCACACTGATACACGAGGGCATAGAGCAGCGAGCCGCAAAGCCATTAAACTTTATCTGATACCGTCACGGCGTATAACATTACCTATACGCTCTAGTACATATGCTGAATGTTTCATAATTTTCTGAATATCTAGGTTGGCGATTCTCCATTGTAAATTCTAAACCCCGTTTACAATATGTACACGCTGTCTTCGAGCATTATACATTTATATAAATAAAAATCAAATGCTGTTCGTTGGTAAGCGCATCACTTTAGAACGGCTGGAACGATTTGGCTAAATTTTCTCAAGAGATGTTCGTGGTAGTCCGAATAAGGTTTTTAGGGAACCTAAAAATTGGAATAGTTGCCCGGGAAAATGGAATAAATAAATTTGTTAGTTCACTAGCTACACCCTTCTTGTTGCGAAATACGATCCTCGTTCGTGATACAATATATTTTTTAATTTCTTTATTTTCGAGCTGGATGGATATCTATGAAGCAATAGAAACTCATTGCACGTGCCGATACGAAAAAGTTCATTTTTACGGGCCAATCCGGTCACGAGAGTTCTCGATTTTTTTTAGGGAAAGCCACGGGAGGTAAGTAAGTGACGGAGATCGTTTTTCAAAGTATCTTCGGGCGACTTTGCCCGTGACCTTATCGATAACGCTCGAGCATGCCCGAAGTTAAGAAAGTCGTGGGCACGCGCGGTTAACAAGGTACGGCCTGGCCCGAACCTGGCCGGTTTAAATTCCGCTCGAGAGCGCGTCGCAGGATTTTTGGGTCAGCGGGAAAATTTATCGAGCGACACTGTCGCTGAATAATAAACAGGAATGGAACGTCTACCCGTGCATCCATTATTCAACGGCGCTTCGTTAATAATGATGGCTCTTCGAGTAATTTAGACTCGAACTTGGCGGGAACTTTGGCCGGCTTGAAACGCGAACCTGCTCGAGCACCGATAAGCACCATCGACGCGCGCGACTCTTCCCAAAGAAGCTTTCGACAACTTTATGGGACCGATAAGGTCTCGTCCACAATAATTCCAGATATGTCCCCAGCCGTCGTCTTATATCGAAAGAAAAATCATGGAGTGAAGGGTTAATGGACTAATAACGCCAGATACAAATAACGATGTAATTATCGAGGTATTTTAAAGGTCATATTACTACACCGATAACGCCATTGAAGAGCAAGGGGCTGAAACGGCCGGGGAATCACCCCATTAAAAAAATCATGGAGTGAAGGGTTAATGAACTAATAACGCCAGGTACAAATAAGGACGCGTAATTATCGAGGTCTTTTAAAGGTCATATTAATACACCAGTAACGCCATTGAAGAGCAAGGGGCTGAAACGGCCGGGGAATAATGTCAAGTCTGTGGGAAGCTCGCGGCGGCGCGGCGGAATTCGCGATGATCTAGTTTTAAAGTCACGTCTGAAGGAGCATCTGTGTATCGAGGTCCCTGAAAAGGTATGATAACCGTGTGTACGCGGGCGAGCATGCCGATCTAAAAACCACGACGGAATGATCCACGCGTCGTCGGCCCCGACATACCATGCGAAATCCTAGCGAATCCCTGCAGAAATGCTGGAATGAGTTACTCGAGTAGCGGCAGCGGCGCGGCATGGCAGCGAGATACGCTTCGTTGGGTAGGAGTGCCGTCGTCGGTATATTTATAGTTGTTCTTCGGCGGACGAATGGAGCGTGAGATGACAAAGAAATCCTCCTAGAATTCCCCGTCTCTTTCTCTTTATCTTTCTCTCCAGTTCCCTCTTACTGTTCTTCACAGTTGGTTGCATGCGAACGACTCGATCTCCGGGGTCCATTGCGCGAATTCATGGATCGCTTCCCCCCCCGACGCTAACTTTCAGGGGAGGAGCAATAGAATCGAACGAAAAATTTGCCAACGAATTATCTCAAATAACCAATCTTAGAAAAATCGCGTTTATAAATGTTCTGTGGTGATTATATTTCCTGAGCTTCGAACTCGCTTTAAAATGTGTTGCTGCATAACATTAAAATTTCATCAAAATCGGAGTACGGAGACCTTTTCTATATAAATACACCAAAATAAATCTCTCTTGCTTGAACCTCAGGAAATGATATCGACATTGAAAATGTACAGAGATTACTTCCTCCCAAACTTACTTCGAAGAAAGTATCAACGAATTGAAAAAATTTGCCAAAAAAAAAATGCTGGAAACTAAATCTTGCTCGAAGCTCAGGAAATAAAATCAACGTCGAAGATATCGATAAAAGCCATCGCTCGTCACCCCCCTGGAAAATGCGCGCTAATGTTATTTTTCAGAGATCGGTGAAATGTTTTCTTCGGGAAAGGTGAACTTTTGCACGCTCGCTGGGAAACGCGTGGCCGCCCGGATAAACCGTTGAAAAAACAATAGTGTCGCGACAGCGTTAACCGGACCCATCGAAGCGTGTATTTTCGTTCGTCAACGAAAGAGCAATTTTCCAGGTCTGTTTCCCCGTATTTAGTCGAATTTCCCCTTTGAAGCCGGAGAACTCCCGAAGTTTGGCTTTTGGCCACGGTAATCAGCGAATATCTGGAAATTCGAGGGAGAATTCAATTGGTAGAATCGAACGGGAACGACAGCGTTACGCCGTGGCTTTGAAATCATATCCGTTTTTTACCATGTTCTTTTTTTTGTTCGATACAGGTTGGTCCGCGGATTTTACGCGTTTATTCACAAAACGGAGAAATTTTTGTTGCCGCATAAATATCCGCAACGGAGAGCAGAAATCCGTTCGCCGCGTTCAAGAGATTGTGCGTATTGTAGACTGTAAACGGCGGAAGAAACCGTGGCAAACTTTTTCAACTACCATTTCGAAGGAATTGAATGTGCGACACGCGAGGACGACGACGACGGCAGAGAAATATACCGAGCGACTACAGTGGAATTCGATTTTTCCCTGGGAACTTCCCTCGTGAACTGATTACCCACTTTCCATCCCCTTTTTCGCGAACCCCTCCCGTCCACTTTTTCCCTTCCCCTCACCACTTACATATTTTATGAAAATTTCACCCCCTACGCACAGCCTCGTTCAGATTGAGTAGAAAACAGCTGAACAATCATAGCTTCCTACTAGACTGCGGATCTTTTACATTCGAAGATTATTTCAGATCTACCAAGGCTGTACCCTCTAAAAATAAAATTTTAGAAGATTCCTCTTTCTTCGAATTCGTCCAGAAAAATTGGACATTTGCATCGAAGAAAATCTTGTTTCGCGTACCACTTTGATTATTTCCCGGGTCGCAAGATACAAGAACTGGAATCTCTTTTCTCCTCGGTAAATTTATAGCTTTCCGTGTTCCCTCTTGTTCGGCGATTTTTCTTCGTTTTGCCGCGGGAAAGAAACACCCGGAAAGTATATTTTCAATCCCCCGGGCCAGCCAAGAAGAAAGCCCATAAGAGGAAACCCCACCCGACGGGTTACGCCTAATAGCGTGTCAACCCATGATTCCATTTCCTTTTCTTCACTCGTTCGCCGTTGTTATTGATACGCTCTTTCCATAGAGAAAGCACGTTCGACGACAACGCGACTCGTGGTGGTTGATGAACAACGATTAATCAAGCGGTAATAACATTAAACGGATTTCCATCGTGAGACGGTTAGCTCGACGTCGTTCGACGTCTGGGAAGTTTCTATTTGCGACGGGGGATACTGCTGTAGATTATTTACACGATCAATATTTGCTCCACGATCGCGGATAGAATCGCTTCCTCGAATTTCCAGACTCGATTGAAAAGCCCAGCAGCAGCGGAAACGCCGAAGACTAGATTTTATTCGAAGTAAAAAGGTCGACGTGATCCGATTACGATAAGTCTTTAAGAATCTTACTGTCGGTCATTCTTAGTTTATTTTCCCACTTATTCCACGGTTTACCCGGATTTTCTAGATCATTTCGGAACGATCAAAACACACTGTATATTCAAGAAGACGCGCTGCTCGCGATACTTTCTTCGGATCAAATATAACAGAACCTCGCTGTTGATGAAATAAGACGGCGAAGCGGTCAAACAGACCGCACGGCGAAGTTAATTGAATATTACGGTAAATATTAAATCTTGAAAGATTCTCGTGTGTCAACATGTTGACGGTGCGTCAACAATGAAACGTCAGATCGATGCCGTCCCTTTGTGCTCGTGCGTTTACAATCTCCGATCCTCCTTTGAGCATCACCAAAGACTGTTTTAACTGCAAAATCTACAGGGTGTTTCTTGATGCTGATACTCGAAATAATGAAAATATATATAAGATAAAGGATAGTATTTAGGACTTTCCAGAACAATAACCAAAATGTGTTGCTCTAAAGAAAGAAGTCATAATTTACATAAGATGTATATACAATATTTACAAATACACAAAATGCTTTATTAATTACTCCTAGATCTATTATTTTGTTTTCCTTATCACTTTGATACTTGCACATGTGTTAACTTATGTCAATCTTTCTATATTTTGATCTCCTTCGTTGAGCATCGATATATATCGATTAGAGGGCAAATTTAATTTGAATTAAAGAAAGTACCAGAAAGCTACAAAAAATATCAGACTGCAATTAGTAGAAGGTCTGCCAAAGAACTTTAACTTTTAATTGCTCGCATATTGTACTTGCAGCTTGAAAACTTGAAATTTAGTGTTTCAAGCATGAAGAATGGTGTCGAGTCCACTAGTAAATAGTAACTTTTGACTGAACATTGTTTTGAACTTTTAATTACTCGCATACCATATTTGCAGCTTGAAAACTTGGAATTTAGAAATGTTTCAAGCATAAAGAAAGGTGTTTATTTCACTAGAAAACATTTTGCATTGACCATTGATTTTATTCGATACAAAATGTAGAGAGTAGAGTAAGAGTAATTGAAGGCTGACGATTGTGAAACTTTTCGCGATGGTCGGTTTCTTGGTGAGCGAGCTTTGCCGTTAGTCCGGGGATGGAAAAAAGGAAAAGATTACGGTGTAAATCATATTATGAACGCCTCTGTGTACCTGTTGCGTTCTGGAAACGATGCCAGAATGCTTCGAGCACACTTCGATCCTCCGGGGCGAGTTTATGGGTGACTGGGTCACTGAAACGTCCTTGGCACTAGTTCCTTTAGACGCGCCGGTGCAATTATCCGGGACGATTATTATTTGAGGTGACCCACCTATCTGGAGGACCGAGGAGAGAGAGAGAACGATTTATTTGACCGTGGAATATTAAAATTCCTCCGTTACCGGGCCACGGATCGGCTTACGCTTCCGAAGGAGCCGGAAACGACCTCATTTCTCATCCCGCATCGGCAACGAGGTCACAGATGGATATCCCGATATTCGATTCTTGCCCGAATAAACGAGGGACAATCCGAATGACATCGACCAACCACTATCCTAAATCCTTCCTCTAAACACTGAAATATAATCTTCGCAATCCCTGTATCCGCAACCCTCAGAATTTTTACTTATTAACTCATCTACCGGCACCTCTCACTATTTTACCACGTTTCACTTATAAGGGGGAGATAATTATATAGAAAAGATCTGCGTACTCCGATTTTGATGAAATTTTATTATGTTATTGATATAACATATTATTTAATATGTTTTTCGAACTCTAAATGAGTTCTGGAAATTATGGAATAATTTGTCACAGAGTATAGTTTAGTTGTGTCAGAATTTTATTTTTTCCCGCGTCGATGCTGTTACGCGATCTTCCCTCGGAATATTCTCAACGTACATAGAACATCTCTATTGGGTATAACAAGACAAGTAGAGTAGGAGAACACTCGAATGGGCAAGTAGAATAGGACAATGCTTGATCGGGCAACTCGAACGAGACAATGCTTGATTGAATGCACTGAATAAGACGAAACGCTGTCTCTCGTAACAATGTTGGAACTTAGAACTTCAATTTTTCGATTCAATGTTCCCCGGTGAAAGAAATTATCCTATCGATTCCAGATACCCTGTTAATTGGCGTTACTTTTCCCCTGAACAATATCGTACACCTTTCGACCGTGCCAAGTCGATTCGAAACTTTCCTTTCGTTATATCTCCGTCAATTAGTGAACTGTAATTTCAAACATTTGAAAACATTAAACGAATTTCATTTTCAACTTATCGAACAAATTAAGAGAGAACATAATTTTCCATGTAACTCCGGTTCGTTGCATTTCAGGTGGAAAATTTTGATTTTGCATAAAGATTCTGGAACGTTTATTCTCCCCTAAACGAATTAAGATCGGTAACGAACTGGATTGTAAATTTTTCCACTGTCTATTTACATATATTCATGAAATTGCTCGAAGGAAGTTTTATGAATACAGAAACTCCTCGTTGCTCGTTTCATTATCATGAACGGCGAAGTAAAAGTTTAGTGGCCACGGTAAACGAAGCAATATTCTCGGTTTAGTATTATTAATATGTACTACAATCCCGCGGCGAGTGCTAGGCGTTTTTAAGCACGGGGCTGACAGTCATTATATTCGGTTATAGAATTTCACGAAACCGAAAAGGTGGTTTTGGGTCTGCGGGTAACGTGATCAAAAGCTTCATTAGCCGGCGACGGTCAGTTTGATTACGGACTGTGTGATATTCCGTTCACCCGCTGTGAACTGTGAACCTACCTTTGCCGTCCGGTACCGAGGTTTTCTTTCAATAAAACAGTTGATTCAATAACTCGGATATCGAGTGGAGCCGTCGATACCTGGCTTTCACGGTACAGCGATCGGAATCAAACATTTTCGTCTCAAATATGATAGTAAAACAGCGTCTTCTTCTTGCCGAGAAGAACGTTTCTCCGTGACGTTCGCGAATTGATCGAATTCTGCGAGTCCGCGATATTCAATAAAACGTACACCCTTTTTCCCTTGATTTTTCTATTGTTCGGAAGCCTGTCGATATTAATAAACGAACACCACAATTTATATTAGATTTTGTGTTTCCGGCGAACGGTTCGATCATTAATAGACTAACAGCAAGTTTGCAAATTAAATAAATAAATAATAAATAATACATTTTTAGTGAAAATTGAAAAGAAATATATAATATTTATATTGCGATATTAAGAGGAACAATATTAAATTTTGTGTTTTCGGCGCACGGTTCGAACATTAATGAGGCGATCATTAATCTAGAACTTAGAAAATTATTACAATTTCGATCGAGAAGAATTTCAATTTACCACAATTTATGAATTTTCAGGAGATCGATAGCGTTCCATTTCCCGGTGAAATCAATGCCCGGGTAACTTATAGTCGTGGGCGTGCTGCTCGAGATGCGCCGTGCAAGAATTTCCCTTTGTCAAAGGCGGAAATTTGAATCGCAAAAGCAAGATCAACGGCGCGAGGAGAAAACGAATAAATGCGAAAGCAACTTTTCCATTTTTTTTTTTTTGGAATTCTCACCTGCACAGCTGCGATCGCATTTGCGGATACAACTGTTCGAGGAAAATGTAAAAATCGAGCTTTTGTTGTCGCAGCTTGGCCAGTTCGCTTGCATTCTTTCGAAGTACGCGTCGCAGAATCGAATCCCGCTGTGTATCACCGTTGTTTTCTCTTTTTTTTTAATCCTCCCCGGTGAATACAGCGATGGTATCTCCAGACAAATTTCCTGTGGATGCTGCCCGGTTCGAGAACAATGCAGTTTTGTTCGAGAAACTTGCTGAAACGCGACACTTTCGAAATGTTCGAAAAGTGCAGCAAAATAAGGACACCGTCGTCAGACAGTGGATTATACAAACTAAAACCGGATCATGCTAAATATCACAGCGCGACTCGAATCCAATGAAATTCCAGCTTCTTAAAACCCGTCCACGAGCCGGAAATTCGCGGAAGCTTGCGCGTTCCACTAATTATCATAATTTATTGTGGAGTACGCTCGAAATATCGCGCATTCTCCGTGAACATTCCAAAGTTGTTCATACCGAACGCCTCGTGTTAACTACGAAGACGAAACGATACACTCCCGATTCTTTTTCCATTCGCCTATTCCCCGCAGCTTCGTCGAAAACTTTTCGCTGTTAGGATTCACAGAGAAGAAGTTCGCGAACGTCGAAAATAAAGTGTCGAACTGTTTCTTCTCTTTTTTCGGGGCACCGGAGTCTTGATATTGTTAATGCAAATCCCGTGTTCGGAGTTTCTCGACGCGATTCCACTTCGGTCCGCGGTCTTTTCGAGCACGCCGGACTTTTCGTTAGCGGAATCGATTGTTATTTCGACGGGAAAGTTCAAGATTGCCCCGCCAGACTAGCTCATTCTTCCTTCGACGAGCAATCTTCTATTTTGCATTTTAACTCGCCGGCTAAATGGACGATCTCCATCTTTTACCGGCGAATAATTCAACATCGCGACTTTAGCAGCCGTATTTCGTTAACAGTTTGGGTAATTATTTTCATTAGAGGCTTCCTCACCGATTTTGATGACCTTGAAATATGTTGTTAAGGTCTTCATTCTGAACAATTTTTTCCTATACATCTTCATTTGTGAAAGCCCATTTTCCATGGATAAGCAGTTTTTCCAAGTAGAACTGTCCGGCTCCTCCGCAACGTAACAAATTTGTCAGAGCACCGAAAGGGAAGTTTCAAGTTTCCCAACAATTTTCCCAATCTATCTCTATTTTCGTTCCCCCCCGAACAATTTCCCGCTGATAAAAGATCCCGGCTGTCGCAGAACGACATAAATCGGCGATCAAAGTTACGAACACCCTAAAATCGGGAAAATCGATACGTAATTCGAAGAGTCAGCTTCCAATTTTATCGACAGCCTGCTGGCGATCATGATCGTGTGTCTGTGGTACTCTTGTTCAGCCATTTTACACTAACACCGATCGATTCCGCCGCGCCGGTATAATGCTGCACGAGAATAGCACGGGATTATATTTAATACTAACATTTTTCGATGGCTATCGCGTTCACGCAGTGACTCTCCCTCTCTCTGTCTCTCTCTCTCTCTCTCTATTAAACATTGATAAACTCCACATTCACGTACTCAATTTCGTGTCGTTTAATATTTCAGCGTTGTAACACGTTTAAAGCCCATTGTTAATTTCTCTCTTAATGAAAGCACTGTCAAACATTTTCAGCTCGCTGACATCTCGACAGAACCATCTTTGAATCGGAGTAGGCAAACCTTTTCTATATAATTACCGACAAAGTTGTAAATGAATTGTTTAGCCGGGCCAGGAACTAATTCGTGCGCCCAACGTCCCTGAAATTTCTAATGTGGACGAAAGCCATTCTCGGGCCACGTCCAGGCGACAATTAATAAAGCACAAACAGCTCGTGCAGATAAATTACAGTGGAGCACGGTGGGACTGGGGTCTGCAGCCAAGGGCCAATTAAATAATTCCCGTGGCCGGAAACCGCGTAAACACGTCTCGCCCGCACGTTGAACACACTCGCCGACATCTCGGCAGAGCAGGAAAGAAGTAGGATGACTTGCTCTCGATAAATTGCCGGTTAATTGCTGGTTTATCGATGTCTCTGGTATCGTGCTTCACTGCGTTCCCGGTGATTCATGAGAACGTTCTTCCCGATGACGATGCGACGGAGCGCGCTTTAATAACGTGGCATCGAAAGATCCCGCGCAGAATTCTTACATTTATTCCATCGTTTGCCGTGCTAATAGGACGGTCGCGGTAACGATCGCCGGACAAATTGCTGCGAACCGCGAGGATGCAGCGAGATGCATTTCTGCAGCCACCGCGATGATGCAACGAGCATTCGACGACGGATTGTTTGTCGTTAAAACGTAAATAAGGTGACCGGGGGTGTAATTAAAATTTTCCGCGAACCTCGGTAAGCATTTTCGAGAGGAAGAAAAACATCTCGGAATACAGTTTCATTTTGCGGATGGTAAAAGTAGATGATAAAAATAAGCTTCCACATGTTTTGCATGCAGCTTGTATATCAACTTTCTATTATGCATGTAGAAATCCGTGCAGTCGTTACGTAATCCGAAGCGATAGTTGCGGCGGAATGGATTTCGGTGGTTTTACTAGGGGAATGAAATTTTTCTAATGAAATATATTTTGCTCGAGATAAAGGAACTGGGTCAAGTCTCTCCTTGCACTGGCTATAATTCCGCCGGACTATTTCATAAATCTTTTCGCTATATTGTACAGGGAGGCTCGAATAAATTCGGACATATATTCATCGACAGAATAAATTATTCTCGGAGAAACACAACGCCCCCCACCGCGTTCGTTTATTTATCTACGGGAATCACTAAGAACGGATATGTGGAACTTGAGAATACAAGAATCTTTTCGTGGAGCGAGCGAAATGTGCTTTTTAATTGCTCGCTAATTTTCGAGGGAGAGACACGATCCCCGGGACAATGCGCCAGTACTTTTTTCCTCTTTCGCATCTTATTCCGCGCGATCCGGAGTGGGTAAATGGAACTGTGAATTGTTACCACGACGTCGGCCGAATGCGGTAAACGTTCCGCGAAGCGAACGTCACGGCAGTTGTTCAGCTACCTCGATTAATTACGATTCTCTTTTTTTTACTTTTTACGTGTTCCACGTTCGCGGTATAGTTCGTCGCAGTGCCCTCCGCTGCGCCGGACAGGATAAAATAAAACTTAATCGTTGTCGTTCCGATGCAATTCCATTTTCCGCTGAATCGCGCGCTCGTCAAAACGAGTTAGTATATCTCGATTCGAAGTTTCGTTCGTCCAGATAAGCCGCGGTGGCAACGTAATTTATTGTTTGTTCCGTTCGCTGGAAAGTTTCATTATTAACCCCTTCGTGATTGAGTCGAACTTTTCTTCACCAGACTGAAGACAATATTGTTCCAAGACAATGTAATAACGTCTCAATATGTGTGAAAACTTCGAAAGTTCTTTCGTTTTGCCATTTTTGCACCGAATCGAAGTGCATCTGAGAAGATGCATAAGCGTTTCCCTGCAGATGCAAAGACATTAATCTTCCGCTATGGCGAGTAACGTGTGTTCGGCAAGAGTCGTCTTCGCGTCGGCAATTTCCGTGCACCGTCGATGTATGCAATTTCCGGGGGTTGCCAGTTGGCCAAAAAAGGAAACCGCGACGTTTCCGGTGGAAATGACGTGCCGAGACCGGAAACGATATTTTCCGACTAGCACCTCGGATCAAAGAAGATCGTTCGGCCAATTGGCCCTCGACAACGGCTAATAAAAATCTGGTAATTATATAGAAAAGATCTGCGTACTCCGATTTTGATGAAATTTTAATATGTTATGCAGCATCACATTCTGAACAACTTTTTCCTGTTCCAATATAGGGGGATCGCATTTAGTTTTTCAGATATTTTCAAAAAACTATCGCGAATACTGTATTGAATTTTTCGTATTCCTGCACGCTCCACAGCCTGTGTGGTATTGTCGCTTCTCATCTCCACAACGTTTTTACAAAGAAAAAATAAATAACATTTTCTATATAATTACCTAAGAACCACGCGTGTGCAAAACGGAGAAGGTAATGCTCGATCGGGAACGCGAAACGAATCGTGGAGAGACATTCGAACACACTCGAAATCTCGATGCAGCTTCGAGCCACCCACATAATTGCGCGGCTAAATAATTGATGGGATGGCGAACCGGAACACAGTAATTAGTGGGTTATTCATGAAATGTAATGGCGCCGATTCCAGGGCACGGCCGAACGCTTTGCTTACGAACAAAATTCTCTCGTGGATAGACAACGGACGCCTATTTACACCAAATGCGAAGCAATCAGGATTAAAGTTAACCAACATTTTTCCCGATAACACAGATTTACCGAGAGATTAACCCTCGTACGTTCCTCAGGATGAAAATTCACCCATTAAAAATTTTATTATTATTAAATAATAATAATCATAATAATGTGTCGATTTAACGTGTATGCTATTTTTGAGGATCGTCTGAGGGTTAAGAAAACTTTTACACTGCACAATAATCTCCATTGCAAGTAGAACTTGAGTAGCCCTAAAGAATCCCTCCATTTGTTTCGCCACTTGAAAAATTAGCGAATTTTTGGAAGAACGAAATTAACGCTGGATCCAGTCAAATTTTTAACCCACAGTTAATCCAATAAAACCACAGATAACACCATACGCGTTTATTCGGGATCTAAATCGATAGCTAAATCGCAGATGAAACTTTGTAAAAAATCACCTGGAAAATCGGTCGTTCGAAAAAGTTTGGATTCATTGATTCTACCAATTTCCCAAAAAACCGGATTTGATCATGCTGCAGTTTCGACTCACCGATAAAGCATCCGCTCCTGTCGGTCGGCTTCCCTGTATATTTTGTAGTACATGGCGATCATGATGATACCGGGCACCCAGAAACTGACACTGGAGCTGATCACGGCGTACAGTTTGTTCACTTGGAACACGCACACGTCCGGGTAGTTCCTCCTGAACTCTAGATGCTCCTCGGTAGTGTACCATCCGACGAAGATAGGGAGGAAGCTCATTACGGTCGGCGAACACCACACAACGCTGAGCATCGTGCTCAGCCGAAAGTTGGTCATGATCAACGGATAGTCCAGCGGCTGTACAATCGCGTAGTAACGATCGACGCTGATACAGCACAGATGTAGAATGGACACGGTGCTGAAGAAAACGTCTAACGAGTTCCACACGTCGCACATGAAGTAACCGAAGAGCCAACGGCCGGACAGTTCTACGGAGGCGTTGAAGGTCATGGCGAAGATGGCGACCAGCATATCGGCCAGTGCTAGAGAGACCACGAAGTAGTTGGTGATCACGCGTAACTTCCGGTGCCTCATCACTGATACAATCACAAGGAGATTGCCGAACAGGGCGCTCAGGATGATGAAGCCCATCACGGTGGCCTTGAGTATCAACAAGAGGACGTGCTCGAACTCGTGGGAACCGTCCCCGTAGAAGCTGGACCGATTTCTCTGGCCAGTGTCGATCAGGACTTTCGATATGTTCGAGAGCTCCGTAGCGTTTCTAAGGTCTCCTTCCATTGTTCCATTCAGCTCCATCTTATTATCTGATATCATGAAATTCTCCTCCTCCTCCTCTTTTCGCTATCTACCAGCTCCGTTGATTTCGTTACCGTGATCGAACACGATCTTCCTTGCCCTGTTCATCGCCATCTGCGACCACGTCGACGACGACGCGATTCACCCAACTTTTCCGGCAGGCCATCGAAGGTTCAGGTTCTAGCTGGATCCTAAGTCAATTCGTCGGAAGATAAACGACCCTGATCCTCGCGAATATCTCCCGGCTCCGTGGAATCGTGTGGACATTTTTGAAACAGAATCAGCTCTTTTTCTGTCTCTCTCTTCGCTGAAACTGCGTCCACTATTTATCGAAGAACACCTAGCGGATGGTAGGTGACGTTGATCTATGCCGGTTCTGAACAAAATGGCCGCCCCAGGAAGCTCCCTTTGGCTGAATTCCAGGCGGTGCTCTCGCCAGTTCGATTTTCATCGGGGCACAATGTCGGGACGAACGACTCTGCGGTCCCCGCTGGTTTTTCTGCATCGTGCCAGCCTGAAATTTTAACGAATTTAAGGGTTAAGATACTGTGTTGTCCGTCGATACGGGTGGAGAGAACTTTGTCTGATAATCAAAGAACTTTTGATCGAGTATGTGGTAACATGCTATATACTATGGGTAATTATTTACGTTAGGGGCTTCCTCATCGATTTTTGAAATATGTTGTCAATCCATCCCAGGATTCTAACCAAAGGCTCTAACCATCCACGATTACCTCTAACCTAAGGATTCTTACCTGGGATTGATATTCCTTTGGTTAGAATCCTAGAATTAAATCCTGGGTGCGCCACTGATCAAATGTATTTAAGTAGTGTGAATTGAACATTTCCAACGATTTCGATTAATCGTTTCGCGTTCAGCGATTCTTGATTGCGCGAAACTTAATCGCGAAAGTGTAACGAGTCTTTGAAGAGAGGCGCATCTGTTAATTGAACCAGCCAAGAGAAATCTGTACGATGAATATTACATCGCGGCAGCAGGGCCGAGTTGTGTACCTGCGAATTAATTTAGTCGTTCCAATTAGAACGATAAATGCACGTATTAACTAAAATCAACTAAGAATTATACGATCGATCAAATGAACTCTAACCGATTAAACTGTTATCGAAAATACAATTATGACATTATACTCGACTTTATTCGAATACAATTATGACAGCTCGATCAGTAAGGCACTTTCATTACCTCGTAATAATTTACTCTCCCTTCCAAGGTATGGAATTATTTCTCGTTTATAAAACGAAGACCATAATTTTAATCTCGGTATATTCAGCGGAGCAAAATTTAGAAGTCGACTCTGCCCCGATTCCTATCGAACTGTCCGACTGTATTTTTAATCATAATATCCCCTAGCAGCTCGGCGTTTCGAACGAAAGCTTCGGAAATCGCCTCTGTCAGCCATTCATGACACCTATTATGCTGATCCGGCTAGAAATTCAACTCTGAAAATTTATTCATAAATTCCATTTCGGTCTTGAATCTCATTAAGGAACCCAATTACAATGGAGAATTAAATCGTCCGCTGTTAATCAGTGATGAACAGCGTACATTGGAGACTTCGCTCGCACAGAAAAGTGTTTAATGCCCTCGAAAATTGATATTGTTTCTCCATAAAATCTTTTAACCCCACGTTCACCCCATTCAGATTGTATCAATGAGCATTAAGACCAAGTATCATGTAAATCAGACCACGAACAATATATCCCTCGTACAAACGTTTCAACCCCTTTTCACCCCCTTGAGGGGTTGAAATTGAAAGAAACCTCTGTGCAAATTTTCAGCTTTCTGGGGCGTTGATGAGTGAGTGAGTCAAGACTTCGTTTTTATATTATATAAATTATTCTCGCTATGAATAGTGTGGTCTCGTATTTTTCTCAGAGCACACACAGACACACACATGAAATGGAAATATCTCGTTCGAACGACGCTCCGTCGTTTATGAAAACGTTTACCATCGAATGTCGCTCATTTTACGAGATATCCCAGCCACGGGTCTTCGCCTCGAGCGAACTTTGTTTTCCCACGGATCATCGCGTCCATTTATTCAAATTATCGGACGTGTTACCACAATCTCGACCATTTATTCTGAAAATGTTTGCCGGACAGATGCCGCGGACGCCGAAGCGAGGAATAAGAAACTTTGGATTGAAATAAATTGCACTCGACAGAAATAATGACGAAATATTTTTAAAGACGAGGAGAAAGAAGATTAGAAATTCGAAACGCAACAGAATTATCGCGTTCGCTGGGCGAATACAATTACGGGGATTGCGGGACGATTACAAAGGGCGGTATTAAAAATTTTCTGACATTCCTCCGGACAGGAAACAATGAAAAAATCCCGTAAAGAATCGGGGAAAATAACAAACACGCAGCGAGAGCGACAGGTAAAATTGGCAAAACTGTAGGAACTGCGCAAAACCGGGAAAACTATGAAACCAACGAAGCATTTCGATGGATCATCCACTATGCAACGAACCCAATCCGCATACATACGCGTCCTGTGCACGAAACCAGCCGAAATCAGAAATTCCGAGCGAACCGTGACCCGATTCTCAGGTTCTTCGATGGCGTACGAGGATCGTAATTAAGAGAGGTATAATTCGATAACAAAGATTCGTTAATTATCAAGACGGCCAGGTTCCGCTTTAAAATAGGATTGAAAACGAAAAACGTGGGGCGCAAGATGCATCGATTATCTATTTCATGCGCCCCACGCTTTTCGTTTGCAATCTTACAAATATTTTCATAGCAATTCAAAATTCACAATCACAAATTTTCACCACTATCTGTACGAGGCACGAGGTTAGGAATCGGTATGCGACAGGAAAAATTATTTTATACTTTTTAGCCCGTTTTTGAAAACGTGGTATTATTTAAAAATGTATTTTTATTTACATAATTATTTTCTGCTTTTTGGTCTTGTGTATGTGAAATGTTTTAATGACAGCGAGTAGCGAATCGTATCGAAATGATGACGTAGCGTTTCGCGGGGGGATGAAACGGTAAATATTTAATTATTATTTACTCCGGAACAGATAGACTATTAAAAATTTTTTTTGTATATTGCATTATCATCCAGTTGGAAGCTGTGTTTCCAATTTCAAGTCTCTAGCTCATCGAGAAGTTATTTTAAAATCAATTGCAAAATTTCTCACCGAACAGACAGACAAATGAACAAACAATAAAGCGAGCTAATAAAAACGTGGTAAAAAATAAACAGAACGAATAGATGATATTCGGGTAACGTGACGTAGAGCAAACGAACTTGATCGAATGAACAGTCAATTATATTCTACTCTTTCACAGGTAAAATTCGATTTTTCATACGAAGTATAAAGTGTAGGGTAAAACCGAATTAGGGCGCCTCGATATTCGCGTAAGTTTTCAGTTTTCGAGGCACGCTGTAATTGCGGAAGCTCCGCAGTCGGGTAATCAGGTTGTGCGGAATCGAATCCGTTCGATTCCCATTCGGTTGGCGAATCGGTTCCCGAGGGCGCGGGGAGACGATTCAATTTAAATTCATTGAAAAATGTAACGCGGCAGAAAAATGGCGACCTTGGGACCTACCTCCCTTTCTTTCCCTTGCGGAGTGCTCGACGGTTCGCTGCAATACTCTTGGCGAACGGGTGAAATAGGTGGAATTCATTCAAGATTGTTCTTGCCCTGGAACCGTTCTATTCGTAATTAATAGACTGGGGTTTTTTATCTATTTATATAAATAACAAATTAAATGCTGTTCGTTGGTAAGCACATTACTTGAGAACGGCTGGTCCAATTTGGATAATTCTTCTTAAAAAATGTTCGTAATAGTTCGAATATATTTTTACGGAAAGAAAAATTGGAAAAATGGAAAATTAGGGGAAAAAGGAAAATGGTCTAGTAATTAATAATGCATAACTGTGTGGCGTACAGAGGCTGGACCAATTTGGCTAATTTTTCTTAGAAAATGTTCGTAATAGTTCGAATAAGGTTTTTACGGAAAGAAAAATTGGAAGGTTGTCCGGAAAAATGGAAAATTATGGGAAAAAGGAAAATGCTTTCTTCTATGGGTTTTTTGTATGAACTTCAGACCGTAACTCACGACTCCAACGACGGATGCGATTAATTAAAACGATCACAAACTTCAACAATCAAATTCAACAAAAAAATTTCAACAGGACATTAAATAAAGAATTTTAAATAAGAATTTACTCAATCGATTAATAGATCTTTCACATTGAAAACATCCAAAGAACATTTTTAATTTGAACTTAATCTCTTGATAAACGCATCGAAATCCGCAGTCTAGTAATTAATAATGTATAACTGTGCGGCGTACAGAAATCACGGCTCGAAATGCAAACCGGTAAATACGCGGGTGCTCGTTAAAGGAAAAAATGTCGCGCGCGAGCTAAATTTTCATTAAGATCGTATCCTCGCGTATTTTCCGAGGATATTAGAGCAGAGTCGGCGCATCTTGTGCGGCAATTAAAAAAAATCGTGTCGCGACTGGAGCCGCGAGAGACTTTCTAGAGCGGAATCCGCGTTGTTTCGCGAGCACCGCGGATTCCGACAAACTGAAAGATAACGACGCGGATGGAAATTTATTTGGAACACACGTAAAGAGCTTGTACGAAACTGCGAACGCCCGAATCAACGTAGATATGAATAATTAGACCGCGGATTTTTATGCAAAATAAATCTTCCTTATGGTACAATTGAATCAAATTCTATGAAACATGGACGACACGTTTTTCACAAAAATTGTGCTAATATTCGGACACTGTTAAAAATACGATAACCTTTTTTTAGATTCAAATATATTATTTACACTTTTTTGATAAGTTAGAGCAATTAATTTACTACACGATGCGAAGAGATATGGTTCAAAAAATTGCAATTCCAACAACTCGCAATTTTCCACAAAAATTTTGGTCAAGTTGTGCAGTCAACTTCTCGATAAAGTTATCAAATCGTGTAGTCCAACATTTAAAAAAGGTGTTGTATTTTTAAGATACGCAGTACTATAAACTACACAGTTTATATGTTTATAATTGAGAACTAATGTGTTCCGAATGGCGAAAATATTTCGCAGGCAACGGACAGATTTCAGAAATGATTATTCCAGCGGGGGATTCAATAACAGTATCTTGCCGTACGGGGGAACTACTTCCTTTACTACTGGGAACCTATAAAGCCAGACAAATGGTCGAGCCACACTACTGGCACGTAATGTATGAGCCAGAAGTTTCGTTCTCGAATCGCCGTGCAGGCTAACGAGGAGAGAGAGCTGCCCAAGTGTTACGCCGATTTTTAATGAGACGTTGGCAGATTGCAGTGCTCGCCATGTCGAGAACTCTAATGCCCCCATTTTCGGGTACCAATGATTACCGAGATCTTCGAAATTAATACTGCACGCGTCGTTGCACCCTAAACGCCGTTAAAATCTCTCCAACTTATTTCCTCAACATTACTTTAATCTAATAATTCGAAATGATTTTATCTCTACACACTATAGCTAATTTGTAAGAATACCCAAACATGTCGCACCGATAAAATTATTTACAATTACTATCTTAATATTACGATCGACATAACAAAAATCCATTGTTTTAATCTATTAGGTTGAAGAGGAAATTGTGCCGTATTTTAAATAAACAGGTAATTTTACTTGTAAATGAAATACACTTCAACCCCAGACATTTAAGATGGCTATAATCGCCTTTATTCCGGGTTGGTCAGTAGGAACAAAAGAAAAAACGAAAAGTAAGAGCTTCGAATTGGGTTCAGCCGTTAGCGTGTGTATCTCTATTGATATTGCTATGGTGCTTCACGGTCCGAAGCTCTTCTCTGTATTTTCCGAAGTACACTTCCCGTTCGAGTTACGACTTTTGCTTCGTTGTAGAGTGGAGGATGTGTCGTGTCCTCTCGTCGTTTGGTGTTCTGCAACAGCTGATTCCGTGTTACACCACCTGGTGCATCGGCCGTATCCCTTGAATCATGTGCTTCGCGGTGACACACGTACCTCTTAACGTTTCTTAACGGTTCTTAACGTTTTACCTCGTATGGCGGTTGTAATGGTTCCAAAAGAATTAAATAATTTGTTTTAGAAAATCGTCCACGAAGAGTTGTCAGAAAAAATTTGAAGGATTGTAAAAAAAATTGAATTAAACAATTTGTTTTAGAAAATCGTCCCCGATGAGTTGTCAGAAAAAATTGAAGGGAGTCCCTAAATCCCGTTGTTCTCCTTGCACTGGCATTATTAATTTTAAGTATCAATTTCAAAGGCATAAAAAAATTCGTTTTAAAAAGTCGTCCCCGAAGAGTTGTCAGGAGAAATTGAAGAGAGTCCCTAAACCCCGTTGTGCTCCTTCTACTGGCATTAATTTCAAAGTATCAGTTTGAAGCGAATTAAAAAATTCGTTTTGGAAAATCGTCCCTGGAAGAGTCGTCAGAAGAAATTGTACTGGCGTTATTATGTGCACACAGGAGCAAACTGGGGCGTGTTTCATCCTATTTCCACAGGATCCCCGGACACCTGCGCTTCCACGCGTCGAGTATCGACGATTCCTCGGCCGAGATAGACCCCGAGAATTTTTCGTCTTTGTTCGAGCCGTCGCATCGCGTCCAACGGGTCTACCATGGTCACGAAGAAGAATAGACGAAAATTTCGAGCGGAAACACGCGACAAAGTCGAGAGAGAGAGAGAGGAAGGGAGAAGAATCGAAAGCTCGCTGTCATGCCGCAGCCGTCCGTCCGGTAAATGATCCGTGATTAATGAAGAAGAATGATAGCGTTCGTATCGCGAACGATGCTACTGTTCGGTGAAAAATGAAACGGTAGGTGATTAGTACCGGTGTAATTTTCTCTGAATAATCGATGACGAATGGCGACAGTTTATGCCGATGTTTATTAGCTTCATACATCGTTCTCTACCTCTGGATTTAATTACTTTATTATCGTGTCTATGTGTGGTTTCCGTCTTGTTGAAATTGTTAACGAAGGATTGACAATTTTATTTGGCTCGTGTTTCACACGTTTCATGCAAATTTATACATTATCTAGCTGAACCCGAGACTTTATCCACGCGCAGCAACAAATCCTGGTTGATTATATTAATTATTAACGTAATTAAATTTTCAATCGTCAAGGTGGTCTCAGATAGAGATAGAGATTTTATTTCTTGACAACAAAATTCAACGAAATTAATGAAAAGGTGATACGTATATCGTATGCCGATAAAATTAATAACAAAAGAAGATACAGTATTTTATCGATAATTGTCCCCAACACGGGTCTGCCCAGGGACAATTATCCGCCAGGGATACTGTTCTTTGCCACGAATGCCATGAATATATCGGTGAAAGTTCCATAAAAAAATAATGAAATAATGAAAAGTGAAGTTATTTTGTAATTGGATTCGTTATGTTTACACTTCTCGGCGACCGAGGCCTATTAAGCTTCTTAGCCCCTCAAGGGGGTACACCCCTCAGTAGTGGGGATAGCTTCGAAACATTTAACGACCAGACATTTGGGACATTTATGAATAAAATACTGTACCACTTGATTCGAGTTTCCGAAAAATCGTCTACAAAAAATTGCAAACTTCCGTTCATCTCCTGAGCCTCGCAATGCAATCTAAAAAAAATATTTACCAGAAAACTGCGATCACAGAAAATCGCTAAACCAAATCACAAGTAAATGTAACGAATGTTTACCTGAGGGTTCCACAGGTGTGGTGGTTCCGGGATGGTTGCACAGTTTGCGCCGTCGGACCGCCAGCGTTGCGGCGTCGCGAAAATCTTTATGGTCCTGCACGATTTCCACGAAACTCGACAGCACCGCAGTTGTCCCGAGCACACAACAGTATCGCATGAATATTCTCCATAAACCTCAATCGATATTAAACTTAAAAAAAAAGAGAAACTAGTCCACGTCCTTTTTCGAACAAAATCCCCGATGAAATGTGGATTTCAACTTCGTCGACTTTGATTATTGGTAATTAATTCCGTGGACAGCCGTCGATAGACGGTAAATTAACCGTGGGATCCGGCGCTGTTCGTTCGCGGTTTTTCCTCCGAATTTCCTGCCGGAATCTCATCGGTCACCCCATTCCCTCGTTCATCACCGAAAAACATCGAAGCTCACTTAACACGAAGCAGTTCCGATAAAATCCTCGGCACGAGGCTGGTCGCCACGAGGACAGCATTCCCCGACAGACATGGATGTATCTAAAACTGGTAGCATCGAGAATTTCACTTTTTGAAATCCATCAAACACTGGACACGCGGTTCAGCCGATGAAGAAGAAGAAGTCGAAGAGCAGGATTCGCCTTTTAAAAACCGTTCTCCTGGATTGTCAGTGGGGTTTGTATTTGAAAACCATTTCCTGTATAACGAGCAGAAGATAGCGCGTGTCAGCGAGGTCCTGGTAGGTCCTCCGGAGAGGACGAGATCCCCCAGCAATCAGAATCCACGAAGGGAATCTTGGGAATCCGGTAAGCACGACGGCAAATTCAGGTTCGGCGAACGCGATTAAAGTCCATCGGGCGAAAGTATCGCCGACACCACTCGGAAGTTCTATTCTCTGCGGACGGTTAAACTGTGCCACGTATCCCGGACGTATCCCTCTTGCCACCCCCTCGGGGAGCACTTTCCCGAAATCTTCGGGAAGTCAGAGTTGATTGGTCGAGCGAGGGTTCAGAGATCATCTGAGCACGGCGATCAATCAGCTGGCTGGATGAATCGAGGGGGTGGACAAAGGGGGTGTTGAGGAACGATTAGCGGATTTCAGGATGACGATCGCCGCCAAGAGCCACGTGCCGCCTGACCACTCGGTGTGTAGAGACTTGTGTGTTACGGATCGATTCGTTGCGAAGAGAAGCGCGCCCCCCGGATGTCGAAAGACTCGCGAACCATCAAGAGAACACCGTGGAGAAACCGAGCTTGCAGAAGAGTGAAGATCTTTGATTTGATCTAACGAGGGGGATTTTTCTCCCGCTTTTGTTTACATCGCGAAGGGAAATGAGAGATCGTGATCGCACGGGGGGTTGACACGGGCCTCCCCTTTCGTCGTGCGAACCGCTTGCCAGGCCGCAGTGAACTGTGGTCAGAACTCGCAGCTTTCCCGCTTTCCGCCACCCTCGACCGCCCTGGCGGCAGCACCGGGGGCGTCTGCACCTTGGCGTTCCCTGCGCGGACGCCACCCATCGACGCCCACCCCGAAGAAGACGGTGCTACTGGCCTGGCTTCGCCACAACTCCGGAAAACGTGGAAACATTGCCAAAATTCAAGTTCGAGCAAATTTAGAAAAATTTCGGGAAGACATTAACCGGGTAGACTCTGTTCTAGGATTGCGAGGGTGCGATGATGCAAATGTGGGGTTCTTCAGTAGCCAAAGCGCTAGATAAGAGATCAATCTTGGCCATAATCACATTCAAAAGTCCTATTTTTATAGGTAAGGTTTAGAGGTAGGGGTAAAAAAAGGGGGAGGGTGATAGGAATTCGCGCCCTCTCTCTCGTTAAACTATAGCGAAGGTCTAAGATTGTATATATATATTACTCTTTATGCTTCAAATAATGGAAATTACGCTGCCACATAATGCAAATTACGCCTCGTAAACGTAAAAATCAGACTGTCCAAAGCAATTGCGGCCTAGCTTGATCTTTTATCAAGCGCTTTTGTCTATCGAGAAGGTCCATCGTTTGCGTTATCGAGAAGTGAGAAGGCGCGACAGGTTTTATTGGTATCGAGTACGTGTTACGTTCCTTTTTATACCTCTGGGATTTCAAGGATTGTTCGGGGCTCACTCAAATCTCCGGCTGCTTAGGTCAGTATTTTTTCGAGGAGTTTTCCCCCGTAAGGGAGCAACTTCTTCTTTCTGATTTCAGCGAGATAAAGGGAAGAAATGTTGCGGATGATGCTGTAATTTGTGACACGATGATGTTACTTATGTCTTCTGTTCAGTTTATTCCTGAAGATCTCTACACGGGTTTCCTCTTCCGGGCTGATCGATGGAGAAACGCTCCTTTGTATTTCAATTTATTTGATGTACCTCGAGAAACGTCAAAGGAATTTATTTTAGTAAGGTGATCGTTAACAGAGGAAGACCTTTATTGATAGTTGATTTCGCGTATGAAATACTTATTATGTGGATTATTACAATTTCTTTATGAAACTTGTCCCTTTCAATTCGTGCCGCTTCAAATTCATCTCGGAATTTTCCGTAAACGTTACGAAAAGAAAACCAAGCAATCTACGTTATTATAATATTACGAAATGTTGACATTAAGATATCGGAATCGTCGGAAGCTATTGGCGACCCCCTCGCGCGAATAATCCGATTTACAAGAAATTCAAGACGCGCCCCGGTATGCGTTTTGAAAATGATGTGGATTTTTCGAGGGAGGAAGACAAATTCACGGGGGTTTCACCTTTCGGAAAGTGAATATTACGCGCGGCCCCTGTGTACTCGACCCGTTTCCCGGGAAATAAGTTCAGCCGGGCGAGTTTCCATAAATTTTCAAAATGGTTCGATACAGAACGGCTTTTTATCAGGTCCCTGTGAAATATATCGGCGCTGCCTGGAAACGCTTATCTCGAGTTCCGCATAACCTGACACTTTTCTCGCGAGTCAATTCTACGATGTTAAAAGAACATTTATTATAATCTTCTCTGTGTGCTGCCAGCAAATTTACACTATTTAATGTATCGATACGTGCCTTTTAATAAGAAGATTTGCTCTCCAAGATAATTCGAATTTAAACAAAGATAATTAAATATATAAACAGGAATTTCTACAAAAAAGTACCATTAAATTTTTATATATGAAATTTGTATAAAAAATTTACATTGTCGACACAGGAGAAATTGTTTTCGAATGAAAACTGATCGTATGGATATTCCAGGGTTCGGCGAAAGGGCAGAAGTGGCTCTCAGCCGGCATAATCGAGGTGCAGCTTATGGCGTCTAATTCGTCGAATCCATGGTAATTACAACATCGGCGGATTGAACATTGCGAAATGAAAATCACGAGTCATTTATCAATTCGAACCGACTTGCCAACGTTTGGACCAGTTTGGACAGAGTTAGGTGAATTTATCGGAGGCTGGAAATCGATTTCCTTCGACCATCGAGCTGATGTTTCAATCGACACGTTGCCGCCCCCAGTCCTCGTAGGACAAAGGAACCATCTGACGTGAGGATTCGCACAAGCCCGATCGAAATCTTGATGGCGGACCCGCCGACGTCGGAAAAGGGAAAGGACGTTATTAATGGTCGCCGAACGTATTAATACCGTTGATAGCAATCTCCATTTTTTTCACCGAAGCTTTGATGCAGCATCCACCGGCCACGCTATTTCATTTGTGTTTATACTTGCAACCGATTTAGGAACGAATAAACACAATATGAAATTTACGAGTATTAGTTTCTATCAAATGGCTGCGATTCATAGTGTAAGCCAGTAATTCATAGTGATAATCAATATAAATTGCCATTTAAACATTTAAAATTTTAGTAATTATATAGAAAAGGTCTTCGTACTCCGATTTTGATGAAATTTTAATATGTTTTTTAAATTTAAAAAATTTAAAGTTTTTTCAATTTTAATATGTAACGTAATCCTGTACCGAAACAATGTGTGGGTGTGTGTGGTATTGTCGCTTCTCATCTCCACAAAGTGTTTACAAAGAAAAAATAAACAGACGCGCCTCCGGAAAAAATTTTTAAACGACGCGCACAGAACTTAATTCTCATCCTTTGGTAACGGAAGAATGTTTCGCGCGATTTAAGTGGGAAAATTGAATTCGTTCGAATGTGGAATAGACATCGGATCGCGGGAGATTCACGGAAGACGGAAAATCGCTGCACAAAGCGGCGGATATTATCGATGCCCATGGAACATTCAAGTTTACCGTCACCGAGGCATAAAGTGGGCCGAGGGCAAAGCGTTAACTATCTCGCTAATTGAACAATCCCACGCATTCTCTGATCAACAGAGCGAGGAAATCTTCGTGTTCGCGGGAACCGATCTCGCGGATCTCTCGCAAAAAGAACCAAGTGGATTATATTCCATTGGACATGAAGAAGAGGGAAGGACGGCGAAGGGTGGACCGAAAACCACTCAGAAATTGGGTCGCCGGTGTGAACGATGGGGCCATCATTAAAACGACAGTAATTACGAGAACCTCCAGTGCCACTCCGAATTAGGAAACAGCGTTCAAGAAGTGGACGGCTGATTGGCGAGCGCGGTAACATTCGCTGCTTCGTTACAGGGTGCCGGCGTAATTGATTATTATTATTCGAACGTCTCCGTCGATCAATCCATTAATCTTTAACGGTGTTAAAAAGAATTGTTGGAAATAGAATAATTCCCTCAAGAATTTTAATAGACGAGAAACCGCGTATATATTAAGATTTTCAATTTACTAAATTATCTTATAAATGCATAAAGATAATAATAATGCAAAATAATAATAATCGGTATGTTGCCTTAAAAAATGATCTTTCAGAATGTTCCTTTTCGAAAGGATGTTCCTTCAAAAAGTGATCGAACAACGAGAAATGAATAGACACGGTGTATTAATATAAATGTTTATTCATAGCTGCTATAACAGTGTACTAGTATCAATATCAATATCAACAACCTTATGCTGGAGAACGTATAAGCTCTAAATAAAAGCATTTCGTCACATGAAAACTTTATTACAAATCTGGAAAAAGATTAATACATTCGATGAAACATGTGTCCCTACACCTTCGTGGAATTGCACGACGGGAAGCTAATGAAATTCACTAACAATAAGATACAACAAATGGAACTGTCTTTGCACCTATAATGGAACACTAGAGGCTCTCGTCCAAGTGACAGAAAGAATGCGTTTACAGGTACGTGTATACATCTTTGAGTAATTTATAGACTGTGGATCTTTATGCATTTATAAGACAATTTAGTAAATTCAAAATCTTAATATATACGCGGTTTCTCGTCTATTAAAATTCTTAAGGGAATTATTCTATTTCTTGCAATCGACGCACAATTTTATATATTTCGCACAGAGATCCGCAGTCTAGTAATTTAGCAATAATACGTATACGAATAGTAAATTGGTGTTAACATGGAAAGTTCAAGAGTAATAACTAGACAGCGGATCTGTATGCGCAAGAAAAATTTTCTACGACAACCTCGAGTGAAATAGAAATTTCTTTTCTATCTTAATAGGTTGGAAATAATATAACAATATTTTAAAACTCTTCTAATGTTCTCAGTATTTTAAATTTATACCTATATATTCTTGCCGTAAACGCATCGAATCCGCTGTCCAGTAATAAGGTATTACATGCTACCCTTTCGTTTGTTATGCAGTTTATTAGTTGTTCCTGAATTCCATTAATTCCATAGAATAAACTCTATTTACAGAGAAAACTTACACGGTAAGATAACACAAAAGGAATCACAGTAGCTCCATTCGCATAAAAGAGAGAAAAAAAGTTTAAGAATTGCAAGAATTCCCTAGTGTAATTCAATATCGATTTGTAACTCGTCTAAATTCCATTCGAACACGCTCGTACTAAATTCGATCGGAAAGTAACGAGGCTCGCTCGCAGCTACGGAATCGGTAATAGCGATCAAATACCTTTGTCAATCGTAAATCTAATAAAGCACCATACATACAAAATTAAAATCGTGGTATTGTTCACGTTAATCATATAATTTATATACAATTTCTTATCAAAATTTTTCATCGATATTTCACGCTTAATCTCACGGCGTAAAACTTCGCTCGAGCGTCTGCGGAGCAAGAAGAAACTCTAAACACTTTTCTCTCTAGGAAAAGAAAAAGAACTTTTAACTTTCGTCTGGAACAATAGTAAATATATCAAAATAAACTATTTTGTTTTTTGTTTTTTTTTTCATCGAGGAATGTATGTACAATAAAAACGCACACACTCGCACACATAATTCCTCAAAGAGACGTACTCGAAAATAATACTAGAATTTTTTGTATCCGGAAACATCGTGAATGGCGAACGAAGTCTAAAATCAGGCGATATATTAATTATACAATATCTCTCTCGTTTGCCGATATACATTTCCGTTTAAAGAGAACATTCTACTATCGAGTGTTTCGCGAACTATTTACAATAGTTATTTTAGCTACGTCACGTCGAAAGAAGGAAGCAAGCTCCACCTAAGAGAAGCGAATTCGAGACGAACCGAGGAAAATAATAGGAGAAAGAAAAGATCTCGTACGATAAGGCAATAAAAATTAGTATAGAAAAAAGCAAATTGAATACAACGTTTGGCTGGACTTGTTCCTCGCTTTACGTAAGTTCCCGATCGGCACTTACGTAAGTACATCAATTAGATTACGCCGAGCGTTACATCGTCGATTGTCTTTCTTACTACCAACGATCGCACCTGTCCGAGCGATTCTCCCGCAAAACAATGGCGCGCAAAGTAACAATAGTGAATCGTTCGAGAACCAGTTCGACAAACAGGCAGTAATCCGATGGAACTTCAATCGTAATACTATTCGTGTGAAATTAGAAGAACGAAACACGTTCTCGCTGCTGAACCTTGATCCCTCGACGCTTCGAGCCGCAAACAAATTCTGGGAACTCGTTAAAAATACTGGCTGTCCTGCATAGAGTCGCTTGTTTCACTTTAAAATAACAACTTTAGTCTCCCGAAAAAGTTACAAGTGGCATAAACAGTACACGCGACGAAAGTTTATCTTACAAATAAAATAAGGACTCGCGTCGATCCAATAGCAGCGGCGTTAATTAATCCACGGTCGAGAGATCCACTGATTTAATTACACATTTCAACTCGAACGGTCGATCGGTATGTACGGTGACTCCCACTGATATTCAAACACTGTTGAAAAGACGATAAATTTTTTAATATTGGACTATACTAATTTGAACTTTTAATTGCTTTAACTTTTCAAAAAATTTCGAATCGTATGATCGAATATGTAAAAAGTTATCGTCTGTTTAAGAGCGTCCGAATATTTATTAGGAGTCGCTGTATTATCTTGGCGAGTGGCCATCGGGATCGGTAATTCGAAGGTCATAAAGTAACTTGCATTTCATTGATTCACGTCGGTATTTTCTTATTACGGATTTAATAATGATACGAATGATAATGTATAATATAATAATTAATAATCATAGTAATAATAATAATAATAATAATAAATCATTTAGAATTATTGTACATCGATATATTATTTAATATAATCTATTTTATATATTCTATATTAATATAGACTTCTATCTGATTCAATTAAATTCTTAAATCTTTATATTCTTGTTTTGTATCACCTGCCGAGTAAATTCTGGCAACTCGAGCGAGAAACACTTATGTAATTGGGGAAAGAAAATACACCACCGGAGCGTCGTCACTTTTACATTATTTCTGTACTGTTTTTCATTTTTTTTTGTTTCCCTTCTGATTTTCTTTTTCTTGTTTTCGTTATCTGTAATTCCACGCCAGCCGTGCCCCGAGAATATCACTAGAGAGTTTCTTTCGATTAGAGAACCGTTAACATTCCACACGTTACCGTTCGAAGTTCGTATAAAAAACAAAATCATACTGGAATTGGGAGAACGAAAAACAAAAGAGGAAAGAAAGTGGAAAAAGTCGAAAGAAATGTGAAAAAAACCGCAGTAACAGTGACAATATCGTCGATCCTCCCGGGCTCTCACAAACACGGCGGCTTTGTGTTCAACCATTTAAAACCATGGAATTGACTTGAATATCTTCCCTAACGCCGAACATCACCGAGACCATCAGTTAATTACATTACATAATTAAATCACATGCCGCGTGTGATTAGAAAATAAAAATGACGGTGCTAAAAAGGACTAGAAGCTACAATTAGAATTAGTAAAAACGAGGACTAAATATTAAAGCGAACTACGTAACGCGCATTTCGTAAAAGAAACATATCGTTTTTTCCCTCTGACGATTTTTTGTACTTTTTTGATTAGGGTTTCATTATATTTGGCCGAGCCAGTTTACCATAAATCTTTGTCCGTTCGCGAAATACATAGAAGCACGTATACCGAGGGCAAATTCTTGGTGCTTAAATAGTATTACTTGTTTCTCTGCCCTCTCATATGCACTTTCTCTTCTCCTTCTTTTTTTTTATAAAAGTTCTAGTACACCTACGATCGCGATGACTAAACACACCTCGCTGAAACAGATCTTCCGTACTTCCCCGTATCTTTCTTCCTTTTCATTCACTTCTTTTTTTCTTTCTCTCTCTCTCTCTCTCTCTCTCTCTCTCTCTCTCGTTTGCGCACAAAGAAGAAAGTACAGTTTAACTGGTACTTCGTCATTTATATCCGTGAATACACCAGAAGCGGCCACAAAGAAAACACAACGCTCCCCTCTGTCGCGTGGTCAGAGTAAAGTGTCGTTGTTATATCGCATTTAACGCTAATTAACACAGCTCAAAGATAACAAGTGATTCAAAGACGATTACAGAATAATTGTTTTTTTTCGGTCCTTATTTACAATCTTTAAAAATCACATGGTCTGTACCAGAGTCACCCAAGTACTTTCACGCTTGATCAAGACAATAAGCGGTGACCGACGGTCTCCTGTAATTCTTTCTTTTTTTTTCTTTTCTCTTTTTACACGTTCCTTATAATTATGCTCATCCACGAACGAATATCTCTTTCGCAAACTAACACCCGAGAATCCTTTTATCCTTAATTTCATTAGACGCGAGAGTACAGCGCGTCGCGCTTTCTCGCTTTGCAGAGAGAAACGAGTTAAAGCATCGCTAATGACTTTACGCTAATTCAATGTGTAACTTTTTTAACGTTTTCACTCGAAACCGCCGCCACTGGATAGCAAGTCCAAACTCGACGGAGCTCGACATAACGTTCTCGTTACGAGTACGTTATGAAAAAACGAATATTAAATAGTTCCTATATAGTACAGGACCATAGTTAATTATATTCTTTGCTTGTTTCGTTTAACGTGTTCGTTTTATCGAACAGGGACCCGAACAGTCGAAAAACACGTTTGACCACAACGAAATTTCATCCCTTAACTTACTGCTCGCCTACCTTGGGATTCAAATTTGGTGAAACCAACGATCACTTCGTCTCGCAATCGTACGATGCCTCTGAAGATTAATATATATAATCTCTATATATATATATATATATATTATTACAAAATACTCAAATCAACTGATAAATATTCCATATAATTAATAGTACGAATCAAAAAGAATTCGGATTGGTTCGTCGACCAATAATGATGTACAAAAATTACGCAGTAGTAATACAGCGCCAATAAATAACGAATGTGTCGCAAAGTTCGCACACTTTGCTCGGCCACACGTTTTGGAAACTACGGACCTTACGAGATCTTGCGTTTTTTTGTGATTTCCACTCCAGCGAAATTATGGAATAAAAGTCTTCTCGTGTGAATTTAGTTAACTTAACCGATGCGCACCCCGTTATTCGTCCTCCGTGTCCCCGTCGCTGCTGTAATCTTGTAGAACGGGCGGTCTCAGAAAGGGTGCATTGTTCGTTTGACTAGAAACGTTTAACAATCTCACGGTTATGCTCCAGAAATTCGAGCGCAGTTATAAATATACAGAGCGAGTCTCGTAACGTGACGATCTCGAATAACTCGCGAATTGTTTGCTATATTTAAAAATGTTTATCGCAGCTCGTGCACAACTTAAGTGCATAAATTACAAATTATTTGAGATCATCAAGTTGCGAGGATTAATTCTGTAGATGGTGTGTGTTCTACTTACGCGAGTCTTCGATAATGATTCAACCATTCTTCTAACATTTGTGCTACAAGTAAAGGTCTTTTATGAAGTTTTTGTTGCGCGACAAGTACACCACCCTCAGTTCTGCAGACGTCGAGCCACTCCTTCAAAATGGTCTCCTCCCGACCCACTTCCTCCGGACTCAAAAAATGTATTGGCAACAGTTTGTGTTCCCGGTCCATCAACGGCATAAACGTAGTCTGCATCTCGATTTGCAACTGTTGAAGCGGACTATTGCCGCCAACTAAGTCTACGCCACCGTGCGATGAGATCGGTGGTATCCTAGACGATGCGTATGGTTCGATAGGTACGAGAGCTGTAAAGTGACCCCGCGTATAACCCAAAGCAATAGGCGATCGAATACAAAACGATGGTTCCCATAAAAGTGGAAGGTAAACACCTTCGAATCTTGCGTATCCTGTACAAAAGAATTTGTTCGAATGTAACAACGTCAGCTTTGTATAACACACCTACGGAAGGAATTGATTTTATTAGAACATTACCTATGTCTTCGCCCCGGAAACTTTTAACATATTTAACCCCATAAACAATAATAGGTCGTCTTAAAATGTGGGCGAGAGCGAATACGTGTAGTTGTTCCAACGCGCTTCCTGGCTGTGCAGCGGTTGCCAATAAACTTTCCCAATCTTCTTGCCACTGGGTCTCTTCTAATGTGAAATCTAACATTCGAGACGCTTGAGATGCTTCGTACTCCCTCCATCGGGGATAAAAGCTGAAATAGTTAATTATTTTATTCGATAAAATCGTTAGTTTAACAAACGAAATAAATATTTGCTAGTGTAGTCGACACTTTGTTTTTTGGATAAGATGTAGGGAACTCACAATTGACCGGCTTGTTGCAAGGAATCAGCCAGAGCCCTCCTCAAAGCATTGTCTCGATCAAAAACTCCCCAAGTAGCTTGCATTGCAGAATCTAGTAAACAGTCTCCGGCAGATCTATTCCATAGCGCGTGAAGACGACTTCCTAAACGCTCGGTAATTTCTAAAGACCAATTTAGTGCTGGTGGTTCTCCGCAACCACCTTCTAATTGCTGTTGAGCTTCCTTATCTAATAACTCCTCCAATAGTTGCTCCTGTACAATACTTGGTAAATCTTCTACCTAATAACGAGAATGTTCGATTTGTATTTAAAAGTGGATGCGATTATAACTTAAGATTACTTTTAGAAGATCAATGTCTCGAACATATTATATACCCCCTAAAGAAAAGTATTAGAATATTATAGTAACCTCAGCAGGCAAAGCGAACGTAGCTATATCAGTGACAAAATAACATGGAAAGGAACCCTTGCATAGCCGGATACTATTGGTGACGTGTCTGCGTATCTGAGCAGCCAAATCTGGTGCAACGTAACTCGGTACCCTTTTCACTCCAGAACCTGAACCTTCAATTTGTGATAATAATGTTGCTAGAATATCTTCTCTTTGAAATCTGTTAAAGGTACGATAAACTGAATGAGCAATATTCGGCGAAATATTTCTTTTTAACACAATAATATTATACATTATATAACGTACTATAATATTTGTTATATCACGCATGTCACAAAGAAATTGAGACATGGCCAAAAAAGAATATACAGGGTGTCTCAAAAATGTTCTACCTCCCAGAAGGGTACTACAGTCCATGGTTTTTTCTTTGATAACTATGAAGAAAGTACAATATTTTGGAATACCCTGTATACGTTCACAAGAATACACGAACAGAAATAAAAAATTGTTACCCACTGACCTAATTGCTAAATGTACTAGAGTATGCCCAACATCGAAAGCACTACTTCTATTTAGAAGCAGAACTTCTGAGTGCGTCAACTGACGAGCAGGATCGCCTCCGCTTGTCAAATAAGCCTCCACAGGAGCATTGTCGCCTTCCACAATGCCAAGACATGCGTTTAACCAGCACCAATCGGTGTGATGCTTTAGCTGCTTTAATCTACGTTCATAGTCACAATTATTAGGAGATTGAGGAGTCGATAAATTGTCATTCCTGCTATCAGGATATCTATGCGAGCTCCTACAACATGAGAAGACTTGCAATACTTGAAATTGTTGCCTATAGTATCAGTATAATCGATAAAAATTTATTTACCTTCGCCCTACAGCTATATTCTCGTCCCTTTGAGTTTGATGAATATATGGTACATGCGGCGGCGAAGGTAAGTTGCGTTGACCATGATCTCTTTCTGGACTCGGCAAAATAACACCCACATTATTGGTACTTTTATCTCTTCTGTCTTTTTCTTTAGGGTTACCACACATCACGCACTTCGTAGCTTTTGGCCAATTTTCATAAGTACACACGAGACAGGACCACTTCTCAGGATGCAAATTAGTTTGTAAGTTGTAAAATCTTTCCGGATGTAAATTTATCGGAGGCGGTATAGATCCTGAATTTGGTGGCGGATCTCCTAGCCTAAGGGGTGCTAGATGTTCATGCAAATTCGAAGCTATGGAGTGTATAGACTGATTGAGACCCACGGGCTTTTTATTTCCACACTGAACACAACGTGTGGTATTTTGATAGTTAAGATAGGTACACATTGCACAAGACCACTTGCCACCCGATGGTACATTCTGACTATAATTCTGAGGACTAAGATTATAAGAATCCGTAGGACTTAAATGTGTTACCGGACCGGACGCAACGTTCGATCCAGATCTTTGTGGACTCGGATCCCTTAGACGGTAGATATCCTCCCCTAATAAAGGCTTGGCGCTTCTGCACATTGTGCATTTCAAAGAAGAAGGCCAATTTTCGTATGTACAATATTCACAGGTCCATTTCGACTCTCGTTCTTCAAGCCTGTTACTCATTTTCTCTGTATCACCCCCTTTTATCGTGTAAATCCTATTGTCTCTAATGCATAGACACTTTAATATCGAGGCTCGAATCAAATATATATTTATAAAGCGTTAAACGTGTAAATCGAAAGTTACATCGAATATCTTGACAAGTTCTTTTTATCGTTGATTATGGTTATTGAATTTTGCATATTTTCGTGTCACAAGATAGACGGCGAGAACGTGATTCCCATTAAACATTGGCGAGAGTATTCGTTAGTCATACAACGAAGTTCATGTCATGTGGTAAACATGTCGATTCGATATAAGAAAATAAAAGCTGCCACGGTAACGTGAATACAGACAGCTATCGAAATCTGCAAAGAGAATAAAAATAGAGGTATCAATTCAATGGGAACAATCATTATTATTTACCGGTAACAAAATAAGTACACTGCTGTCCATAAATCACCGGACACTTATTCAACTTTGGATGCAAACGATTTTTTCTTATTGTATCAATCTCTTTTTCCCAATATTTCCTCAAGTAACATTTAATTTTGCATTTAAATAACGTAATAGATACATATCTAATTAAAATAAAACAATCGAATAAGTATGCAGTGATTTATGGACAGGAGTGTACACAAGTAAGTAAGTACGTACATAGATTAAATGAAAAAAACAAGTGTTAGCTTTATTAACATATATATATATATAAATATAATAGTATAAGCTTAACAAGAAGATTTACATTGACAAATAACATAAGACAAGATAACTCAACTAAAACAGGAGCTAATATATTTACAATTGGATTCCAATCGGATCTATATGTATGTATAGATATATATATATATATACATGTACATATACATACACACATTTAAAATAACATATACATCAAAACATAGAGAGAAAGAGAGAGAGAGAGAGAGAGAGAGAGAGAACGCGAGGCGATGAAAATCTACTAGTAATATGATACAAATTCGTTGGCGAGATAAATGAATCGTTTGAAAAGTAAAACGCGGTAAACTGTAATAGAGGTTTGAAATGTGACTGACCTCTAGCGCTTTTATGTCGCACAAGCGTCACGTCAAGGAGAAATGTGGACAGGATTTTACGGGCCAAAGCAAGTGTCGTACGGTTGTTATATCAGAAGAGGGGCTACCTGGCAAAAGTTGAGCCTGGTGTCCCGAAAGTTGTTGTCACGCGCGAATAAGCTCCATCGAAGTACAATGTATCGGTTGACCGTGGTAAACCTGACGTGAAGACAGATACGTGGAATCAGTTGTAGGGTCGCGCACTACGGCCACCAGCCTCACTGTAATCGCATTTAAATAAGAGAGAAGGATTAAGGCACAGGCTATGAGAAAGAAATTTTTCACATCCGCGAGAACGAAAGCCCGCCTTCTCTCCTCGCGTTCGAATCGAAGTATTTTAAATCTTCTTTTTCCCCTCCGACGAAGACCCGAGGCACGTCACTCGTCGAACGGGTGAAATGCGACGAACGTAACGAGACAAGAGAACTTCTCTCTTTACGCACACTCACTCCTTGATTAATAGATGCACGCTATCCCTTCTGGCTGCACTTCGCTCCTTTTTTTCCCTTCTACAAGTCAAATACAGTCATGATGTTATCCTTCGAACTGCCATGCAAAGCTGAACACTTCGCTGAGAAAGTAGGTTTTGACAATCATCCGCAAACAGATATCAGGGCTACCAACATCGTGTAACAACGCCTCCTGAATTCGACGTTAGAGGGCTGAGAAGCGAGAAACGATAACCTATTCTCGCTAGTTCTCCGTTACTCAAAACGTCTGCATTCGAATTTTACATTTTTCTAACTAAATATATAACAGCTAATCGTTTGTTCTAATCTTAATCGATTCTTAGAAACTGGGCTGAACATACATATAACTGCATTTTATATATCTTGATGTCTGAGTACGAATTTTTTTAGTTCATTATTCATACGATGCGAATTTTGAATGACCTAGTTCACGATTGGGTATCGACGGATTAAAAAGAAATACCGAGCAATAATCGGTTACTGGCCGTTTAATCGGATATCCTAGTACACGATAAATCCGGTTATATCAATCACACTAATTCAAGTGCGCCTATCTCCAATAACAAGATATAGATTTTGTTGTACATGTAAGTCTTAAACGAAGTCTACTAAAGTCGATAGAAATCAACTACTCAAGGCCACCGGCAATAAACTATCTTGTTCGTTGATTTATCTTTTAATTAATTAACTAACATTACCAATGGAACGATAAGAATTTTGTAAACAGTGCCTCCCGAACTTACCGCTAGAGGACCACGATGTTTTTTAACCCTTTGCACTCGGAGCTATTCTAATTCGAAAATCGAATTTTTCTTGCGACCTGAAATATTTCCATTGTATATGATTTTCTTGATTGTATCGGTATAAAACTGATGTAATACCTCGTACAGTACTTGCAGTACTTTATTAAAATATTAAACACGTTTAGCAACTCGACGAATACAAATTTAATAATACAACGAATACTTTGAATAATGCAATAAAAAATTATTAGTGGCGCCTCCGAGTCATCACTCGAGTGCAAAGGGTTAAATAGAGCCGGATTCCTTTAGCTGGACAGTCCGTAACTATAGTTCAATTATAATGCGGCGAATTCCGGAAAAAATTACAAAATGCAATTGCACTCTTTCCTACCTTTAACCTTAATTTCAGTCGTTGCGATCTATGTACAGTCACTGAGTTTGTGAAAAGTGTGCAGTTACATCACGCAATCTCCTCGGAACCTTAACTCATTTATTCTTTTTAAATGAATCCGTCCTTGAAGGTAGCTAGAATCCTCATACAAATCATCTTCGTCGTAGAAACGAATAGGAACGATCAAACTTTACTGGATGCTTTCATATTTATTTACTATGGTTACACAGTAATGCGTCCGTTTCCGGTTTTCACAGACTTACCACGCACGTTCTTTCTCACATCCTTGAGCCTTTGAATTTCGAAAAAAAAATTCAGAAACTTAGCATTCAAGAATAAATATATATGCTTCCTTCTCGCAAAGATCTCGTGCGTGTGTCCGATAGATGCATATGATGTTCGCGCTACATTTACGTGGGAGAGCTATTTTTTATTTATAAATATCTCGGGCCACGAGCCAAATGGGGCTTAGCCTAGACACTTATCCTTGACATTTAATTGACTCAGATTTTTTATCGTAAAAACACATCGAACAGGGGTGGATAATTTTTTTTTTTGTTTTTATAGTTTACTCACCTGGCCAACGAAATCTCGTGTTTTTATAGATAACGTTGACCGATGACGTCACGCCGATCAGCTGGAAACCAATGCCGCACCGATTTTCTTCCAGCGAATCTGCACTCGAAATTTTTCTACGTCGACAGACGTCAAAATGATTGATACGAATGTCACGATATTATACGGCAGTGAAACCGGCACTGCCGAAGACGTAGCTGAACAAATTTGGAAAAGTGCCAAAAGGTTTTGTTATTGTCTTCTTTCTATTTTGCATAGAACAATAACGTGAAACACAGCTTGATACAATTCCATATTCGATGCATTGGACACTGTGCTTATTTTAATATTGTTTCAGGAGAGGTTTACGGAGCTCTGTCTCTGCACTGAACGACTACGACATTCGCAATCTTAATTCTGAGAATATGATAGTCTTCGTGGTGGCTACAACAGGCCAGGGGGATCCTCCTAATAATATGAGGCAGTTTTGGAAACTTTTATTAAGGAAAAGTCTGCCAATGACATTACTGAGCAACACAAAATATGGAGTGTTAGGCTTGGGTGATAGTTCCTACTCGAAATTTAATTTCGCAGCTAAAAAGTTGAACAAAAGATTGACACAACTCGGTGCTGAAGAAATACTGCCTATTGGACTAGCCGATGATCAACACGATTTAGGGATTGATGCAGTTATCGATCCGTGGCTACATGAATTATGGATTAAAATTGCTGATACTTTTCATATAAATACAATAGATTCGATTAACGATCAAGAAAAAGTAATTGAAAGATTTAGTATTTCCGAAATACATACAGATTCTGTAGATAATGACTCTTCTTCCGAGAGTAATATTTATATAAGAGAAGTACTTGTAAATAACGAAAGAAAAGTGGGCACCGTAATTGAGAATACGAAAACCACAGCTGTAGATCATTTTCAGGATGTCAGATTGATCAGAATAAGATCAGACAATGTTGAATATCAACCTGGGGACGTGGTATACGTTAGACCAAAGAATTCTAAGCAACAAGTTGACAAATTTTTCGAAGTATTAAGTATGAACAATGTACGATTAGATCCAGAAACGAAAGTCCAAGTTTCGGAAAAAGAAGTTAAAGTGCCGATAGTCTTAAGGCAGCCTTTAACTCTGAGACAAATTGTAGAACAATATTGGGATTTGAATTTTAAACCAAGGAGATGTACGATGCAAGTACTGTATCAGATTAGCGACAATGAATTGGAGAAAGAGAAGTTTCACGAGTTTACAACGATAAGCGGTCAAGAAGAATTGTACAATTACATCAACAGGCCGAGGAGAAATATTGTAGAGTTATTCGCCGATTTTCCCCACACAACTAGTAAACTAAATATAAAGCTTTTATTCGAAATCATGGCTCCCATAAAACCTCGTGCTTTTAGCATTGCATCGAGCTCAAGAGTCACTGAAAACGAAATTCATTTACTAGTCGCTGTGGTGAAGTATAAAACTAAATTGTTCGAACCACGATACGGTTTGTGCTCAAACTGGTTAGCTAGCTCGCAGAAGGGAGAGAAAGTAATATTTTGGATACAAAAAGGAACTTTCAAGTTCGCATATGATAGACCAATGATACTGATCGGTCCTGGAACAGGTGTTGCTCCTTTTCGGTCTGTACTGTTGGATAAATCGGCGCTAGAGAATGATTTAAACAACTGTGCTCTTTTCTTCGGATGCAGAAACAAAGACAAGGATTATCACTGTAGATATGATTTTGAGCAGATGTCGCAGAACCTGGGTTTAAACTTGTTCTGTGCATTTTCTAGGGACCAGGAACATAAAATGTAAGCAGCTTGTGAAACCTTTGTATTATACTGTAGTATAATTATACTTTATTGCTTGCAAATATTTCAGATACGTGCAGCATGTTATACGAGATCAAAAACAGCTGTGCTGGGACTTCCTTAACAGAAATGGTAGCATTTATTTGGCGGGTAATTCTAAGAACATGCCGAACTGTGTTCACGAGGAATTTGTTGATCTAGTGAAAGAGAAAGCAGATTACACACAGGAGGAAGCAGAGAATTTTATTAAACAGCTGGAAAATACAAATCGGTATCAAGTTGAAACATGGGGTTGATAAGCACCGAAATAATTAGTTAAAAATCTGTAAATATAAAAATAATATACAATACGGTGTACCAGATCGTCCGTTCACAATTATTATAATGTAAGAAGATAAAGAGACAATTCTCGGGTGGGGAGTTCAACCGTGACCGCCATGTTATGCGAGCGTAACATAGAGTAATTGGATCAGCACGACGCCATGAGATTTGTATCTTTCTTCCTTTGGTCGCATCAAGGCCGATAGAATAATCTAGATCTGCAATAAAAATGTTCCATTGGTTTAGAAAAAAACTCGATTTCTAGTCTGATGGTGAATAGAGTTTAATCAAAATTAATTGTTACAACTGTAGAACATTTTTTGACTATGTACCAGCAATTACGAGACTGTGTGTTACAAAAATAATAAGAGCAATGGAAAATGTTTATGCATTTTCAATTTTTTTTAGACAAACTTAAAGAAAGTGAAATGAAATTCTATCTTCAATGGTAACAGCCTTTCGTAGCTCCTAAATAAATAAAAATTCTGTCGAATTTGATATTCTATCCTTCTTCGAAAGACAAATGCATACAGATCAATGCAGATCCGCAGTAGTAATAACTGTTGCAAACAAGTTACGTCAGTTGCACTGGTGATGCAAGATTTTTTTCGCTCGCTGATTTGAATATCTTGCAGAGGTGCGCGCGCGCGTGTCGTAACGCCTCGGACAGCTCGGATTAGTTCGTGGATCCCCGCGCAGCGTGGAGCTCGCTTGTCGAACTCTAACCCTGTCTTATCTTAACCTACAAAAATAAAGCAGAAACATGGTACGTCGTGCACGTTGGGGAACAGTTCTATTCATAACTCCACGCCTTAACCAGTGGATCATGCAGTGATACCGTAAGGGGTTCTATCGAGACCTTCCTTTCCGTAAAAGAAATCAAGAAAGGTCGTTGTTGGAAGACGCACCACAAATGATTAAATAACGTAAACTCGCAACCAAATTGTCCAACGATCATTTCAAGCACTATCAAACGTCTAGGCTGAATAAGTGGCCGTATCCAACCGAGACAACAATCATAAATAGATCATTTCTTACCAGAACTTGACCGACACGTGAAATGCATTAACCTACGGTACTGCACGGCTTTCTTAATTGAATTCAAGTTTGAAAAACTACACGAAAAAATGGCGGGCAGTTATACGAAGAAAGAATTCGGCGTGGGCAGCGAAGAACAAACGTTGTTGAAAGATTCAAATGGAACCCGCATCGTGCCCGCGAAAGGTATACGATATTCTTTTTGTACCTTTTTCTCTTTTTTACTGTCTTCTGGCTTCCTCAACCTTAATCGCTTCAGCCCCGCTTCTACATTTCAAATATCGGACACTCTTTCTCGGAACTGTTTTTCTTTCTTTCTTTCTTTTATTTTCGCTACAACTACTTCGCCAAACCGGTCCCTCCATGGAAAGCATTCACACAGCTTAAGAACTTTACTGTGCAACATTTATTCCTGTGCTTCGATCAGGCTTGATTCTTTTTCAAATCGCTGTGTTAAAGTTCATGTTTATCATGAAACGTTAAGTATCATTTGTAAAAATAAAAATATTCAGGTGAAATTAATGTTCGAACTGTTTAGCTTTGTTGTAAATGTTCGTGTACTGCTGGATTTAAGTGATTGCTTCTCAGTTCTTCAACCACTATCGCTACATCTGAATAGAAATCGTGATAATGATAATTGGTTTCTGTTATCATACTCAAGTTACAGTAGAGTACTTATCTGAAGTATATCATGCTCAAATAGACCTAGCTATCTTATGTAGATATGTGAAACTTGACAGGAGAGTCTAATAGTTCGAAATGTTCGAGATATAATAACTGGGCAGCGGATCTTTATGCAAAAGAAACATTTTCTTGTAATCCCTGCAATCCTGGAAACAATGTATATTTAGATTCTTCTAATATGTTTACAATTCTAAATTACACCTACCCATTTTTGTTATAAATGCAAAGAATCTGCTGTCCAGTAATAAATTTAAAGATTTGAAATGTATTTTTTACATTTTCAATATAGGCCCATAGCTTTTCTCATGTTCTACAGTAAACTAGTTGTTCTAACTACTGGAAAAAAATCCAAGTAATTTCCTTCAATAAAATTTACCTGTTCCTGCGATCATCCAAGTATCCTATTTCATTCAGGAAGCTAACTTTTCTGCTGACACAAGTGTAAATAAGAAACTAGATTAGTTTTACGAATATTTCTGTTACCATGAAATATTTTGTATCATCATGACCTTCATCATCATTATTGATTATTAAAAATTATAATTATCTATGTTATTCGAAAAAAAAAAACAAATTTAATCTATATAGTCCCATCATAATATGTTACATGCTCACAGCATAATATTATGTATGTTATACAGGAATATAATTTAGAGCTGAATGGAAAACAACTAGAATAAACTTGTATAAATATCTTGTCCACAGGTTGCATTAAACCTTCCTATAAAACATTTAGAGTTCACGTTCCAACCGGTAATTAACGTTTCATTTCTTTTAATGTGTAAACAATGTTTGTGTCGTCCGATCTAAATGTCTAAGAAAAATGTTTCTAATTTTTGCGTCGCATAAACGCAGGATGTGATTCTCAAATAATATATGTATATACTGTACGTGTTGTGTTACGCATTAGGGTCTTCTTTGAATTGATAATTGCTTTAAATTGGAGCATCATGAAAGTGTTGTCAAGATAGCTTTAACTCCTACCATATTAAATTACTGTGTACGTGTGCATATGTGTGTCGACGTGTTTACAAATCATACTAATCACTTGGATCTTTTATTATAGGTACTGAACCTGTACGTCTTTCCCCTGGATGGGAAGGTACTGGCAGACCCGACGATGAATTGAATTTTAAAGGAATCACAATGGATCAAGCGGATCTTGAATTGAATCCTCCAAGAGATAGGTAAACAAATCTTTATTGCAAACTTTTGCATTCGAATGATGGCTCTGAAGTGTCAGTAAAAATTGCTGTGCCATTATTGAAAACAGAAAGAAATGTTTTGCTTCAAGTCCAAAGGGTTAACACTTTAACTAGCAGATGTCCAACCAAATTACATTCGTATGTTTCTGTTTCCAGATTAAATATTGTATTCCTTATAATGGTACTTCATGGAATTGGTGCCTTGATGCCATGGAATATGTTCATAACAGCAAAAAAGGTAAGAAACATTATTAAGATGAATTTCCAGCGTTAAAACCGATCGCACGTTTACAGTTACAATGAATTATTCTTCTAGTATTTTGTCGACTACAAGTTATCTAAAGATTATACAGGGATCGAGACAGATTTTGACAAAAATTTTCTCTCCTACCTGGCGTTCGCAGCGCAAATACCAAATCTACTATTTAATTGGTTAAATATATTTATACAATTTGGGTATGTACACTCTGAATAATACTGATTAACAACTTCAGAGCCTAATGTTTCTGTTGTTTCATCGATCAGTGTACTTTCTTCAGAAATTTGAAATGTGTCCGATTGTTTTAGCGGCAATCTGACAACACGTATAGTATGGGGAATCTTCATACAAGTTTTGATATTTGTATGTACTGTTATTTTGGCAATGACTGATAGTTCTGGTTGGCCTGGTGTCTTTTTCTGGATTACCATGGTTTCTGTTGTTATATTAAACAGTAAGATGTGAAACATTTTATTTTTTAAAATAGCCTAGGAATAATGTGTTTTTAAGTTTCCTCGATTATTGCAAGTTACAATCACATTATTATCGTCTCGCTTTGCGTACCCTCTCATTGTATATTATAAATTTCTTGCAGCTGCTAATGGAATTTACCAAAACTCTGTATTTGGTATGGTCGCAAAGTTACCCACAAAGTACACAGGAGCTGTTCTTTTAGGCTCGGTAAACGCTAACTCCTCAAATTTCATGATAAAGAAGATTACATGGCGCGTTCTTACACAGTTGTATCATTTCCCTGTTGTTTTCAGAATTTAAGCGGAACGTTCACAGCTGTAATTAATTTTATCGCTGATTACATGTCACCGAATGCTCGAACCGCTGCAATATACTATTTCATAACAGCTCTCTTCATTCTCTTGGCATGCTTCGACACTTACTTTGCACTTCCGATAAACGTAAGATTCGTAATCTTTCAAACGTTCCATTGGATCCGCAAGATTATTAACAGATTTCTATTTATAGAGATTTTATCGATATTGTGAATTATTGCATCAGAAAGGATTAAACAAAAGGCACCTGGAGAATAAAGGAAAAGCGAATCCTGATAGTCCACCGTATTGGAAAATATTCACACAATGTTTTCCGCAATGTTTTAACATTTTCTTTGTGTTCTTCGTGACTCTTGCGTTGTTCCCTTCCGTGCAGTCTGACATACAACGTTCGGATCCGAATTTTATAGTCTCAGCAAATTACTACACTTCGATCATGTGTTTTCTCACGTTTAATATCACTGCTCTTATAGGAAGTTCTATCGCGTCGATGGGGCAGTGGGTAAGTTTACCTTTTTCTCATATTCACGGAGTTATTTCCTAATATCTGCTTTTTTTCTTTCTCTGCAGCCTAGTAAAAAATATTTGGTGATCCCAGTTGTTTTACGTGTTCTATTTATACCGTTGTTTTTAATGTGCAATTACAGACCGAAAGGTCTCACAAGATTGTTACCCGTGTACATTCATAACGACTGGGTTTACTTTGTAATTGCTGTAACAATGGGTGTAAGCAGCGGTTATTATTCGTCGGTAGCCATGATGTACTGTCCCAGGTGAATAACCAGATGAGAAATGATTTTCTCAATGCGATCGAAGATACGTAACCGCGCTTTTTCATTTCAGAATGGTAGATCCAGATTATGCTTCAACCGCTGGCATGTTTGGCGCGGCATCGCTAATGACAGGAATTTTTACTGGAATATTGTTCGGTACGGTAATGCCCAGTATTGTAGAAAATTTATCGTTTTAATCTGTGCATTATTCGATCACGGAACGTTGATCGATTTTCAAAGATGTTTCCGAAATAGATGAGATCAGAATTGATCAACACGATACAATCTAATTTTTGTATAATGCTATTTATATTTTTCGAGAAACTGATTTCTAGAGATCTTTTATTATCAGGGTAGATCAAAGTGAGAATAAATGTTTGAATTAATTGTGTAATTTCGTTAAATGGAATACACACGATTTTAATTTATTGATTCATACCTGACTTAACGTAAAATTGTTTTGTTTGTGAAAGGAAATATGCAGCATGAAAGTATCATGTAAAATTTGCCTGATACCATCAAGCTGGAAAATGTAAACATTATTTTTGTTTAATCGAAAATAGATGAAATCGTTAGATCGTGTAAATTATCGTAATGTTTAATCACTCCAATGAAACTACTAGTATCTAGAATTGGACCAATAAGCCTTACTAACCACGTATTGCTAGGTTTTTCACATATATAAGTTGATTCAAAGCCGCTAAAAATAAGCACACGAATAAATCTGTATATTTCATATTTGTTACTTACACAGACCAAATTTAACATAAGACTGTGCTTTGTTACCTTTTTTGTACTAATAATACGATTAATTCAGAACCGAGCTTGTATATCACTTATACCGCGAAATGATGAGCAACGCTATCATTCTCGTTTTTTTTATTCTCGAAAACTCGGTAACTGTACTAATCCACTTAAAGTATTTGCAATGTCGTGGAATTCTCACGCGTGCATTTAACAAGTGCATCTGAATACGTTCGCTAATATTTACACAAATCTTGCACGGAACAGCTTTTAAGATTTGATGACTATTTATTTAAATGTGTTCTCTTTTTTTAACGAATAATAAGTATATACTCTTTTAAAAAAATTATAGTTCTTAAGCGTTTAATTTTATACAGTTTTTTCTCTTTTTTTATAGTGTTCACAATTGACATTTATAATTGTAGAACACCGAAGAATTGAATACTTATCTTTTGAAGCAACTTATAACTATAACGAACCACGAAGGAACGATCTGACTGTTATTAGACTCAGTATAGATCTTGACAATAAAATCTCATTTTTATTTGATAGAGATATTATTTTACACATTTCCGTAATCTCATGTTTGTTTTTACATTAAAATTAAAAAAAAAACAGTATATAAAAATAGTACGTAATACAATAAAGCTTACTAAGTACTTCTCTTTAATCTGTGCATTAACAAAGCTGATTAAAACGGTATGCGTAAGCGAACAGTGAACATGACAACTTAATCTGTATGGTATGTTACAAGCTCAAGGAAACTGCGCTACAAAACTTTCTGTACATTTATAAGATATAATTGTATCTGTTAACACGTGTCTACCGAATGCATGACTCAGAAATGTGAAACACTATATGTATACCTTCTGTGGAATACCGTGTCTCTGTTCAAATAATTTATAGATGATGTATACTATCGAATTAATTAGCAGAAATGAGTATTTATTTGAATAACACGTTGCTCAAAATTGGCTCAAGTCTGAAGTGTATTTTACAATGAATTTTTAAAAGTATACATCATTGAAACGTGGAAACCTTCGTTGAAGAATCATTGTCAGAATTTGTACATATTGTCTAAGTGCTTCCACATGTTTTTTCCGACATGTGACGATTAGAGATTTGCATTTTTATTATATATCGTAACTTATAAGCTATAATGTTTCACCATTTATAATACTGTTCGTCATCTAATTCTATCAAACTTATATACACTTGTAACCAATGCTCTTTACACTCTTTCGAATTATGCACGATTCAAATTTGTTATCACGATCGTATTACTCATGAACTTCGACGCATCTTGCTGGTGAAAGAAAGAAAGACTTAAATTACCTCAAGCGTTGTATCCCAAGTTGACCACGAATTTTATTCTAAAACATATAGAATCCGAATTCCTAGAAGGACAATCCTCTGCATAAAGCAATTCAGACAATAAATTATAAATGAAATTCAATGAGAGCCCTCGAATGAAAAACATCATTGAAGTTTAAAGCTCGTAGAAGCATAGAAGGGATATTTTTATATTGATTCAGTCGTGGACATGTTTTTGTCAAAAATTGCTTGATGCATATCGTATTATATAGAATAGGCATTTTTTCCATTAAAAAATACACCGAAGTTATGGATTACAAGAGGAAAATAAATGCAAAAATGGTACATCTGTTTCTACATAAAAATGGTATTACAATAAAACGACTTCGACAACGTAGCGATCTTACCATTGTTATGTTGAAATGTTTGGGCATGCATGAAATAAATACAAATATGAAGTATTGTAAGATACTTCGCAAAGTTCACGGTTACAGATAAGTCTTAAAAGCGTAGATTTATGGAATTGTTTTGACCGTTCAATCTATTGTAGAGAATGATGTTAAATAAATGCATAAGGACAAGTTTCATTATACTTAATAACCAAATTATATTATAATAGTCTGCACACCGTTTAATATCGAGAAAAAGTATACATAATTCGTTCGTATCGATTCTTCTCATATTCTAATAGGTAATCGCAAAATAAAGATTCGCAATGAAGTTATTTCCTTAAAAATAGATGTTATTCCCTTTTGTTAATAATGGTATACAGTATTAAACAATGAACATTCAGAATTAGAATAGAAGAATGATATATTGCGTATGGTACAGTTCGTTTCTGATTCGGTAAACTTTACATAACATAAATTTTCTCTATTTTTTTGTATGGAAACACTTCTTTGGTTTTAGGACAGATCACAGTACCATTGTTTTCTTGAGCCATCTTTTCCAATGCCTGGAAAAGTAAAGTGTTTTCATTACGGTATAAAAAATAACAAAAATTGTTCTCTTTCCTCCGTGATACTGAATGTTTCAACTTACTTGTTCTCCGTATACATATCCATTCGGCATCATCATTGGGTGATTATACTCGTTTAGTGGCTTGCCACTGATACTACAAACAAGTTTAGACTGTGAACAATGAGCAAAAGGCAATGGAGCAGCTAATTCATTAAGAGGTTCATTGCACACTGGGCAATTTGGATTCCTGCCTTCTTTATTCGCGCTATAACACTGATGTGTTTTCAGTGCTGACAAACCAGCCTGCAGAGCTACCGTGAATACGCTCTGGCTTGCCAATTGGAAGAGTCTATAATTTTCGTGTCTGAATTGTTCGATCAATCTGTCCCATCTGTAAATATTGCAGTATTATTCAAACAACATCATGTTAGCAGTACCTATATTTCTCCTGTGATAGTTGCGACTCTGTTTTAAGGAAGCAAAAGGTGTATAGTTTAGAAATAGGAGTATTACGAGCAATAGTTGATGCATAGTCGTAAGTAAAGTGTAAAACCGAGTCCATTTCTGGGCTGCAAAGCCCAAATAAAATAAATATATGTATAAAGACACGACTGATCAAATCTTGTGTGCAGATAGACTCACGTACCTTTGCTCGTTTAACAGTTGTTTGTACGGACTAAGGGACGTATTAGCTGGAAACGCCAACTGACCCATGCAACACTGAATCTCTTGCAACTGATAATCATCGTAATTAGCAAAACATTTTCTGGCATGCTTAACAGCATCGAGTCTTCTATCTGCTCTCACTAACTGTATAAACTCCTGTACACGTAAATTAAACTCCATGGTACTTCCTAATTTTCTTAGCTTAGACCGATTGTCGTGGCACCATCCGACACATCTTGCAGTCTCATGGTTCGCTAAAGATTTTTCAACTTCTCTTGATACCATAAAAACATCTAAAAATATGAAAGAGAAAAAATATTTGCATGCCATAAATACAACAATCGATCGACATACCTATATTCGTTAGATCTCTAAGTTCGCTGCTGTCCGCTAGTTTGGTCGCAGTTTTATAGTAACCCTTACGAAGAAAATATTCTATCAACATCCTATCGAGTCTCTGTCGTCGCCATTGGTTTACCACGCTCGGAGTTGTATTAGCGTGTTCCTTCAAATGATCCAATCGCCTCTTGCAGACCATTCCAGCTTGCAACTCCTCCGCGATAGACTCTTCAGCTTTTCTTTTGAGAACCTGAAGCTTCGCCACAACTCCTCCTAATAATCTACTTATCTCTCCGGCGGGGACGCCTGTACCGTCATTCTTTAACAGTTCGTTTGCCGCTGCTAACACATGCGAACCTTCTCTGTCCAAGGTTTTCTGAGCCGAGCGAAATTTTTTATTAAGCAATTCGTAGGGAACCTACGAATAGAATGTTCCTGGTAAATTATAGCGTTTACATTGTTAGATATGTTAGTACCTACTCAATCACGAAACGTTTGAATGTTGTATATGAAATTTATAAAATCTTTTAAAAATTAGATGTTTCATTTTGGAGTTAAAATAGGTCCGAGTGCAAAGGGTCGATCGTAAGATTTTGTTAGGAACGACAAAGATCACGTGTCGTTAATTGTCGAAGAAGAAGTACAACGTTTCAATGCACGATGCGATAAAAGGACAAAGGTACCTTTAACGTTGGGTGCTCGAGGCTTTTAACGTCTGACATATTGGTTATATGCGATCTAAATACGTGTAATGCCTTGCTGAAAAATCGGAGCAAAATCACGTCTATGATATGCTAACTAAATATACTCGGCAATTACGTGTTAGAGTCGTCCATCTCGAATCTGACACATAGCCGTCTCCAACAATCGCAGAAGCTGTTGACTTCTTTTAACAATGATAATCAGCAGTTTGTTTACGCATGATGAAAACGTTAGTGTTATAATGTAAATCTAGATGGCTCCATTAACGAAAGAAATAAGGGATGATCCTCAGGTTGAATCATGTGATACAACGACTCGTTTCACCAATCAAAAATTCTTGTCGTTAACGGTGTCGAGCGATATTTGAAAAAAGATTGAAGAATATATAACGTCGTTTACGGTTGTATATTTTTGTTATTGTTATACATTCAATTATATACGCGTTCCATCTTACTCCTGCCGATTGGTTATCGACGGTTCTCATTGGTCACTGGGACGCATTAATTTTTAGGTTCGACCAATCGGGAAATTCGAACGTGCAACCGAACCGCAACGCAACCGAATAGAAAACGCTAATAACGTTCGCGTGGTCGAATGTTTTGGAAATGTAAACGTGCACGTTTCCCTCGCAAATCATCCCGGAAATTATCATTAACGGTGAGTTTATCGTCGACTATATATTTTGTTCGTCGCGGGTACACCGGTTTCCGGTAAACAATAGAAAGACCTCCGACAATCGTACACGTGCAAAGTCTTCCCGACACGAAAAAAAAAGAGTAAAGAAAAGAAAAATCTCGATTGCGCCGATCAATCAACGGCGAAATGTAATTTGTACTCCGATCGTTTCAAAACGGTAATTAAACGTGAGATTTTTATGTGTTCCGACCGGCACAAAAGTATGCAAATTTATTGCAAACAGCGAACGCTTTAAACGCACGGGACAGCGGGGTGCAAAGAACTGTTAGCTTCTCGGAAACAAAATTTCAAAGTGTAAAGAAAATATTTAGGAACAAGTTACACGATTTACGGTTGCACTCGAATCAGACGAAATCGTTTACGAAGAAAGTGCGTTGAATCGAAGAATTCTGAAAAATCAAGGAAAAATTCATCCGATATTAAACGGTTCGGCAGCGGTGAATCGGAATGGATCGGCGATGCTCGGGTGTGTTCGGCCGGTGACGGAGAGTATCGGTGGCGCGCGCGAGTCACTCGGATGGCCGGGGGCCGCCATTTTCCTCCAGTGAGGGAGACAGTCGCGAGCGTAGTTCCGCGCATTGTCGACCAAGTTTTTCGTCGAATCGAGGGATTTTCGCGAATAACTGGGGCGTCGGGCGGGCGCGCGTGACCCCAGTGCCCGTATCCGAAGCGAGTATCGTTCCACGGGAGGCTCGAAGTCACCCGTGGACGCCGGGAGAACCGTTCGTGCAAATCCGGAATACAGAGGCCGAGACACCGCGCGTATACTCCCGAAACGGACACACACCGTAGAAACGCCGTGTGAGAGAGAGTTGTGAATACAGTTTTGGTGATTCGGAGTGTAGCTGGTGAAAATACACGGTCACCCACGGGGAAATACTGTGGACACCGAAGAATACAGGGAGAATCGCCTCCGACAGGTTAGTGAGCAAGCGGCTCTCCAGTTTTTCTCTCTCGTCGCGTAGATCGCGCCGCCGAACGGAGCTCAGTGTACAGCCGTGTGCGTGTGCGTCGTTGCTCGCGCGGGCCCCATCGTGTGCACGGTGCATGCGTGCATACATACGCACCGGAGAAAATTCCGCGGGTTCCGTGCGTGTACGTTTGTGTATACGTTTTCTGTCTTCCGTCCGTGCTTGTACCAGTGTACGGTGCATACGTTAGTTCTTCGTTTAACCGTTCCACGTCTCTATCTCTTTCTCTCTCTCTCTCTCTCTCTCTCTCTCTCTTCCTTCCTCCCTCCTTCCTTCTTTCTCCCTCTCTCACTCTCATTCTAGCTTTGTGCGTGTAGATGCGAGAGAGTGTGCATGACACTCGCGGCGGCTCTACGAGTATGCTAACTAGTGTGATATGGCGGGAGACGCCGCGCCAGCACCGAGCCACGCGCCTTTCTTTTTATTCGGCCCTCCACTCGCTCGCTCAACGCTGCTGGCCCGATTATCGTATCCTCTCCGACACCCTTAACACCAGTTTTCAACTCTTCCACGAAATCCCGAGTCCACGAGAACCGATCGCCTGCCGGCTCTCTTCGAACGAGATTCTCGCAGTGAACTGTGAAATTTTGTACGTTGTGTGCGACCAAACGATTCAGTATCGTCCAATTTTTTCGGAGTTTCGTTGTAAGAACTGGTTGAAATACTGCTATTATATTGTATATATTGACTCTTTGCACGCGAATGGTTACTCAGAGATGCTGCTAACAGTTGCTGTACCACTAGTCAAAATATAAACATTTAGGTGTTGTTGAAATTGTACCAATTTTGTGTATATCAAATTTAAAAAACCAGAGGGAATGGTATATTGTAGGTGTGGGTTAGCGTAGACTAGTACAAGGTATTAGGCCAATTTCATGTGTTTCATTTTTTAGTTGAAATAGCTCTGAGCGCAGAGGGTTAATATGTATAATATTGTGAATGCAAATGTACAATCTTGTGGTACGCGAGCGGGTCTAAACCATACAGAGAATCTAGTTTTCTCAGTTATACACAAGCTACGCAGGAGCAAGTATCGAACACAGAGCATAGTTGATGAAACGTGTAATAGCATTTTGTGATTTACAGTTGTTGAGAGCAACAAGTAATTAATAAGATTGAGCTGTGATAAGTAACCGAGTGTATGCGAAGTATGTACCGTATCGAAAGCATATTCAGTGGCACAAGTATGCGCTACAAGAAGGTGCTAATACAATGAGTGTAAAATGCATTTGAGAGAAGTATAAGCACTCGGTAAGGAGAAAATTGCAGAAAAATTCTCCTCGTATCTCTGTATGATTTACAAGCTCGTTTTCTGACTCTGAGAATAAGTTAGAGTTGATTTCGGAGCAAGTAAACTGACACCGAGGACTACTAATATTGTGATTAGATAGCTGATTTTATGCATTTATGAAAAAAGTGAGTAGATGTAATTCAATCTTTAATTACTTTATATGGCTCCAATATTAATGTAAAACAGATATTTACCAGTGTAGCCAATACCTTCGTTTATACTTGAAACGCTAAATTTGAAGTTCTCTAATTGTAAATAGAATATGCGAGTAATAAGAAGTTGAAACGGTAAAAATATTAGAAGAGTTTAAAAATACTAGATTTTATTATTATTATTAGAAATTTTCTACCTATCAAAAATATTAAGAAAGAAAATCAATTTCTATTTCCAGTTAGTTGCAAATCAGATACAACATGTTTATTTTGCAGAAAGATTCGCTGTTTAACTATGACAATCGTTGTTAAGTAAGGCAATAACGCCGGCCACCGGTGACCGCCGCGGCAGTCAACGTGTTAATAACCGCGATAGGTATTGTAATGGATAATTGGAGGCCTCCTCTGTTTCTCTACGCGCGGAGATTATAATTGCTCCCGTTCGCTCGGAACAGAATTTCTTCGTTAAACAATCGTGTGTGGAATTAATCCTCTAGTTCCGTTTACGTTTCGTTGTAGCGGGAGCGCACCTGCGAAAGGGTGGAGGGGATGAACTTTCTTACATTATCCCTCGAGTCTAGAAGATTGTTATGAAATATTGTTAGATGGCAGCACATTGCGTCGCGGCTTCGGAATTATATTGTTTACACTGGTAGAAATTACATTTCCGAATTCTCAATCGTTCCTCGTGGTACATTTACAAACATTCTTAAAAAGACAACTTTTTTTAATGTTGGACCTTACGATTTGAAATACTTTGGGAAATTAGAACAATTGGTTTCCTACACGACGTGACGAAATTGTTTTGTAAAAAATTACAAGTTCTCGGGATTGCAGATTAAAATCTGTATTTTGCAAATTTTTTTATTATGCAATAAATCTAAGGATTCTTACATCTTTCAATGTCTGACCGTATTTTATTCTGCACATGATTCCGACCGATCGCAATTTTTGAAAAAAAATCTTTTCACAACGTGTACTAAACTAGTTGCTCTAGCTTCCCAAAAAAGTTTAAATCGTATAGTCGAATATTGAAAAAGTTATCGAGTTTTCGGTGAATCATGTCGGTGAAAATGTTTGATTTATCAAACTTGACTCGGCTAGACCGGCTGCCCCTGATACAGTACGGGCTCCGATGTAAATCACATATTATCCTGCTAAGTGTACGTGTCATGTGGCTGACCGCCATTTGGATAGACGCTTCTAGAATATCAGTCATTTGTATCTGGCCACAGTATTCTGTCCACAGAGTTCTTCCATGTGTGCCTCGATGCACCAATTAATGTGAGGCGTGGTTTTTACGCGGTCTCGATTGCCGGGAAATTTTCATAAACAACGCCGGGTAATTCTGGGACAGATATTCGCGTGATCGTGTCGCGATTCTTTCGTAGCATATTATTTTTCATGAGCGTAAACTTCATGAGAACGAGTCTCCGTGGCTTTGGGCGACACTGTTGAGCCCCGTGGTTCTCAACATCATCCATCAACCCCTACCATTCCGCCGTGCGAGCCCTTAATAAATCTTCATACAGCCCGCATCCTTTAATTCGATACAACACATGTTCCCCTCTCGTGTCGTCGACCATGGCTCCGTCTTTTGGTGCCTACAGCTTCTTTTATTATTGTAAAAAGTTTCACGGTATATTTTTAAACCCTTGTACGATTTTATCCTTGGTTACAATAATTGAAACTTTGTCTTTAATCGTTTCACTGATGAGAAATTTGTATCGCTTGTATACATACATTTGCATTTATTTATTTATAAGTAGGAATACGAGTACTAATACGATCTTTATTTATCTCAAACTATTCCACTTTCTTAAAAATTCGTCAATTGTACCAACTATTTGATTCGCAACGGCGAGCTTTTTGGTTAATATTTTATTTCGTTTAAGAAATCGTTACGTTCGTACGATTCGAGCGTCGCTCTACTCGGTCATTATGAATCATCGATGAAGTGTGTACGCTCTAATTATCTGTTCGCAGAAAGGAAATATGATTTACCAATCGTTCCGTTGACAACCATGTTGATGGCCAATGTCACGTTTACACGATTCATTTTAGCATTTACCAGCCGGTTTTAATTGCGAATAATAAAACCAGCTACTTTTAATAATTCCAACGGAAATACAGAGTGTCCACAAACGAATGTGCACAGATTTTTATAACAACGAATCATTCGCCGTTCGAATAACGGTGCAAGCTATAGTTTCGGAGCAACAAGTACGATTTCCTCGGTATAGGTTCTACCGCGTATAACGAGAGCTCTTGAAAAAAGAGCAGCGTAACACGAATGACACGTTGTTCTAATAAAATGACAAATAAGTTTGTCGTTGCCGACACCTAGATTGATGTGTAGGCTTTTCACGAGTTCGATGTTCTTGCCGGACTCGGTTAACAAGCTTCCGTTCGAAGCGATAAAGCATGCTAACAACCTACTAATCTGAACTACACGGTTCAAATGACTGGAAAATATTGGAGACCGAACACGTTTCTTAATGACTTTCAATTAGGCCAGAGGGGGAGGGGGAGCGTATATAAGATTTTCGGTACCATGAAGACAGAAGCGTACAATGAGTTTAAAGTAAATTTCCTGCTTCAACATTCAACGCGAAACATTTCGGTAGCTTCAACAGCTGATTTCTTAAGCTGGAATGCAAAGAGTAAGCAGTGACGCAAATGATGCTTCTCGCGCACCGTGTTCCCCTCTTAAACCTAACGCTCTTTCGGATAGCACCAAAATCGGGAAGAAATTCGAATTCTTTTTTGCAAGATCGTGGGTTTTTAATTGTAAATATTTTTCTAGTATCACAGAGTCATACTAGCATGCAATTAATACACAGAATTTTCAATAGTAAACCAAATATAACATTCTGAAATTATACTCCCCTTATTATAAACCTAACGTTTTTTAGGATGCCACCAAAATCGGGAAGTAATTGGAATTCCTTTTTGCAAGATCGTGGGATTCGCGGATTTTCGGCGTCGATCTTAGTTCGATAAGTTGCAAAGGATATCGTCGGTCGTCGGTTGTGCAACTTTCGCCGAATTTAACGCGAATATGGAACGAGCGTCGTGCACATTTCCCTTATTTTGTTCCGGCGGCACGGTGTGCGTGTCCGTTGTGTGTGTGTGCGCGTCGCACATGTACGTAACTTACTTATTCATCGTTGATTGTGTCGGTATTTAAACGAGCTCCCGTTCTGGCCTTACGTAATTTGCTGAACGCGCGGAGAGCAACGGTGTACGCTCGGTTGCTTATTCAGCGATGTTGTGACCTGTATTCACGTCGCGACACTTCGCTGTTTCTTTTTCACTGGAAACCCACTCACGGCCGCCGCGCCACACCGATGTGTATGCGCGGGGCGTCTTGTATATTTACGTTTTCCTCATTGGCGCCGCGTAAATCCATCTCCCGCGGCCGTGCCCTGGAGAAAGGAAACCGGCAGACGTGTTATCCTTCGAGAAAGTTAAGTCGTTCGACTTGACGAAGGAGATCGTCTCTCTCTCTCTCTCTCTCTCTCTCTCTTTTTCTCTCTCCGAGCCACCGTCACTGACCGACAGATTCTCTCCTCTTTGTTTCTCATCCTTCCCTTTCCTCGACGAATATCTTCGTTGCCAACCACCAACCCTCCCTCTCGTATTAACCCATCCACTGATTGATCACCGTGAAACACAAACGTCACGCCGTCGTTTACTGGCAACCAAGAAAAGATTGCGCACCTTGCACTTTGCATATCCTCCGGAAAAAGGAGGAAACGTTCTCGCGATGAATCGCAGGAAATTGAACGCGATCGTGTTGAAACATTGGAGAATCAATGGGACAATGTAAACAAACTTTTCTTCGCTAGATGCGTGACCGCAATTATGAAAGTGGTGTCTAAGTAGTGTATTTTATTATTATTATTTATTATAGACGGGCTGATGCCCTTTTTATTAGCAGGCTTTCTTGTTTGTTTGTTTATCTGTTCGATGGAATTAAACTTGAACTATATAATTGACATTGATTAATTTTTACAGACACAATTATATATTTCTTGAAAATGGTTTTAAACTAGACCGGAACGTTAAAAAAAGTTATATTGATTTGTAAAACTGCTTAGTTAGTAACATAGGATCGAAAATATCAATTTATTTATTTACAATTTAAAGAAGTACACAACGCGTTATCATTTTACTATTTCATCGCTATAACTGAGCAGGCGTCACTGGCAAGCAAGCTAGACCGTTGGCATTCAATTTTACCGCGTCGCGTTGTCTGCCAGGGGCCGATCGAGACTCGGTATAGCTCGTAATCGTGTTCAATAATCGTGTCAGTCCGATAGGCGTGTTTTAACTAGAATTTTCGTGGGCAACGGATTTCGGTCGGTCTTATCAATGATTCATGGGTTCATGGGGAGCGACGAGGTCGACGAAGAAAGATCTGTTATTGTTTGTCGTGTCTCTGGCATTGGTACGGAAAGATACTTGTCCCGTCTCGATGATTGTTTATCGCGTTACGGCAGCGAGCGCGTCGCGTCGCCTAAACTCGACGGCGTGTCCGGTTTAAAAATGTAACACAGAGAGCAATGGCGGCCGCGCGCGTCGGTAGAGCGGCTTCATCGCGAAAGTATGTACTCGGCGTATACCTATTAATCACAGCAAACTCGACGATCGAGATAAGAGCACGGCTTGGAGCGTTTGCAGAACCCGCTTGATTATATTTTCCCTTTACCGGACGTAATGCGCCGAGCGAAATTGATTCGTTATACAACTTGCATAAGTCTTGGATATGGGGTACAGATGTGCCGGGTTTAGTACACACGTAACTGTCTATTTGGAAATGTTATCTGCCTGCACTGATAATGGAACGATAATGCGAAAAATCCTTCGGCTATCTTGCCCGACGATCTTACATTTCTTCGGTATTTATAGAATCGCGCACAGTTACATTAATATTCCGATATCCTTCTTTGTAGTTGTTGCTAGACCGCTGATTTTTATGCAAAATATAAATGATTCGCATACACGTGTTGATAACATAAAAATTGATCTCATCCCTTGAGGATGTTCTGGAGGTACAACGGGAGACAAAAGTACAAGAAATTTTTTTAGAAATTGTTTTTTAAAATTTAAAAAGCTTTCGTTTAATTAGTGAATTTCATGTTATATTTATTTTATAATTAAATTGTCTTTGTATTATAAAAAATTGTAATTGTGACTTTTGCGAATGATTGTACCCCCTGATTTCAACTTCAAGATAATAAATTTGTGATATTCAATATATATATTTCTCCCAACCAATTTCTTCAGAAACGCATAAAGATCGGCTGTCTAAGGAACATGCAGGATAATTTCATTTCGATATCGCAGGTCGTTGTATAGCAGATATTACAGCACCCGTTTGAGCTCCATTTTCGGAGCTGTTATCTCGATGAAACCCAAAGGTGTTTCGTATCCCCTATCTTATGTACATTTCCAATGAAATCTTTTTGGGAAGCGCAAATATTTGATCTCGGCTGAAATATCATCGGGGAATGCTAATTTATTTTCACATTCGACACAAGCCTGCTGTTGTTTACTCCGATGTTCGGACACTTAAAAAAAGACGAGAATATCAATTTCGTATCCAGCAAATTTCAAAAATCAATGAGAAATATCCTAATGCGAAAGTTTATTGGAAGTCACTGTAGCTCTTATAATATCTTCAATAACACTTGTATTTACAACGACGAATCGTTCTGCTGTTAGCATTTGAATAATGTGAGCGTTCCGTAGGTCAAATGGCTTCTTAGAACTGATGGATCACCGATACGTTCGAATATTTTCGTGACTCAGACGTGTGTCATCCTTTTTTTCAGTTTCGATTCATTTCAGCTCGAAATAAACCTAATACTCCAGGATTCATTTTGATGAGACGCCCAACTTTTTCTCTTAAAAATTCTCGATTGTGGTAGCTAACAGGGGTAGCAGAGATAAAATATGTCGATTTGACGATTCTCAAAAATTTATTACTAACTGGGTTTTTTTTTGTTAAATCTCAAGATAATTATTCGAAAAAGTATTTGTCAATTGTAAAAATGTATGCTGGATCCTGGACTATGAGCTGAATTCACTCAATTAACGAACAAAACACAAAGACACGAATTCTTCCGTCGGTTCAAGTCGCACTTAATTGAAAATCAGTAGCACAAAGAGGTGAAAGCACAACACGATTGGAAAGCTGTTTTGGTGGGCTTGTTCGGCCCTTGTCTTCCGTGAATTTTTGTCGCGCAATTAAAGCGTGAAATTGTCGCGAGGAGAAGAGAGACAGCTGGCTCGGATGAACATGTATGCGAGAGAGAGAGAGAGACAGAGATGGAGGAACGGCGGTAAAGGGGAAAAAGTGTCCCTGTCTCGTACGAGGCTCGGGTGGAACCAAACCGCGGCGGTTATTATCGATCTCTCGGCATCGTTACACTTCGTCCGGGATCCGTACAAGTGCGGTAAAAGGCACGAGAGAGTGGTTACATCGATTGTCCACGGGCTACACAGAGGCGACGTTCTACATGCTGTTTCTAAAATAAAGTAACCGGACTTTTTTCGGTACAGTAGTCCGTCAACACCGGAGAGAATTGAAATTTCTTCTTGAAGGCATTCCTCTTCCTTACGTGAAGCTCCTCAACCGGTGAAAAGTATCACACTATATTTTTCATCGCCGTAGAACCGACTTAAGAGTCCAACTATAAAGCTGTTTCAAGAAACAAGTCGCATGTACAATTTTCTTCAACTCCGACAAGAAAGTTGCTCTTAAGCAGTTTCTTCGAACGCATCTTCGCTTCGCTATAAACGAAGTATTGCTGTATGCCTTGCGTGTCCAAGTTACCTAAGATTCTTGATTTTCCATGATGAAATGGAAAATGACCCTGGGGAAACGCGCCTGGGGTCTCTCCTCTCCAAGAAGAAGAAGAAGTCATTCTTAACAATTTATGAGGATTTCTCGGTCCCAGTTATTAGTCCTTGCCAGGTCTGTAAACCTTTGCTGCAAACAAAAGCTTGGAATAACTCACAGGGAACCTTTCGTCATACTCAAGGTGAGAATTGTTGCGAATCCTTCGAAACGAAGGAGTACGCTTACACCGTCGCTGTGGGCCTCGAAAAACCCGTTAGCGTGATTCGGTTACCTAGACTTTCTATTGTACCGAAGACAGTTTTGCTCGAAGCGATTTACAGAACCGATCCTCGCTGAAATAATTTTCTCAGCGAGACTTTTTGTCGAAATTCAATGGAGTACTCGAGTGAAAGCTTGCGACGCTAAGAAGGTGAAAGTATTGCCTACCCAGAACGTAGAGAAGAACCTGGAATAAATTTTCAAAAGTTGGTGCTTTTATCAGCTATTGTACCATCACAGTGTACGTTGAATCTGGTTGTGGATGAGTGCCTGACAAAGAGAGCTAGAGAGAGAGAGAGAGAGAGAGAGAGAGAGAGAGAGAACGATGTGGACGTTGTAACAGGTGCCCTCATTCGGTCTGTCCCCTCTCCTCGCTTCGATGCCTCTCTTCCTCCACTGTTCTCTTGAAATTCGTTTCGTCCTGTGTATATCTTACAGCGTGGCGTTTCCCTATTCTCTTTCACTTTGGCCGCTACTTAGCTGCTTTTGTGTAAGGCTAGCAAACTGACCTGACTCAACTATCGGGCACGCTACGATCTACCTACTCGACTCGTCTATCTCGGAGGATTCATGGATCCCTTTCCAGTTTTCTCAAATTCCAACTTTCTTTGTGCCCAGCCGGCTTCCCGATTTCCCGAACAAAGAGATTAGGATTGTGTACAGTGGAAAAAATATAGATAAGAACTGTTATTAGAAGTGTATTAGTACTCGTCGGAGCAGTTTAAGTCTAATTGCTCGGTTATCGTCCGAAAATTGTTGTCTCCGATAAACGAGAAAGCGTGTCGCGTAGATTAGCATAGCCGATACATGCCAATTTCAGCGTAACCAGTCTCGCGGAACGATTGAACCGTGTTACGGGCACGCATACTGATTTCTTATCAAGAATAAGGAAAAGCGTAATTACCGGTGTACGCTATCCAGGCTACAAGCTTGATCGATTCCCTCGCGATGTCCTCGCGCACAATAGATTGAGAATATATAGTGCATATATGTATATACGTAGATGCATCGTTATTTGTCTCTGCCGGTCTTGCGGAAAACGGACACGGATAGGCTATAATAACAGACAAACGCGCATGTATTACGTAAATAACTGGAAACAATGCGTCCGAGCTACGGAAAACGAGTACCGCCATTTATTATCACTTAGAAACTCGGCCACCTGTGATCACGCATATTTAACGCTGACTTGGTGCCGGCGGAATGGCATTCCTTCCTGCGGAGATTTCAGTTCCTCGAACTTTTGCGCAACGATGCAGCGGTCAGAGAAAGGGGGATAAGGAGGGGAGGGAGGGGGTAGAGGGAGAGAGACCGTCCCGCTAACGGAAATCGTTTAATGTCCAGAAATTTATGTTTGCTCAAATGCCCGACCGGAAACGCAATCTTGAAGTATGGCCACGAATCCTGTGTTTACTGCCGGGTCGTAGAAAGGTTGCAGCGTCGCGCGCTTTTCGCTCGTAGATCGCGCAGCCTTTACAGGACGCATCAAAACTAGCGGCTCGAGCATCAGGTGTGATTCTGTGGAAATCAATTTTAAGGGAACAGACTCGTTATTTTCTCATTTCTCGATAATATAGAGATGAGGTTTTTCAAAAGCCTTAGATGAAAGATCAATCTAGGCAGAAGAGAAACTACATTAAATGCTTAAATATTGATTACAAACGAATCGAACATGATTTTTTGAAGGGGTTGATAAACCTAATAACATTTTCTTCAATAAATTTTTCAACAGGTCTCTCTTTTCTGTCGCGAACTCGTACACCAGCTATCCCGGGGCACCCTATACAGATGAACGTACTGAAAAGCGTTTGCTACCGATTATCGATAAGCCATCGATACCGAAACGCTGTACACCGGAAGCCTATTAAAGGGATCTTCTGGTCTAGAACCTCGAAAGAATCGATTTCTCTATTTTCTTCAACATTTTTATACAAAAAACTAGCTTTTCCCCGTGGCTTCGCTCGCACAGGAAACTGTTTAATGTCCTCGAAAATTGATATTGTTTCTCCATAAAACCTTTTAACCCCCATTCGCCCAGATTGTATCAATAAGCATTAAGAGAATAATGAATATTCTCAATTTGTATTTCTTACAAAGTTCCAGTAAATCAGGCAACGGGCAAATTTGTCCTCTATTCGCGTAAACACCTTCAATGATTTAACGAATATTCTCAATTTGTATTTCGTACAAAGCGCCAGTAAATCTGGCAATGGGTAAATTTGTCCTGTATTCGCGTAAACACCTTCAGTGATAGATCAAGTATGATGTAAATCTACTTACGAACAATATATTCCTCATACAAACGTTGCAACCTCTTTTCACCCCCTTAGGAGTTGAATTCCGAAATATCCTTTCTTATCCCTTGCATAGATCATAAAGGGAATCTCTGCAAAATTTCAGCTTTCTAGGGCCAAGGGTTTTAGCCTGGACGTTGATGAGTGAGTCAGTCAGGACTTCGTTTTTACATATATAGATAGCTAGAAGATATCCAAGAAATCTGGTCGCGTACCCCGGGGTCCGAAACAGCGGATTTCGCGGGACACGCGAACGAGCGAAAGCAAACAAAGAGAGACGCGACGTTCCGTGGTCGGACGAGGAGAGGAGAGGAGAGGAGAGGGGATGGAAGAGAGAGGAGAGAAGAAGAGAAAAAAAATAGGTTCGTCCGTACAGCGAGCGACGCGATTTAGTTCAAACGTGAAGTACGACCTCGGGATAATGGGGGTAGCGCATCGCCATTGTAAACAGACTTGGAAGCAGTAAGCAGCTCCGGGATTTAGTTCGATGTGTCGGAGGATGAGGACAGCGGGAGGTGGTTGAGCGAGACGGGGAATCTGACGGTTGGGATGAGGATAGTTGGAGAGTGGGGTGTGATGGCGGGGGTTTCAGAGCGGGGTGTGGGAGAGGAGGGAGGTGGATTGGGAGCTGGGGGGACGTGTCGTGAAGAGTGGGGCAGACTGTCGAGGGTGGGAAGTTGCCGAGACATCGATCGAGCCGACCATTGCTTGCCACACTCCACTACTAGGAGTCAAGATGCCATATCCACTACGAGGAACTAAACTCCATGAAACTACTCTCTGCCGCTCTCTCTACGCACTTGTCCTAACCCGCCTGTGTAACTCTGTATAGGTGTGCGCCGCGCGCGCATAGGTCGGAGCCGACGAGCGTACGCGACCGTAAAGAGGGAACGAGAGAAAGAGAGGTGAAGATATAGAGGAGAAAGAAGGCCAGAACCGACAAGACGAGAGACTCTTTCTTCTTTTTTCTCCTCCACATACGTATTACGTAGCGAACAACCAAGAGCGTAGGTGTACCAACACGAGCAGAAACAAGTGTACCGGGGTTCACTCATCGCTGTTTCCACGAGAATCAAGCGCGCGCGCGCCCACAACGGAGAAAATCGTTTGTATACACTTTGCGGTCCCGCGAGACTCGCTATACTGGGTGCTCGACCAAGTTCCGGTCCCAGACTCTGTGATCCGAGGTTCCTCGATTACGCTTCAAATTGAAGCCTTCAATTTTTCGAGCACCGATCGCTAACTCTCGGGTCATTTCACGTTCCTGCGAACCATGGCGTGCGCGAGGTAACTCGCTTCCATTGTAACCGCCGCTGCTTAATGGGTTATAGCTCGTTAGGCGTTGCTGATGGATTAACGTTACTTCGACGAGCTGCTCGTACAATTTTTAAGAAAGGAGATTTTAGTTCCCATGAAACTCCGCGGTCTGCTGATAACTAACAACTAGAATAAATCTGAACACTGTGGAATTAAACAGTAGATTTCAAATGTTGTTCTAGTTATCGTAGGATTATTAAAAACAAAAGTCGTTAAAAACATTAATAGATTTGAAAATTAAGAAAAATCGTACGAAATTCTATGGAACTTTACGTTCAAATATTTTCCTAAAATTTTCATACGCCGTACATTCATGTAGATCCGAAGTTTACTAATAAGACTTGTATCTTTTCAAGGGAATTTCGGAAAATGCCGAAAATGTTTGCGCGAGACCGAGTGTCGCAGGTACAGCAGAGGCAACGCTCTCCTCCCTGTTCCGTTCGACGCGATTTAATCTATGAAGCACGTACAGAACGGGTGCGGAAACAATAAGAAAAGTTAGTCGGCGGTTTATGTGGAAAATTCTGATTCAGAGCGGAAGAGGATATAGGGAACCGTAAAGAGAGGAGGGGTTGGCAAAGTCGGCGGAGTGTGTGTAACTTTGAAACTTAACAAGGGTATATTCATCGCGTTCCCTACCATGAATAGGGGACATGAGCTGGCACATGTCTTGAGCGTACTGGTATTGTTCTTTTTTTGTATGGTGCTCGATCGAGCCCTTCTTGACCTAACGGTGAAGTCATGCGAATGGACGATCTCTCCTTGTACATACGTACGTACGTGTCCACCACTCAGAAAGATAGCGAAAATCGTAAATTAAGTGAGCCGTGAAGAAGAAGGACACGTGTGCGCAGATAGAACGCCGAAAAAGAACACTCGAACAAACAACAGCACCATTCCGAGTCTCTCTTTGTTTGCCAGGCACAGGTACTACGAGTGAAACAAAAGTCAGAATTAAAAATCGATTGTTTAGTAAATTTTCTAAACATGTATTCGCCTCAAAATTTAAAAAGTCTTCCTAAATAAATAATTTTAAACATTAAAGGAGCAAGCTCGAACAGAAAACTTTTGTAGAATTCAATAAAGGATAGTCCTACGAATATATTCTAGCGAAAATCCCAAGACATGTTTTAGCTTCTTTGAGAAAAGTTTAATTAAAGTTATAAGAATTTTTAATTCCGCGTTTTAAGAAACGGAGTAGTCTCGAGTAGTTTTTCCGCTGTTAATTTGAAACGTTTCAATGAAAACGTCGCTACGAATTAATTCGCTCTTCCGATCAGCTTAAGTCGTTTAGAAGCTATACATATTATACCGTGCGAAACGATTACGCAAATATTGTTGAAATTAGCTTGCACAGTCGAAGCACTCTATCTATCTAGCGGTGATGAGTCACTGGGCGAGCCAAATTGATCAAGTGTCACCCTGTAAAAGCACCGAGGTATTAATGCGTACACCTATATCGATCAGTGCGTAATAGAGAAGGAAGGGATACCCCGGAGTCCGCGTTACAGGAGCCCCGGTTGCATGTGCATCGACATTCGTAGTGTGTACCGGGTGCATTCTCAAGGCCGAGTGAATTCACCGAGTTCGAGGAATACTTTGTTCGACAGCATATTACTTTCTCCCCTATTTCTTCGCTCCTCGTTCTCCCTGCTTATCGCTCCTTTCTCTAACAATTGCGAATCGTGCGTTGCGAAAATGTCTTTTTAACTTTTCAATTACTCTTGAAACTTTCGATTTCGTTTTTTCAAGCGTAAACGAAGGTGTGGGCTACCCTAGGAAATATAGAGAATAGGTTATAGCTTTAGTTTTATAAATTATAGAAGAGTATTCCAATCTAGATGCTTATTAATAGTTTACAGTTTTAGGTTATAAATATAAAAAAGAGTTACGTGCGGATTTAGTATGAGTAGAATATTTAAATAAAAGAGAAATATGATCCAAGAGGGCTACCCTAGAAAATATTTATGGACTACTGGAATTAGGATTATTATGGATATTGGAAGTTTGTTTGAAATGCAAGTAAAATTAATGTTTGCATTACCTCGGTGTTTTATTCGCTTTGTTGTTCGACAAAATTGTTGTTGCATTTTTCGAAAAACCAGGAAGAGAGTTTCCTTCTTCCCTGAACGGATCGTAACTTCTTTTCGAGCCGTCTACGCGCGAGAATCGCAAAAGATAAACCGCCTTGCGAGCACCAACTGGACCGGTTTCTTTTTTGCTCGGTCGTGCCATCAAAGGAGGGACAGTACTCGACCACGCTGACTGGTATCTGTTACAAAACGATGCTTACAAGCTTCCACGCGTGCATGTGCGAACGAGGGTAACGCGAGACGTTAAACGACCACGCGCTTTCCTCGGAATTTCGCAAACTTTGTCTCGGAATTTCGATCGGTGCCGGAGTGGCTGAGAAGCAGCTCGGTAAAGAGAGCGAGAGAGGGAGGGGAAATAGAGTGAGTGGGGACACATCCTTCTTCCTGAAGCGTTTCGTCGAACTTTACGGGTTTCACCTAGCCGTTTCCGAGTCACTTTTACTTTTTGCGGTTTCCACCGCGTAATTCTTCGCCCACGAAGTTTCAATTTTCATTCAACAGACTGGAAGCGAATTTTAGTATCAATGCGTCGTTATCGTCAAATTTAGTATACGACCATGTAAATTATACTATCGTAAACAATCTGTTAGATGAGACCCTCTGGGGAGTACTTTGTAGAGATAGCAGCAGACCTGCTGCACTTGCCTCATTCAGTTCGCAGATACTCGGGAATTTCGAGCACCTGCACGAACGACACTGACGAGAATCCACCCTACATTGTAGCCCCACCGGAAATAAGATGCATAGTCTTCGATTCCTTTCACTCGCGGCTGGCTGAATGCGGAAATTCGGTTAGCCTCTTCGGCGTGATCGAACGAGAGCTGATTTTCTGAGAACGCTGCTTTCATCTTTATTAATGCGTTACTATGTGTTCATAGTAGATTGTTATCTAGCTGTTGAAAATATAGTAACTGAGCTATTCCTAACAATGTAGCCGATGAGTCTCCATAAGAGGAGCAACTTAGGACCTCTGGCTAGGACCAGGCTGCCCTTCATCGACACTGACAAATTTTCCAGCCATCGTTACAACTTCACGTTTACCGGAAATACGATAGATAGAGTCTTCCATTCCTTTCACTCGCGGTCGCCGAATGCGGAAACTTCGGTATAATCAAACGAGAGTGATACCGTTGGCGATCGATGGCGATCGATTTCCCGCGCGAAGACTCCGTTGGAACAGTGCTAATTCCAAAACACATTACTTATTCCTGTAGCACCGGTGGAATCGGTCGGGTAGCCAAGAACTCTGTTGGGCGAACGGAGAAAGAGAAAGGGAAGGGTAAAGGGAGAGAGAAGAGGATGGAGGGCAAGCAAGCAAGCAGAGAGGCACAGGCAGAGGCAGGCGTTGGAGAACCGAAGTTTCGCTTTAGGAGCGGAGAACTTAACTGAGTTAACTTTGCTGCCGAACCAAACTTTCCGCCAACTTTAAGTAGTCGCCTTTCCTCTCCCTCTTCACCGTCTCCCTTCTTGCACCCATGGCCGTTTGCTCGCTGCCCGCTGGAGAGACGAACGCGGAGGCGGAAGGTACCCGGAGAGCAACAGCCCCTTCTTCCCCCCCTCTCTCTCTGTCTCTCTCTCCCTTTACCCCTTTTCCAACCATTCCATCGTGGCCAAGGATGAGAATGCCCGAACGCCGACACCGATACTCGTCATCATAATTGGACGAGTTTCTTCTCCTCTTACCTCATTCGTTTTCCTTTTTTCTCTTCTTCTCGTCCCGTTTTTCAACAACTTAGAGCAAACTCTTCTAGCGCACTCTTTAACAGATTATTGTGCATCCTTGAACCCATCGTAGTCGCGATTTCGATCTGTTCGGTTGTCGTCTGGAAAAGTTAATCGATTTAAGGGGATAGGGTAATCTCTGCTCTTATTATATTATTTCAGTGTAACCAACCCTTGAGTTAGAATCTTAGGATGGTTTCTCGATTTTTCCCCTACTTTGGACGCTCATATTATTAGATATAAACATAATCTCGTTAAATCACGTGCAGAGTGAAGTGCGTTGAATCTTCCTCTTTGTAGAATAAGTCTTCGCACATCTGAAAACATGCTCATATAAGGACAAACAACTATTTCCCGCAACCACTGTTTTCACTTGTTTTTCTAGTAATATTCTAGTAATATTCAGGGGGTGCCCCACCCCCTTAAACGGATTGTAGACACCGGCCCCTGCCCCACGGTGCATCGCTGTTTCATTCGTGGCGCTATTTTTGAAACGTGATACTGTAACCTGTTAATGTTACTCGCGTGTCGTGTTAACACGGACTCGCAGTCTTGTTTTACACTCGGCGAACGCTTTGGGTAAACTATCGCTGTTATCTCGAGATGCTCGTCCGACAATCAAACGAATACACAAACTACCAGAAATTAAGAACCTATACTAGTAACCTACCACAGAAACAAATGATCATAGAAAATTTGTTAGACCTCGTAACCTTTCAAGCATCTTCGCTTCTACACTGATAAAATGCCATTTTCTCGTGCTTCTGTTTCGCTTCTTGGTTCAGCTATATTTACGAGAAATCGCGTGTTTTTCCGTTTGAGATATCAACTGATTTTTATACGACGATAATGTCCTCGTTCCGAATGTAATACCGAGTTCTAATTGAATGATAATAGTTCTATTTACGTATGAATATTCATACGAGCGAGAATAGATACTGTAAGAACGAGATACAGAGCGTCTCGTATTTTTCTTGGTCGTAGATTAGGATTTCTTTCGAATGTCGGAAATATTGATTAGATTCGAATACAAATGGTATATAGAATTTTGTAAGTTTATATTTACCGGTGTACGCGGAACGGAAATGGTAGTTCGAAAAATTCCGCCGGCGCATCGGGGTAATACGATTCGAGAGTTGTCAAGCAAATCGACGCGTGGAACTTTTAATAGCATTTCTCCAGTCTATCACGTAGCAAGAGAATGGTTACAGTTTCCTTGAAACGTTCACATTGAAAAACTTCCAGAAGCGTTTTATTAACGAACCTCTAACTTAATCAGCACCGTCTTTCTTGAGACTGAATACCTCCTCCCCACTCTCTATCGACTTCGCCCTCCCCTCCGTCATTCGATAAAAGAAGAAGAAGAAAAAAAAGGGGAGAGGCCCGCCGCGATTATTATCGCAAGCGAAGTCGTTTGAATTTCACGTGTCACTAACAAAAACCTAGTCACCTCTCTGCAACTTTTGAAACAAACTTTACTTTATCGTGGCTCGATTGTAGGAAGGGAGAAGGAGAGCCGAGAGCAGGACGAGGCTTTCCTCCCACCAACGGTTCTCCGCCAAGTAAAGTTGCTCCCAGGTTAGACAATAATTGGATAACTTCGCCCTCATAGCTCCCCATCCCAACGGCAGAGCCCCACCCTCAACTCTGTCGCCCTTCTTCCCCCTCTCCCTCTTCCTCCCCCCCTCAATTCTGCCAACAACGTAGCTGTATCTGTAACTCGAAAAACTCTGTTGCACACCGAGATTAAGCTGAAGGGGTTGAATTTTCGACCGCTTAGCCCCGAACGTCCGTTCTAAAAGCTCGATGAATTTTTAAGGGTGGTGTGTTTCTTCGCATCTCACGCACTCAGGCATGGTTAGAATATTTGAGGAACGGGACGAGGGTTAAAATTTTTGCTAACCGATATTCGGTAAGTTTGAGAAAGATTTGGGAAAGTTCGAGCGACTATCTTAAACCGATAAGCCAAAAAAATGACTTAATAGTTCTCGATAAGAACACGATCGTAAACGTTACTAGCGAAATGACCCAGATTTCCGTGGAAGCAGTAAACAATGTTAACCCATATGCGGAATTACTAAATGGGATGCAATGAAAGTTCGAGGAACCGGTATCGAATGATTTATCTCGGTGATTTAATTCGAGTTGTCGGGATTGCAGTGAAAATACTATATATATATATATATATATATGTGTGTGTGTGTGTGTGTGTGTGTGTGTGTAAAAGATGTTAAAGAAAGTTAGTGTAAGGAATAGTCGTAGGAGTAAGTGCAATCGAATTGTAACCCTGAGGGGATCAATAATAATTATAATAATATATACGACTATTCCTTACACTAACTTTCTTTTACATCTTCTCCTCCTGTACACTATCTTTTCTTATCCTAACTTGAACCTACAGTGAAAATACTAAAAATCTGTATTTTGTTCGAATATTAATGGGTGTCACCGCAGGTCTCTGACGCTGTTAATAAATCTCGACTCCGAACCAATGTTATTTTTGCCTCTGACAGGAAAGTTGCTCGTAACGAGCAGTTTCTTGGAACTCGTCCTCTTCGTTAAACGAGGGACTACCGCAGTTTGAACTTGTCGAACAGCTCGAACAATAAGTTCCGATTCAGGCGACTTCGGAACGGTTCGAATATAATTGAAACTTTCTTTACAGCCGCTCGGGAAAACTAGACTTTTCACGAGGGGGGTGTACGAAATTTCTACACACACATTCGGAAAGGATTCTAATTGATATGGAAGTATACCTCTCGTCGAGGAGGTATAGTTAACTATGCACGACCGTACGGTAAATACATACAGTGTTACGAGTCTCTTTCTGAGTGCACTTCCTCGACACATTGCTCTCCCAGCTACTAACCGTATATTACGTATGATATACGCTGCCAGCTGTCGAACAAGGGCTTAATCTCGCCTCCTTGCCTCTCCTCCTTTTGATGATATGAGCTTACATTTTCGCTGAGTTGGCACAACATGTGCCCAAGTCAAAGTGCTTGGGTTTGCACTCCGCGTTAGTATCGCATCCTCGCTTTCGCTGAGACCAGCACCGATCTCATTTTGTAGCCTTCTCCGCGGGGCCTTCTCTCTGTTTCCGATTACTTGTGTCTATTGACCGGCAGATCAAACATTCCTCTCTTACCCTTCTTTCCCGTCACGGCCGTGCGTAAACGAATCTTAATGTGTATCATTTATCCCGCATTAACCCAATCACATGGAATGCTCCTGCTTCGGCGGGCCATGCTCTCCATGCCCCACAGAAGTCCGAATCGAAAAATTTTTAGGGACATTCGACCAAAAAGTCGACTTTTCCAAATTGAAAACTAATGAATTTCTATTGCTTTGTAAAAGCGTCTATGGACCTCGGAAATGAAGAAATTAATGAAATTGAATAAATATTTTAGTTACTATGATCATTTAAAGTTTAGCGTTTTGAAAGTAGTATATTTCACCAGGCAAAATTGCTTAATAAGAAATCATATATTTTTTAGTAATAACTAATAATAATATATTTAAAAACTAATGCTGAATGATACATGACAGATTAAAAAAATGTTCCATATTTGTCAAAGGATATCTTTTTTGTTTTAAGACATCCCAGGCTGTAACAAAGAGGAATATTTTCGGTACAACTTCCTTTAAATAATCGTACAAGAATCATTTCCTACTTCGAGTCACTTTACAATTTATAGTTGTTTAAAGCTGACAATGTTGCGGCGAGTATGGACGCCGCGCATTGGTCGTTGCTGAGCACGAGGCAACACGAGAACTCTTTAAAATTCTAAACATCTGAAATACGTATGTTTATACATATTATGCCTTTTCCCAATGTCTAACTGCATCAGTCGGTGCAGAACGATACGAGAAAACGCAATGAGAGATTCGAAGCATTTCTTGAAAACTGTAAGCTGTTATATAGTTTACGTTTTTATTTGTATAGTTTATGTGTACTTAGTTATAGTGTATTTATTACATGTATATTCGCGTTTTTAATTATGTTTATTAGTGAAGTTTCCGCGTTTCACTTTCTATTTTATACTTACATTTAATTTTTCGATCCGGACCACTGTGTGTCGTGATCCTCCACCAAATCTCCCAGAAACAACTTTTCACGTTGAATTTGTCCGAACTCTAAAAACGATGCGTGTTACATTAGATCGTTCGGAAAATCACTTCGTTCTCTCAAGGGACAAGTGGAAGCGAATTTTTTGTCGTTTCGAATAAGTTTTACGACTGGATTGCGGATATTTATGGATTTATAGCAACAACACATCCGCAGTCTATTTGTGGCATTTTCTGTGTTGTAGATCTGTTGTAGATCTGAAAAAAAAACAATCTAAAAGAAAACATTTTTATCAAATTTATAAACTAGACTGCGGATATCTTTATGCAAACTAAAATGTTCTACTTAATTTACACCAAATCGGAATGAAAATGATATAACAGTATTTTTAAACGTTCACAATTGCATCTACTCATTTTTGTCATAAATCCGTGATATCCACTGTCTAGTTACAACACACAATGATTCATATGCATAATCATAGCAGAGGCAGGAACTTTGTATAGATGTAAATTATGCGATAATAATCAGACACCGAGAGACAACAGAACGAACAAAAATCGAATTTTCTTTTGTATCTGTCAGAAGTACATTTAAACGGATCATTTAATTTCGGTTTGTTATGATATCGTTGAAATGATTTTTGTGGTTATAGTTGGAGCATATAAATATTCTTTGTTATAAATCAGCGAATGTGTTGATTATAATCGTTCTAGCCACCGGAACGATCTGTTGACTAGTTTCCTTGTAAATTTGATTTATTTTTTACGATCTTGGTTAAGTATTGCGTGGTGACGGCGTCTGACGAGGGCGCCACGTGTCAGTTTCTCTACTTTCTTATGGAACTTCGCTGGTTCAGCATTTTTCCGTTCCGCCATATAAAAGCACCGGGCACTAAATCGACTCCGATCCAGCATATTTTTCTGTTTTCGTATAGTCGCCTGTGCGGTGGACATTTCGGTTGAAACGAAATCACGATAGACGCGTATCGATGGATTTTCTCGGGAAGTTTAGTCGGTATATTTGTCGTACGAACGCACTATGATTGGTTTACAATTGCTGCCGAAAATGGGCTGAAAATGTCGACCCACTAACCAACGCCAGGCACTCTATTAACAGTTCCGAAAACATTTGCCCCAGCTAGTAATTCCATTCTGAATGTACGGTGTGATCTGTGCGATACGTTTTCCTCTGTTTAGCATCGAAGTGCTGGAAGTTCGTTCGTATTTTCGTGCGAGAGAACACAGACATTGTGTTTCTCGGTTTTCCTGCGATTTCCGTGCGTTTCTCTCACTGTACTGAACACAACGCAGTGCGCAGGTTAAGCCGGCGCGTTTCAAGGTAACCTAAAACGTTCCGTTCCGTACACGCTGTTAGGTGTTTCTCGGTTTTTCGCTTTCGCAGAAACCTTCAGTTTTCATCGAACAGAAACCATTCCACGGGATATGTTCGATTAATCCGATTCAGAATATTATGCTCACGTGCGAAATGATCGCGACAATGCCTCCGTTTACCGTGCGATCCTCTAACAAGAAGAAACTCACGAACGCGTCGAAATGTATGTTTATTAAGGAGTCCTCCCGTAGTTTTTCGCGTTTTGCTTTCTTTCTGTTAGAAAGTTTTCAGCAACAGTGAACATCCACGTGAAACTTTGATTAACCTTCCAATCTTTTACTTTTCGTCGGTGCTGCAATTTATTCAGCGTTTCAGTCGAGTTTGTTTGGAGTAACAAAATACGTTTTGTTTACGATTTTAACGCTAAACCTACTACGAGGGGTCACGAACGACCCAATCTTGATTTTTTATTCGGAAATTGTTGAAATTGTAAAAGTCTTTTCACAAAATATAAATAAATTTATACACACCAGTCACATTTGATGGTCGGTGGGTTTAGTGTTGATTCCTTTTTATTATTTGTTACGATTGTATAATGAGTTTGATAATTTAACACGAATTTTTCTGATAATTATTCTTCATTAATTTAAATAAATGTAAACAGGCTTACCGATGTGCGTACTAATTGGTTTTCTCATTTCGATGCTTTCAGGAGACGGTGTTCAACAAGTCGTGATGCGTTGGAGGTTCGGCGGTCCTTACTCAAAAACCGACCAGAAGTCTGTGTTACAAAGGCAATTTGTGTGACAAAACATAAAAGTGAGAGATTGTACATCAAGACGTACGAAGAGGCTTCCTTACTAGTGGACAATAGGACTTCCTTGGAAGAAAAGAAATATTTTTAGTGACACTGAGAGTACAAGTGAAAAATTTTAAAATTGGGGGGGCTGTTTGACCGATGGACAAACGGAAGATGATGCCCAAACGCCCTCGAATGGATAACCTGAGGGGTCCTATTGCAAACGGACCCATTCAGACACGACCGTTGGTGGCTTTGTTAGATGGCCGAGACTGCTCCATCGAAATGCCTATCCTCAAAGATGTCGCAACTGTAGCCTTTTGTGACGCACAGTCCACATCTGAAATTCACGAAAAGGTATCGTTTGTGATTCTTTATTTCTATCCTAGCATTCTTTGTTTCCGTACAAGTTGAAGCATGCTAAAGAAGGAATACTATTTCGTTTGTAGGTACTAAACGAAGCAGTAGGCGCGTTAATGTGGCACACCATCATTTTGACAAAAGAAGATCTTGAAAAATTCAAAACATTACGGATCATTGTAAGAATCGGATCTGGGGTAGATAACATAGATGTCAAAGCAGCTGGAGAACTTGGCATCGCTGTGTGCAATGTGCCTGGCTATGGCGTTGAAGAAGTAGCTGACACCACCCTTTGTCTTATTCTAAATTTATATCGGCGTACGTATTGGTTGGCAAACATGGTACGCGAAGGAAAGAAATTCACAGGTCCAGAACAGGTAAGAATTTCAAGACGTACCCTCGCTGTAAACCTTTCTCTCTTATTCTATCTTTAGCTAATTAAATCTTGCGTGTCTTTGTTTCAGGTCAGGGAAGCTGCAACAGGGTGTGCAAGGATACGGGGTGACACACTTGGAATAGTTGGGTTAGGTAGGATTGGCTCTGCAGTTGCACTGCGTGCCAAAGCATTTGGTTTCACTGTCATCTTTTACGATCCCTATCTACCAGACGGAATTGAAAAATCTCTTGGTCTCAACAGGGTCTACACATTACAGGTTCGGTTTTGATTATTTGTTCGAACAACGGTAATCGATCGTCTGCTCGCAGATTCACCTAATACGTTCTTGTGATTTGTTGCAGGATTTGCTATTTCAGTCAGACTGTGTATCCTTGCATTGTACCTTGAATGAGCACAACCATCATTTAATTAATGAATTCACTATCAAACAGGTATTAAAGGCTAACTATGGATAAAATATTTTCATTATTTTGTTTATAAAAGCTCATATTGTTTTTCGTTAAGTGTTAAATCGTTACAGTTTCGATATTCGCAAGTTAAGAATATTGTTAGTGTTAATGGACGCTGTTCTATACTAATTTAATTAATTCGTTGTAATTTATTAATATTATGATTATTTGTAGATGAGACCTGGCGCCTTTTTAGTCAATACAGCAAGGGGTGGTCTGGTAGACGATGACGCACTAGCCGCAGCGCTGAAACAGGGCAGAATTCGTGCAGCAGCACTTGATGTACACGAAAATGAGCCATACAACGTCTTTCAGGGTCAGTCTTCGCAGTGTGAGTTTTATCTGTCCATACCTAACCCCCTCTCGAGTTAACTAATATCCCCCCTTCTCCATCCCGGTCCCTTTGCTGGCGGGTAATAAGAATTTTGTAAAGTGATAAGTATTTATCACACAAAATTATTTAACCCTTTGCACTCGGAGCTGCTCTAATTAGAAAACCGAATTTTGTTCCAGCCTGAAATATTTCCATTTTCTATGATTCTCTTAATGTTATCCATATAAAACTGATATAATACCTCGTGCAATACTTTCAGTAGCTTATTAAAATATTAAATAGGTTTAGCAATTGAATAGAAATCTAATAATGCTCCGAGTCGTTACAGTGCAAATGGTTAACGTTAATTATTAAAAGATAATACAAGCCAGCTGTGTTTAATATTTTACAGAAGCACAAGAGATCTGTTACTAACACACACACACACACTCTTCCCTTATTAACATTACCTCAAACGTACAGCTTAATCAAAGACCCTGCAGGGTTAATAGTTGCAGCAAACAACTATTTGTTGCATCTCATAACTCTTGCACACGATTCAATCGAAACACTGTCATAGTTTCTTTACGATCCATTAACGAAGCATGCTATCTAATATTAATGTGTTTATCAATGAATTCACGAAACATTCTCATTTCAATGTAAAATATTGCCTACTAATTTCTTGTTCAGTATGCGCGCCGGGAAGGATTTTAAAATCTACATACATATCAATGCTCGAAAGTAACTGTAGAATCTTGTCTGCACCCACAGGTCCTTTGAAAGATGCACCCAATCTATTGTGCACGCCACACGCAGCATTCTACAGTGATGCAAGTTGCACCGAACTTCGTGAGATGGCAGCCAGTGAGATACGAAGAGCTATCATCGGTCGCATACCTGACTGCTTGCGAAACTGTGTGAACAAGGAATACTTCCTTTCCACAACCGGGTAAGCATCATTCATTCTAACAGATGCTATGTACATGTATATATGTATATGTATGTATATATATATATATACACAGCAGCATATATGTATATATATATATACATATATATTAACTATATATGCATATAATGTATATGTTAGCTGTACAAATTCATTCGCGACGCCCTTGCAATTCAATTTGTAACTTCATTTCGGGGGCTGGCAGACCCTACAATGAAAACTACATTGTACTATGTAATCACAGAAAATGAAAGAATTATTTGAGAAATTGAGAAGGAAATTGTCTATCATACTCTCTTCGAATGTTTTCCGGTCGATACGCATTATGAAACTCCTCGAAAGGTAGTCACCAGTGTTAGATGGAAATCTTGTTTTCGAGAGGCTACTCCTCAGTTATTTGTAAGTTCTTCGGATGCCATCGCTAATAGGAGCGAGTGTACAGGAAGTGAGATCAGTTTCAAGAGTAGAATACATTTGAATTGTCACTGACTAACCATACAATCTTTTGCACTCTGTTGGCGCCATTGCGGAGACAGTCTGAGTCTACTGTTTCCAAACATATCGTTTAAGGAATCGAAGTCAAGAGATTCAGGAACGCTCTCAAGTTTCTCTTGTCGGAATGAACAATGAAACCGTCAGAATGAAGCGAAGCAAAGTCTATTCACAAGTTCGAGAAATGATTGATTTTCTTGATTGTTCGAATAATTCTTTCGCTTTGTCGGGGTGGTGGGGAGAGGGACAATAGGTGTGCGATTGAATGTGTACGGATAACTATATACATGGACAGCATATATATATATGGTATATATACATATATCGTTGAGCTTTGATTAAACAAACAAACGTAGGGTATAAACTTTTTTTGAGTATCGTTGCATTTGTTTCTCTTACACCGGGGAAAAAGCTATCGTAATTTTTACAGAAACAGATTTTCAAGCAGATGTTAACTCGTATTACATGGAAAGAGAATCGAGTGTGTAAAAGTAACGTGGTTAGAAGCGTTCGAACCTTTGGATTTCCTAAGAATCGATTGGGCACTTTGTAAAAGGCATTTATCGAAGTGGCCAATTTCTTTTCGCTTTCTCCAGCAGCTACCCTGAGGGGATCAACGGCGGATACTATTCCGGGGGGCTGCCCGTTCAACAGGCGCACTCAACGACTCCTCACGATTCTGCACCCCCACCTCCTGGTGGGCATTCCGTCGTCGGCGGCGGTGGTGGTGGGGGTGGTGGCGGACCGAACTCCTCTGCAGGCGGTGCAGGCGCCGGGGGTCCGACAGGCCCTACGGGTCCAACGGTAGGTGGCGGTGGGGCTGGAGGCCCTGCTTCAGCTCCTCCTACTGCTGGATTAACCGGTATACCACACAGCATAGTGAGCGAGCCTGACCCCCGGCCAAGCCCACCTGCACCGAGCCCTCGTTGACCTTGAACCCCCGACGTCCACTCCAGCACCACCCTCCGATCTAATTTCCCTTAGCCATTCACACACGACCTCCGACGATAAATGGCCGATTGACTAACGTGTGTCGTGCACGATGTGCCCCAAAAAAAATGTCCGCTGCTTCCGAAGGAACTCTCGAAGGGATATCCATCCTTTGAGATCGAATGAAAGAGATAAAACGGGGGGTAGGCGGGGAGAGAAAGCAAGCGAGAGAGAGATAGAGGGAGAGATAGAGTGTGTGCAAGAATATCGAGTGAAAGAGATACTTGAACGACAGAGCGGGAGAACGTGATAAGGATAAGTGTGCGTGAGAGAATCAAATAACCGAGAGATTGTGTGGGAGAGAATCAGTTATACTTTTGCTGCGTGCGTGATGCGTGTACTCGCGCATCTGCGTACGTCACAGTGCGTTGAGTGCATGTCCCGTGTGTATGCGTGCCGCGTGAATGAAAGTTGAGCTTGAGTCTGCGTTTGGTGGGCTCCTGGAATAGTGCATTTGATGTAACATTGTGACCAAACCAAATACAGTTGGGCAGTAATGATGACGGCTTTATATTATAATAGAATGCCATGGCTATGGAGGAAATAACAAAAAAAAATAAGAAAACGGTGGGTAAGAACTTTTTTCTCTGTGTCGTAATTTTCTAAAAATTACGTAGTATTTAACCTACCGACCGTGGCACACGCGACTCTAGACCAATAACGGAAAGATACACCACACATCGTCGTCCCTTTTCTGTTCTCGCAATCTTTAAACGGAATTGGTATTTAGTTCCTCGAAACAACAACCCCTCCATCCCCAGTTCTTCCATCGAACACACTCGCAGCACGATATTGGCTAGTCATACAGTACAAATCGACCATGGACGAGTACACATCGCAACGTCTGACACACACACACAGCGGAGAGCAAAAGCATATGTCGATCGCAAATTTAGGATGTACATCTTTTTTTTCGGGCAACGTATCGGGGAGTATAGATTTCCGAATTTCTATTTTATACTCGCGTCAACTTCTTCCCCCCCCCCCTCCACTTCCACAAAACCTTTCCTGTACCGATAGGTTTTATTACTCCATATACATAAGCGCGACCAAAAATGTTTCTTTTGTCCGATACAAACATATATATGTAACATCTCGTTTTTAATTCGTACGATCTTTCATTTCTCTGAGAAGCATGTGAAACGTCGAATGTTTCCCCCATTTTTTTTGTTTTTACAGCGAAGTCATGCATTATTTTGCCACACTGTATTTGGGTTCGCGTACGCTATTTTAGTTTTCGTTTCTAAAAAAGAACCATACTCCCGAATTATATATATATGTATATGTTATATATATATGTATAATGATTTGGCAACTCTTCAGTAAACGTTGACAAACTTTGTTTCTTTCGTGGAATCGTTGTAACTCTCAGTGTGTAGTATATTGCATTGAAGAAGAGGAGGTAAACACAAACAGAACGGAACAGAACTGAAATGTAGTTGCTTACGAATATATTTTGTTTTTTTATGATTTACTCGATATCATGAAAATGCTGCGTATATAATTACATCATGATGGGAAGAACCGTGATAGTGGAATACAGAGAAGCAAGAGAAAAATAAGGAAAAAGAAAGAAAGATTGTCGGTAGTAATTAGAATTATTAGCGGTGAGCGACGGACAATGATCACCGGAGCAATTGCGATGGAGCAGAACGTATGTAAATCCGTTGGGGCATTCTCGTGTGCGTTGTCTCACCAAGAATTCGTTGGCAGTACTAAGAGTAGATCATCACAAAACACAATTCGAATCATCAACTTTACGATTAATTTATTTCGGGATGATTTATGTGCATCTCTGACAAACATATTGGTCTTTCGTATTTGTCTTCGGGTTTTGGATTGGTCATTGAAATTGTATCAGAAAAATCTCGATAAAGCCATTGGTATCCGCGGGAAGGAAGGAAAACCGTGTTCGTGGTGAACGTGTGATTTCTAAACGAAAATAAAAAACAGAAGAAAAACGATTTCTATTGTCGCAAAAGAAAAGGCCTGTTCCGAATCTTTCTCTGTATTTTTAGACGAGACATAGCTTCAGTTACAGAAATATAGTCTTTTACATTAAATGCTATTTTTTTATATATATATATATGTATCAAGAGTGATAATGGATAAAAGATATATTTCTGACGCGGACGACTTGATGCAAAAGACGCTGTTTCCATGCAGGGAGATGAATTTTCCTTCCTTTTCATTCTCGCGGAGAATATTTGTGTGCTGGTCCTTTTCTCGAAAACGAAAAAGAAAACAAAACATGTGCTGGCATCGAAAATAAAACTGGAGGGAATGTGTATATCATCTTCGATTTTGTGGCATCTATTTTTGTACTTCTTTCGAGTGGAACAGTCTCGCGAATGCCTTGACGCGACGTTTCGACCAAATGCAGCATCTTCATCAGTGATTTGAATTCGTCGTAAATTTAGTGGTTAAACCTGATGTAATAGGTATTTTCTTTGTGTTTCCGATCGGGGACAGAAATCGAAAACCGCTTATTGTTTTTCAATGGAAAAATATATGTATACATATATATGTATGTGTGTACATATATGTGTATACACCTATTGGTTATAGCAGTCTTTAAGCAAGTGAGATTGTGAACGAACGAACGAAGAGCGTGAGATAGAGAGAGAGAGAGAGTGAGAGAGAGAGAGAGTGAGAGAAAGAACAAGGAAGATACACGCGCGTAAGGTAGAACGAACAGAAACAAGTTTTATTAATTGATAATTATAATATGATTAATTATTGTATTAAGTAAAATAATGCGATGTTACGAACACTTGAATATATTATCGAAAGATAAATCATTAAAAAAAGAAAAAGTAAAGAAAATGGAAACTTTTTTGAGAAGAAATTATTGAAAAAGAGCGACGACGATGATAATAAGTATATAAAAAAAGAGAGAGAGAGAGAGAGAGAGAGAGTGAATCAGAGACAAGAGAGTATGAAAGATCTATTTTAGTGAGAGAAAGAGAGAGAGTGCGAAAGAAACACTCACACAGACATACACATACACACGTCTATTCAGTTTTCTTTCTTTTCGTATCATTACAAATTCGTCGTTGATCTTTCGAAATTAAACGCAACTTCTGTATACTCGCGTTCTTTTTGAGACACGAATTGTCGCGAAGAGTGAGACAGAGAGGAGTGATATGTATAGACAATTAATTTTCTATTCTCAGTGATCGATATGCCGGATAAAGCTGAAACGAGAGCGAGAGAGAAAAAAAGAGAAAGCAAAAATTACGTGAGAAAAATTATTTGTTAACTAAAAATTGAAAAGAAGGGAAGGAATTTGTCTTTTTTTTTTTAAAGCGAATAATATAGACTTAATCGTTTTGGTATTCATCGATGCATCTGGGATGTACACCTTACACAAGCTTCTTTCGCTTCCGAAGCTTTCAAAATGTGACAGAAGAGAGAAGAGTGAGAGAGAGAGAGAGAGAATGAGAAAAAACAAAAGAAACCATTCCAACTGATGTAGAGATCAGATTACCAACCCAACAGTTGATCGATAAAATACGTGGCGATACGTAGCGACGAGAGAAAGAGAGAGAGAGAAAGATTGAGTGAGAATAAATGTGAGAGAAAACGTGAGAGAGAATGCGAAGCGAGCGCGTGAACGAGAGAGAGAGAGAGGGAGAGAACGAAGAAAATGGAGGAAAAAATACATACATAAAGCATCACAGACACATACAGCATGACAGAGATGACATTATACATTTTTAAATAGAAATACGCTACGTACACGAAATACTAGAGGAACGTCTGTAGCTCGACGAGATGGTCCGCGGAAGCTGCGTGCTTTTTCTTTCCGTTTTTTTCGAGGACTCTCTCTTCGTGTTGCGTGTAGAGGTGTTGGATGGACCAGCTCGTCCTTGCACAGTCGTACCAGTACATAAACGTAGGAACATTATACATACTTCTTTTTTTTTCTTTTCTTTTTTCTCAAGAATATTATTACTTATAAATACATCATTATATATTAAAAAAGAAAAAAATGGAAAAAACGAGAGAGAAAGAGAGCGAGAGAGAGAGTGAGAGAGAGAGAATTTTTTGACGCGCGAAGAGAAGAGTGACACGCTACTCTAAAGACGGAGGAAGAAGACAAGAGAGTTGTTCTTATATAGTTTTAATTGTGAAAAAAGAGAGGCAAAATTAATGTGAGGATTCGTGACGAACCAATATCTATATTCCACTTAATTACCACCTAGCCGGCGAAGCATAATGCCTCCTTTTCCTCACCCCCTCCTCCCACAAGAGAAAAAAAATAAGAATCAATTATAAAAACTACACACACGTGGGTCCTGATGCTGTGGGATTACAACTGCTACTACAACAGAACACAACAACCGACAAACATGAGAAAACAAAAAAAAATAATGAAAGAAAGCTAGAAAGAAAAGAAAATAACTCACACCATAATTCATTCATCTGTTTTTTAATCAGTTGTTCTCATACGAATATTATATATATTATATATTACATATATATAGAATATATAGCGTATATTCTATATATATCTACATATATATAGAGAGAGAGAGTGAGAGAGAGAGAATCGTTTTTTTTAATAAAAATGGCGTCAAAACACCTTCATTTTACGATTACGAGAGTAAACAAAAACAAAAAAAATGGGAAAAAAAAGAAAGAAATGAAAGCAACCTGACAAAGAAAAAAATGCCACGTAACGAAAAAAAAATTGAAGGTGGTAAAAACAGCAACATTAATATTATAATTAATAATTATAATAAATACAATATTTGTACAATAATCAACGGTGCTGTGGTAGATGCTGTAGGTCTAAAAACTGCGAATCCCCTTGTTTCTCACCTATTATCCCTGACCTCGTGCTCCGGAGAGTCGTTTTCGTTCGCGAATAAACGAGAGCCAACGAAAAAAAAAGAAAAGAGAGACCAAGTCCCGAAGAGAACACAAGAATGTTCACAGAACCACGATATATCCTTCAGAAGTAGAGAACGGTCTGTCGACACGTTGTTTCGCATCGTTTATTTCAATGTTTTGGTTTTGCCCATCGATACAATGATCGCCTCTGCCCACGATCGAGTGGAGACGACGAGTACAACGAAGTGTGTTTCCACTACGAATAATACAGCACGTACTGCGATTATTATTATTATTATTATCATTATTATTATCGTCATCATCGTCGATGGTCTTATATATCGGTTTAAAAAAATATTCAAATGTAAGCCCTTAAATAACAGAAGCGCTTCGGCGCCCGAACGTCCGCTATTTTTTTTTGTTTTATTCTCGTGTTAATTCGAAGATATCAGTCAGGCGACGACGGACTTTAAAAAAGTCTCTCCCCTTCGTACACGAGCAGCCTCATTCCAAATCGTGTGTGTCGCAAGCTCGTTTACTCGGTTCTCTGTTTATATTTCACATTCGTTCCGGTAAGCTCGGGCCAAGTTGAATCACAGGTATTCGACAACACCGTGGCAATGTTCGATTGTCGTCGATGATCGAGAGCGAGCTGTGTCACGTCAGGGAGCCCCCGTGGACTCTCATGTGCCTGTTCAGGTTGCCGCTTTGACTGAACCTCAGCAGGCACAGCTTGCACTGGTACGGTTTCTCGCCAGAGTGAATGCGCAGGTGCTTCGTTAACGTTGAGCTGTCCGAGAACGCCTTCTTGCAGAACCGGCATCTGGAAACAGGAAGAAGTTTCGATTCAGAGTCGATGTCGAAATTGTTCCGTCGTTTCTAAGGGTACATCCATTGCTAGGGACTTTTTAATAGATTAACAACAACTGCTACTTCGATCGCGAACCACTAACTCACCCTCTTATCATTTTCTTTGGGATTAGTCTGTAAAAGATTTTTAAGCAACAGATTCCCTTAAACACGTTGACTATCACGTATGCCTGATTTTTAGGGGGTGATTCGTCGACAGTTAACGTGGTAAGTTCTTAAAAAAATGATCTTCGAGATTCGTAGAATTCAGCTACTAGAACAATGCACTTGCTACTCCATTCGGGCTTTTGATACATTACCTACTGGTAAGTATTTATGTAATTTGTAAAAGCATAGTTTTCAATAATAAGGTCCATCGTGTACTAGATCAATTCCATTACAGTCTACTAATTTTTTTCTAGGGATTATTATAACAAAGAATTTCTATTCATACAATTCATTGATATACAGTCATTCAATATCTTATTAACTGATATCTGAACGACATTGCGTTAATTACTTATTTTCAACAAGATTCTGATTGCGGAAAGAATATATATAAAAATCGAAGACCGTGAAAATTTTAAAATTCGCTCCAAAGAGCGTTCCCCGTAAGATGGCATTGTATTGGGGTGCACTCTAACGTAGGTTTCTGCAACTGCAGTTCGAAGTACAGTCTCTCGGGAAAGTATGTGACCAGTGAAGTGAAAGATAATTTTTACATTGAACTTAATTCTATTAAATTATTTCTGTAGCGATGTAGCAAAAGCCTACGTAAATGCAGTTATGCATTTGTAGAGATAAATTTGTTGAATTTATTCTGAAAGTAACATTTCCAAGTGGGCAAATATTTTGCGAGTGACTGTACAGTGAACCGAACGGCACGCTTGCATTGCCGGTTGCATGCTAGTAGGCGCTGCTTATTGCAACAACTCACTGCACCACGTGGGTTTATAAATTCTGAGAAGATCGGGGATTATTAAAACGATTTCATTTTTATAATATCGAACAAACAATTACCTGTACGGTCGCTCTCCAGAATGCGTTCTCATATGCGTGGTCACGGAACTGCTTTGCGAAAATCTTCGATCGCACACCGGACAACGGAACGGTTTCTCTCCGGAATGAGTTCTCGCATGAGCTGTTAGGTTCGCCGCTTGACTAAACGCTTTCGAACACGCGTGACACCTTGAATAAAATATTTTCAGTTCTTTTACGTGCGTATGCATCACTGGCATTGTTGCGTGTCTGTGTGCGTATGCGAAAACATTTTTTTTAACACGGATTGTTAAAACGGAAGAAGAAAATGTCGAATGTCGGTTTATAAGTGGAAGGTAAGTTACTTTTTAATATTTCTATATACAGGCTGTCTCAGGACAGGTGGTATAAGCATCAGCTGATTCCGCGTACGAAAACAAATGAATGAAACATTGGATAACATTTTTCCGTTTGACGTTTCGAGATAATTGAGTTTGAATGCTGAATTGGTTGATCAGGATCAGACGCGGGCCATTCTCTTGAGAACGAAGCGTGAATCGAAAAAATGTTAGTAGTTTTTTTTTTTTTAATTGATTTTTTTTTACAAAGAATCACCTGATGCACGTACCACCCGTCTACACCCTGTATACAAAACGTTCCATTATATTTGTCAAGTTGAAAATCATTTGAGACTGCAGGTTCGTGTGCAACATAGAAATTGTCTGTAGATACATTAGTGTTTTCGGTAATTATATAGGAATGGTCTGCGTACTCCGATTTTGATGAAATTTTAATATGTTATGCGGCAACACATTCTGAACAACTTTTTCTTGTTACAATATAGGGCGGTCGGTTTTAGTTTTCGAGATATTTGCAAAAAACTATCGCGAATATTGTATTGAATTTTTCGTATTCCTGCATGTATTAGCGATAGTCTTTTGCAAATATCTCGAAAACTAAAGCGACTCCCCTGTATTGGAAAAGGAAAAGGTTGTTGAAAATGTCGAAATCTATAACATATTAAAATTTCATCAAAATCGGAGTACGCAGACCTTTTCCATATAATTACCCTGTTTTCTCTCAATAATTTCAATGGGTATGATACCCATACCGATATAGATAATTAATTTTCAATATTTTTAACGGATGAAACTGATTTGCAAAAGGGTGAAATTGGGGTGGAAAAGTAATATTGATCACGAAGAATCGTCGAGAAGGCCAAGAAAAGATCGTTGCCGGCCAGCATAATTAGATTACTGGCCGTCACTGACCTAAACGGTTTCTCCCCGGAGTGTGTTCTGAGATGCGTCTTGAGGGTGCTGGGCCTGGCATACGATTTCCCGCAGATTCTGCATAGGTTAGGTCTACCATTGTCGTCGGTGGTGACCGGGTTCCCGGAGGCGCCTATGCAGAGCGCATGCTCGCTAGACAATTGCAACCTCGAATGGCCGTGCGCCGGGGGGGTGAGAATGAGGATGGGTGCCAGTGCCGATCAGGCTATTGGCCGGGGGTTGATTCACCCTCGTCTGTTGCTCCACTGGATTATACTGCTGGGCGGGACTTAACAGGGGTTCCACGCCCCAAGCCGACGAATAGCTCTGCTCGTACCTACACACATACAACGAACCACTGAATAACTCTGGTCTCTCGCAACCCTCTGGGAAGGGGTGCGCAACCCTCCACAGAGAAAATGGCGAACCATTTTCTCCGCTGCTACGCTCTGCGCAATCTGCCTTTTCTAATTAACATACTTCGCATCAATTCTCTCGCGGAACAATCTCAATGATATTCTTTATCCAGAATCATCCCTCTTATCAACCCTTCGCGAACGAGCATTCTTCAACCCCTTGCCGTGTAACATTTTCTTCATGTTCACAGCGATTAAAACGTCTTTATCCCGAAAAACTTTATACTTTTTGTATGGCTACGTTTACGTGATTGCTTAAATATTGGTTATGAATTAATACTTTATTTAGAAAGAGGGGCGTAACATTTGTTAGGTTTTAATCATGCTGTTAATTCACATTTGTCAGTTTAAATTCTTCACGACGAGTTGAACTAAGCAGATGGTGACTAGACTGCGGAGCTTTATGAATAATAGACATTTTCCGTGTAGATCGTTATTCTGATCGTGCGACGTGATGGTTAGACAATGATCCTCGACACTTTGACGAGAAAAAACTGACCAGGAAGAGAAACATTGTAGTCCGGTGTGTACCGTGATTAACCGCGACAAAGCTACCGGAATGCAATTAAACATGAGTCTCGAATACCGAAGTGAGATTGGTTACACGAAAGTCGTACTCACCCGGAGTGCATGTTCATGTTCATGGTCATATTCATGGAAACGTTCACCGACATAGCTGGCGAGGACGCGTAATGCGTGGGTGGCACCGGTGGACCGAGATTTTGCGTGTAATCTTGCGAATAATGATGACTCGATCCTCCCGTCGAGTAGTAACCTCCCGTGGGACTTCCGGGATGGACCACCGCATGTTTTAGAGATAGCAGGACATCCGCGACACCTTCGCCGTTCGCGTTCGTCGTTCTTGGCGCGCATTCGCCTCTGGTACAACTCCAACTGCAAAGGACACTTGAAGAATTACACGGTGTATCGAATACGGCAACTGTCAGCATCCGTCATTGGACGTGCTGGGCCACTTCACATTTTTTACTAGTGGGTCTATCGAATCCGGTCGAATTCTTGAAAGTTGCAACGCTTTCTATGAAATTGTTATCAACCACGATGTTGTCGGAGGTGTCTTGGATTTTTATCGAACCGAGATTTGCTCCCAGTTCTTCAGAAGTTGGTTAGGTAGCATTGGAAGTCGAGTAGAAGGTCCTAGTGGTAGTCAGACGGAAGCGCTATAATTACGCGAGACTTCCTACGTCGCACAGTGGGGAAAACTGACTTTTCTTGATTCAAAAAGAAATAACTTTCGATAGAAATGAGGTAGAGCGATGAATTTTTAAAAAAATGAAAGCTGGATCTTTGCAGAATATAGGAAAAATAGGGAGATCACGGTACATACATTACACGATACATAAAATTTAGAAAATATTTTTTTACGACAACTTATCAAGGTCACTTTGATTTTTTAATTGTTAAGACGAATTCTACTATATATAATATTATGACCTTGAGCCCATAAATAACGTTGCAATAATTTTGGCCAGCTAGATCGGCCAAATACTACTCTGTGCGTCGTTCGTAGGGAATATATTATTAATAAGTGATTGATAATCAGGGCCTTGTGGAAAATAATGAAGTGAGACCGTTTCTTCTACGAAAGGGTCCTTCAGAATTCAGTTAGGAGCATGAGCGTTCGCATGAACCCGTCGTGGTAGCATTGGCAGTCGAGTAGAATGCCCGAGTGGTGGTCAGACGGAAGCGCTAACGTTACGCGAGACTTTGTACGTAGTTTTATAAAGAATATCTTCAAGAATATTTGTGGACCTTGTTAACAATGTTTGTTCAGACGAAAGCGATAAAATAACGCGAGACGCCGTACATCGTTTTCAGGGAATATCTTGAAGCGGTAATTCATAATTATTATTGGACTAGGACATAAGATATTTTTGGACCGTTTTAAGAGTACTTGTACACAACGAATTGATTGATATTATTAATCTTTGAAATTGAGATATTTTCGCTTACTTGTAAGTGCCGGAACAGGGGCTGAACAGACCAGGCGGCAGAGGGTCCAGATCGAGAGGTGGCAATGGGAAGCCGGCCATGTCGTCGACCCAGAAGCTCGCCCCGAACTCGCTGACGACCTGGTTCTGTCCAGAATTCTGGATCTGTTGACTCTGATCGGCACCTATGTCGTCCGGGGAGCTTTGCAGGTCTTGGAGACGAAGGGCACCCTGCAAAGCACCTAAGGTTTCCTCGTTTTGATTGTCCGTTAGAGTGTCCTCGTTGGACAACACCCCTAGAGGTCCTGTGCAGAGTCCGGAAGGTATCGTGGCCTCGATACTTCCTACCGAACCTGTTCCATCCAATAGACAATCATTAAAGGACGTTAACATCAACCACGATGTCGTTAGAAGTGTCTTGAATAAATCTTGCAGTTGCGCGACTTGATTACACGCACACTTTACAGCAAGAATTATCTTGAACGATAACAAATTCACCATCCCCAATTACAGGGCTCGATTCGGGCTCGGAATGAGAAGGTCCTCTCTCGAAAAAGGAAACCCTTGGAAAATAGAGCAGCCGCGAACGCATGGCAGTCGATTCACCGTCCCGAAACGATTAACGATGACAGAGAGATATCCCGTGAACAGCGCGAGAAACGATCTTTCATGGAAATATTTTCGAATCCTGTGGTCCGAGTTCGCGCAAGTTTGTTCCAGTGACACACGATATTTCTGGCTCACCTGTGCCGAGGGTGTACGGCGACTCGTTGGTGTTCACCGTGTGATGATTCTGCAGGAACTCCATCTCTGCGAAATTTCTGCTCGCAGCCGCCCTTAGAAACACCCCCTTCACCCCGCCTCTCTGGAAAATACGCGGACGGATTTCCTCCTCTCGTCGGAGATACGGTCCAGCCCCTCCGGTCGCCCTAGCAACCGCACATTGCTCCGTGAGTATCGCCAACTTTTTCGTCGATATATCGTACAATATTTTCGAATCAAACATCTGCCGATACACGACACCATGCCGGAGAAAAACAGCGTGGAAAATTTTCCAAATTACCGTTCCCGAGTGCTCTTAATGAACCCTTAACTACGATTTGGGTTAGAATGATCTTCGCGATATTCTTCTCTGATCAGCTAACCGATCGTTCAGAATCTGAAATTCATCTCCTTGAAAAATTCGGGAACTCCCGTTCCCGAGTGCTTTTAGTTAACTCTTTAGCTGCGACTCGCGTCAGAATGATCTCCGAGATTAAATCGCGCGAGATTCGTGAAAAATTTGCGATATTCTTTTCCGATCATTTAGAGTCTAATGTGGGAGACAACCACCGTAGAAAATTTCGGAAAATTCCTTGAACAAATTCGGGAACTCCCGTTCCCGAGTGCTTTTAGTTAACTCTTTAGCTGCAACTCGCGTCAGAATGATCTCCGAGTTGGAATGATGAAGAATTAGTGACATTTACACTGCAGCTCTGCAGTCTATCGATTTTGTTTATTGTATACTAAACGAGGTTAATTTCGCAACCGATGGAAGTGCAAATCAATGTACATACAACGGAGTGTGACTACATAGCTGAAGGAAAATTATGATTCTGCAATCACGAAACAATAGATTGTTATCTTTTAGGTTTACTTCTTTTCGTATGGACAATATTCGAACATTTTTTTTTTAAGTGATGGAGATTGATCTCTCATTGCTAGGAAATAATGGCGAGTACAAGCACAAATGTTTACTAAGAACTTCAAAGAATTTTCAATGTGTATTAACTCGATTGCAGAATGATACTATTCGATCAAAAGATATCTAAAAGCAGAGCGGGTATTAAATTATGGATAGACTGCAAATTCTACGGATTCGAAGCATGCCGTGCACAGGTAAAAATACTTTGGAGCAACAATTTTCGAATGATTCAACGAGTTTCGCATTCTACGTATTGTATTGGAAATAGATCGTAATTAAATTGTAAATGAATAGTTCAATTCGCGTTCTATAGATCCAGTTTACCAAGAAAGTAGACAAAACCGGCTTAACAATAATGAAATTAGGATTCGATGACATAAGTTTCTGTCGTCAACATTTCAAAAGCTGTCCACGATATATTTATCGAAACCAAAGTACAGAAAACTTTTAATAGCTCCCACAATTCAATCAACTGTATCCGGAAACCCGTTGCACGAAACTTTCAATCATTACAACTTAAACTCTGCTCTCGCCGCGAACATGTCTCCAATATCGAATCGATAATCGTTCGAAAATCAATCGAAAGCGTACAAATCCTTCTGAAATTGATGAATCTCGAGTCCCGGCAAAATGATATAAAAAATCAGCGAATCTTATGAATGACTGTTATGAATGACTGAAAGGAAAATGCACGTGCATATGGACCGAGCGTATGGAAGTACCTTTATGGCTTGGAAGACCTGCCGGTTTCCTCTAAAGGCTTCTGCAGAAAATCTGCCAGATATTTTCATTCATAGCCTGAAAACCACGCGCATCTTCCACGTGATTCGGGCGGCTCGTCGAGAATCATCCGGGGAATTCGAATCAGCCTTATTTCGATTCACTTCGCTGTATATGAAAGAATAAAATTCCTCGATATCCCGGACGTTTAACAAAGGATCCGAATAGTAATCACGATTAGGTGTCCTTTGAACTTCTCTCACAGTTAAACTCACACTCGTTATTTCTGCACTGCAAGAAACACCGTCGTCACATAGTCTTCAGAGGTAGCTCTTCTTCCTGTTCTTGTACAAGTTCCGTATCTTCTTTTCGGACATGTTCGAACCTTGAAGAGAACCGTTGTCTCCGCACATATTCCCCTCACATCTTCGTCGATTAATTAATTTATTAATTTTATTATTATCACCACCGTATCGATGAAGACACTACACTGATCACAGCGTTCAAACTGTCACGGCACAAACTGATGGTTAAATCAATCCTTTTGCGGTGAGCTGATGACGTTGACAATAGTTTGATGAAATTACAATGTTAGGGATTTTCGGCAAGTCTTTCGGGGGTACAGGTTAATTCCGAGGTGAGAACAAAAGGTCTCGAAGGGACAGCGTCCGGCTGCCTGCCATGCTGGCAAGATGCCCTGTCAATGTGTCTTGGCTAACTAGAGATCTACCACCTACTATCACCCACTCTCACCCCTTACACACTGACTACGTGCCATCCGACCCCACTCCACCATAGGGCCGGCCTCTTCTTCGTTCTCTTTTCTCTTCTCTCCCTCGGTCGCCCTCGTTCCACATGTGTACCGTCCTCTTCTTCCACGTGCGTACCCCTACCCCGAAGCGTGTTAACCTTCTGTCCAAGCGTCTCTTCGGCAAGGTGTTTGCCGCTGAGATTCCCGGACCTTTTCCATTTTCTTTTTTCCCGCTAAGGGCGCCAATTTGTCCTTACGTCGCTAACGATTAAAGGTCGATTTAATTTAACTCGGTTCGGCCAGTGCACCAATGCTTAAGGATAGGGTAAATTTCGTTTCGTGCCCGCCCAGACATCTCGGTTGCTGGAACTCTGTTGTTTTTAGGGTCTACACAACTTTCAGCCTCAATTTCTAGGCGAGCAGTCACAGGCATCCGAAATTCTGAACTGTGACGCTCTGGCTAAACTAAGTAGACAACCCGTTCGACCAACTGGGGAACATTGCGAACCAGGAAACATTTTTTAGGAATATTTTACGCATTCCTTACAAAAATTAGGTACACTCAAATTCAACTTGTGTTGAACAGCTGAACCTCTTCGCGATTCGGCACAATGTCAATCCACGGAAAACGCATACTTCTGTGCGTCCGTGGATAAGGGCACCAGGTTCACCATGACAGGGGAAGATTTTGTAAGGTGAGGACAGGCTCGGAGGGGGTGGTAGAGTGCCGGCAAGTGGAATAGGTAGCGTCAGGGTCTTTCGCAGCCGGGCTCACCGTTCACTGGTCAATAATCCACGAAAGGGAAGGCATTACAAGCCAGTGATCTCGAGGGTATCGGGGCCACTCGTCTGCGAGGCAGGACCACCGTGATCGGCGTGGTAATGGTATCTGAAGAAAATAATATCCTACTTCCCCGTCCCGCGCTCAACGAACCTGGGGATATATCGGTGTAGCAGAGACCAGGCTCGAACGAGTACCCCGATCTCCGATCAACGATCGCCGAATGAACGATTAGTATCCCGTGTCGTCGGCATCGACGTCGGGCAACCCGTGTACTCGAACGTCTTACGTTTTACACGCTCGTCGACATGGATATCGCTCGAACCGCCTCGCCGCGTCTTTGCCTCCACACTATGTCATCGTTTCCTCCGGTGCTCACAGTTTCCTTTTCCGCCTGGCGCGTACTTTTCTTATCGTCAGCTTGATAATCTTCTTTCTTCGTTATTTCGAAGTTTAATTTGCGGGATGCAGATTTTGTTCTACATCCTCTTTCTAGAGCGATTCAATCGTTGGAATTAGAAGAACGTATTTTTTAAACTCGCGACGAGTAATATTGTATACAGGATTATGCAAGAAGATTTTTATTTAAAAAAAATTCAACTTGGACTTAGAATTAGAGAAACATAATTTTCGAACTTATGATAAGTAGTATTATCTACGCAAGAAATTGAACAGGGACCAATTGTGGGACTCGAGCACGATTTGCCAAAAGCGACTCACTCCCCAGGCCACCCTTCTTCTGGCGAAGAATGTCGCGATGCAAGGAACTCCTTCTCCGGATCGCTGGAAACGTTACAGTTCCGTGGAATTGCACGTAACCAACTCAGGGCAGGGAGAGGGCGGGGTCCGGTTTTCTACGGGGTCCTGCGTAAATACCATGGGCCCAATCGGCTGGAAGTGTAAGCCAATACCCAGGGTGTACACTCGGCGTGCTGCGAGAGCTCAGCTCTCTTCTATACGACCCTCTCCCCTTCTCCTTCTCATCTTTACACCCTCTCCCTTTGCTATTTCCCTCTTTGTTCGTCGCCCTTTCCACCCTCTCCCTTCATCCTTACACTCTCTCTCTTTGCCCTCTTACTCTTTTTCTCGTCAGTTCCTAGTTTGCAAGTCTGTATGCATTTCCGAAGGCGCAATCTATTTAAATATTATAAAAGCGAAGAACAGAAAAAGATGTTGCTCGAGTATGTGTTGATAATGGGTAATTTCGATTGGTGTGGGTTCATCGGTGTGTCCCCTGTCTCGTGCTTTCCCGTATCGAGCACGTATCGAGGAAAAAAGGGATGAGAACACGATCCCAGGTATTTCGACGGTGAACGGGACATAGGTGACACACGGTCGACGCCAGAACGCTGCCATGTGCGGTTGACTTCCTCTTCCTGTGTCCACATCGGAACTACGTAGTCAGGTGTCCGGCCTGACGGCCGCGATTACGCCGACATTCGATAGTCGGATACAGCCCTGGATCGTGAGAGGAACTTTGCGCTGGAAAACAAAAAAATTCGCTGGCCATTCTATCTTGTTTCCAACGCGCGTTCCGGAAGCGCGCTCCTCTGCTTCTTTTTGTAAAATGCTTGTTACTCTAAACGAGAAAATCGTGTTTTTCATCATCTGAAATCGGCGCAATTTAAATCGAAATTCGAATTCAACCCTCGGCACAATGATCGAAAATGATCGGATCACTATAGGAGTACCGAATCGTGGAAAATAAAAAAAATCGGTGGACATTCCACATATTTCGTAAACTGCTTGTTACTCTAAACGAGAAAATCATATTTTTCATCAGCTGAAGTCGGCGCGATTTAAATTGAAATTCGAATTCAACTCTCGGCACAGTGATCGAAAATGATCGGATCACTATAGGAGTACCGAATCGTCTCGGTGCACACCGGTGAAACCACGCGTGGTCGATGCACGTGTTACATTCTAATATTTGTTTGCATCGAATTTGCGGGTCCAAAATCGTTTCGTTCGGAAATCGAGATAGCGTTCTATGGCAACCGGCTTTACCCTCTCGAAGCCACACACCTGTGTTTGCTCGCACCTGAAATCAAAGAGGCGATTACATCGTTTCAAACGCGCATCGTACGCGCATCCGCTTCGATCACGTGTGCACGTTGCATCGTCGGATGACCGGTAAATACCTCTTCCTTAAATACTTTCGGCAAACATCGGGGTGGACGTGGAAATAGGACACCGGTTCGACGTCTTCAAAACTCCGTGTGTAATTACATTAAATCCGCCAATTAACAATTCTCTTTATTCTATGAGAAAATCGCACAAGTCTAAATATTTAATTGAAAAATTTAATTTAAAAAGTTTCCAGATCATCGAAAGTATCTGCGAGATCGTGGATCTCGTAAATCTAGATTAACTAACCATTGTTTTTTATTCGAACGTTTTATGAAAAAATCGCATTCTTATAGTTCATTTAAAAGATTCTCAGCTAGCGATCATCAAGAACGTCTCGAGATCGTGGATCTCGTAAATATAGGTTAACCATTGTTTTTTATTCGAACGTTTTATGAAAAAATTGCATTCTTATTGTTGATTTAAAAGATTCTCAACTAGCGATTGTGAAGAATGTCTGCGAATCGACGAAACGGGTACAAGCACGAAGTTAAATTTAAGAACGATTCAGGCATGAAGTGACGCGCGGGGGAAGGATGATCATCGCCGGGTTGAGTGATTAACCATCGCGATGGGATGACAGTGACGGTATTGTTCGCGATCAAACGATCGTCCTACACCGGTCCCATCTTCCATCTCCCTACGCCGAAAGTGATTGCCCATCGGATAATCTTCGGCGGTTAGATAAATCCCCTCTTTGAACGATGGAGATGTTACCAAATACGTCACGGCCGCTTAATTACGTTTGCGGCGTACCACTTCTTACGGCAGGGGCAAGGCCGCGGCCATTCCAGAATCCGTGTAATCGTAACACGGGACGGTATCTTGCGGTTTTCCATCCGGAAACCCGCGAAAAAGATCACAACTCCCTTTTGTCGCTTTTTATTCGGCGAGACCGGCGACCTTTCAGAGATACAGCCAACTTCTTCAACCCTTCTCACTCGAAGATGAAACATTTCTTCCGACGTAGAATATCTCATACAATACCTAAATGTTTAATAAGCAGAGCTGGAGAAAATAGTATTTTAAATAGTAAATAATAAATAATCCTATATTTATTTTAAAGTGTGTGTACAACTTCGAAAATAAAATATTTTATCCGATGCAGTAATTTCTGAAAATAAATAAATTTATTTGAAGCAGTAATTTCTGGAAATTTATTTGAACAATATTGAAAATATTTGTATTTTGTCTCTCGCTCTCTTTATTTTCAATTTTAAATATTATTGATGAAAATAATGATTTGAATTCCATACATTTATGAGTGTAAATCGTTTGTTAACAATGGAAAAAGTAAAATATTTTATTTCGTGTTTTAGATTGTTAAAACAGAGATATTTTGTTTTGTGGATGACATTGTTGAAATAGAAATATTTTATTTGGAGTAAGTAGGGTTAAATAAGAATTAAAAAAAGTTGGCCACGTATTTCGCAAACGTATAAAATCCGAACAGAATTACGCATCCGAGAGGTTTGTCGACCGGTCTTCTGCCGGATCGTTTGTTCAAAAACAAGAAACGATCGTTGTTATTCTTCGTCTGAGTGTTTTCGCAAGCATCCGGCGCGCGTCTTCGAGGACGTATCCGGTTTCGTTATTTCGAAAAAGGGGTTGAAGGAGCCGTCGGCGGCGCGACTTCGTGCCAGCATCTGCTCGGCTAAGAAAATACAGTCTGCAAGAGTTGTCGGGATGATTAGCGAGAGAGGATAGCCTCTCGCGCCCCCGGTTCGTAACAGTTTCTCGGGGATTAAAACCTCGTCCACGTAGCATCCCCTCGGCCCCTGTCCTGCTCGTTCGAAATAGCCGATTGAATTACACGCGGCGCGTGCCAGCCGGCCGCCACCGTCACCGCACACGGCCACCATCTCTCCGGAATAAAGAACGTAATAACTCGCCATCCGATCGCTATCTTCTCATCCGATGGGATTTGCGAAAGAACGAGCTATATCCGCGTTTGCAAATCTGCACCTTCCCTACGAGCCGGTTCTGCCCTGGAACATGCTCATCCAGCCGCCATTTTGTCGGTTCCTTTATCCTGACACGTTCTTTCGGTTACAAGTGACAATTATTTTTTTCACTGTACACAGTTTCTGTTAAATATTGGTGGAAGGAACGAATTTTCTTTTTACCAGATTTATGCACGAATTTCTGTTACACTTCCTTTCCTTGCAAACGAGGCATACATGTTTGGTCTTGCGGAAAGATCCGCGGTCTACTTATCGCTGGACTGTGCATCTTTTTGAAAAATAAAAATGGTTCCCATCGATCGCAAGAATTTGAAACCAAACTGCATGTTATTTCTTCGCCCAATGATTTTAATAGAGGAGGAATTATACAATGTATATCGACATCTTCGAGTTTTTAAATTTTTCTACAATTTTGAATTTCATCTACTCAATTTTGCCATAAGTGTGTAGAGAGTAAAATTTCTACTCGTCACACTAGAATGTATAAATTCATGAAGATATAAACATTTCATCACGAGACACGAAGATGAAAACATTTCTGGTAAAGAATAACGTAACAATTTTTCTATGGATCTTCGAAGATTCTGAGGCAATTAGCGCCGCAACTACCGCTGACGCCACAATGGCGTCACGTGAATTTCACCGGTTAGTGGCCAGTCTGACGTCAATTGTTTTGTCGGCATCATTGCGGCATCCTAAGATTAGGTTTCTACTATTAGACTATCACTGGACGCGTAACAGATTCAATTATTCTCGTAATGAAATATTCAACGTTGAATTCTGTTTTACCGAATAACAGGAGTATTTACACGGCGACTGTAATGTTCTCGAGTTCCGTTGATTACCATTGAATAACTATTCTTCTATAGCTTATGTCACTATCGCTAATTTGATTAACTAATCACCCGATATCCTGCTATTGTTTTTTAAAATGACATGGAATTATTCTGAAGATATGTCGTATATCGAGCATTATCATCTAACAACACTTATTGTACGCAATCGATTAACAATTTTTTCATTGTTCAGTAGAATATTCAAGTAATTTTCAATAACCCGAAGGCATGTACGTTTTTTAATATCTAATTAGACTCTGTTGACTTGTAAATAAATTGAAGTGGCGACGTAAAACATTTTAACGATTGAAAGTATATTTCTTGTTGCACACAATAAGCGTCCCGGAAAGTCCTGGAAATTTTGCTCGCATATCCGTCACTAATTAACATACGAATGCATAGTACTTTTACACGCATACAAATGCAGATAGAGATCGTGTTGTAATTTAGTTCAGTGCGAGCATGAATTCGTTTAGAAGAAACTGTGCGTTCGTGTATTTTATGATCAAAGCGAATCAAACCGTTTGTAATATCTTTTTTATAGCGGTTTTAACAATGTTACAAAATTAAATTTAAAACCTTCAATTTTCTTTCATATCTCAAGCGACTTACACATTTTATTTATGCTAAACAACACGATGAGATTAAAGACAGCCATGCATCGCATATTTTGCGACAAGTGAATTTATCATTTCTAACCTAATTATTCAACGAATATAATTACAGAACTTTTTCCCAAATGTTCTCCTATTTTATCCCCGACAAGCCCTAGGGGTGGTATTTTACATAGTTCGTCCACATTAAATTGTTTACAGAAAATCGCAGTAAGTGAAGAGATGTCCGTGTCGGAGAAACAAAAACAACTTTTCCTAAATTGTTCTCTTATTTTACCCTTAGCCCCGTGCTAAGGGGGATGCGTTTCGAACAGCGGTGGATGTGATTGAAGTTTTTGATTAACTTTTCTTTTTTATTTTATATTGTTGAATAGAATCGGGGTAAATGATGAGGCCAGTATCGGAGAAACAGGCAATTTAGCCAGCATTCTGGATTTGCTTTAAAGCATTAGCTCGAACGTTGCACAGAGGTATACAACCCCCCAAGATGGCTGCTCCCGGGCGTATCGACGTTTGGCGTTTGCAGGGTTTCCCAGAGGTAAGCTCATCGGAAATTGTGGGTCTTCCCTCCCCTGGCATCGCCCCCGCCGCTTTTGCTGGCCCTTCAAAACAAAGAAACACACGTAATTAAATTTTTGTCCGGCACAAATTAATGTGCCTGTCATGGCGGGCAGCGGTGGCCGCAGCTGCAACCATCGACAGAGAAAGTTTAATCCACATTCCGGCTTTCAAACGAGCTTCTCTCTGTGACCATTCCCTTTTCTTTCCTACATTTTCGCCCTTTTCCAAAAACCCATTCCTCTGTCATTTTCACTTATTTTAAAAGATCAATTTATTCATCTTCTTTACACACACACACACACATATATATATATATATATATATATATATATATATATATATATATATATATTTAATTATTTTTATTCTCTGAAATTATCAGTCATCAATCATTGTTTTGCTCTTAAGAGTTCTTTTCCATAAATCGATAACGAAAGAATTCCTTCTTTGGACAGAGATATCTCGTATTGTTTTGCTCTGAATTTTCCATTTCGAATGATCGATCTGACAATTCCAATGATTTATCAGATTTGAAAAATTTAATCTCGCTTCTTTCGGAATTCGAGATGGGTGACGTAAACTTTTGCGAGGTACTGTATCGTTTGTTTTTATACATTGTTATCTGCCGAATCTTAAGCCTACGTATGTTGTCTTTCCACAACGTAGTATTAGATAAGAGGTAATATTGTATATAAGTAATCATATTCTTTTAAGAAGGTTCGTTTATTGAATGTAGATAGCGAACAAGAAATTCTATACAGCGGAAACTATACTAACATAAATTATAAGGATATTATTAAATAATCGAGCGTTAACGAGCATATTGTTATATGTACATTATCAATCTTTCGAAATTGACCAACGTTGTAACCGATTCGTCGAATAGCCAGACATTCTCGTCGGAATTTATCAACAGATTTTTTGGTTGTGTCAAATAAATTGTAAAGGAAACAGATCTTAGTCGTTGTCGCTTTATTCTATACCAAAAGTATTATTACAACAATTTCTCTCGTCGAGAATCTTTCGATAAACGCAATCTTTCGTGAATATAGAAAAATAGTTTCGTTGAGAGCAATATGATTGTACATATCACAATTGAAATTTTCGAAGACCTACAAGACTACAGTTTAATTCGGTTCGAATGTCTTCGCTCACTATAATATAAAAATAACATTTAGTGCGTGTTCACACAACGTTTATTTCACTACGTATCATTAAATAGCATGTGTTCCACATATAAAAATAGAGTATTCAACTAGACATTGCTGTAAACCTCTGTACAAAATACATTTTCAGAAAATTATTTACAAATTTGCGTCGATTTTCTACATGAATTCACTAAAAAAAAAACATCTCTCTCAAAGTGTCTAACTAATTCCAACTCTTGATTCCTCCGGGTGTATAACGTGAAGTTCCTGTAAAACGAAAAGGAAACACGTTACAAAGTATCACGAGACAAGTACACTTGAAATTATAATACATTTCAATCAGAAGAATCCCACAAATAAATTGGTGAATTTATCTTTTGTATGGGATTTTCGCCAACGTACGTGTGACATTTTTCTCCGATTAAAATGACGAGGTAAAATAGTTTCTAGAATTGTAAGGATGCGGGGTGCGCCATCTGATTTCTCGTTTTTAAGAAATGTTGCAGGCTCTTTTAAAAATTAGAAAATATAGGAAAATAATAATTAAAATATAGGATACTTTCGTCAGATTTGATTTACATGTTCTCTACAATACCATTTCCATTTCATAATACAGGTGCCTAGCTTACGCTGCCAAATACTGCAAATTCCGCAAGGTAGGCTAAACGTAGGAATTTGATAAATCAATATCAAAATAAAAAACTACTATCAAAAAAATAAGATGACTAGTGAAAACCGCCATCTTCGCACAACCAAAAAAATAACTTGGCGCATCTCGCAATCTAGCAATCCTGGAAACGAGTTTACTTCCTGAAATCACGGCCATTACCTGTAATATCTTATAGTGGCCTCCTTTCACATCATCGTGTTCCTGATTCTGCTCGGGGGCCTGATTAATTAGAAGCGTTGGATTTTCCGCGTCGAGCGGACCAAAAGCCCAGCCTCCTTCTCCGTCGAAGCGTAACAACAGTTTATGGTATTTCGCGAGCGAGGCCACGCGATGGGTAATCGTCAGCAGCGTGATGCCTTTCTTTTTGGCTGTTTCATAAATGATTCCCTCAGCTTCGAGGCTGACCGCGCTGGTGCACTCGTCTAGTAACGCGTACTGAGGTGCATGATAGAACAACCTAGTCATAGCTAGCCTCTGTTTTTCACCACCGGACAGAGTCGAATCCCAGTCACCCATCGCGTCTAGTCCTTCCGGTTCCCTTTCCGCCAATCCTCGAAGATCAACTTCCTCCAACAACTTGAGCAACACTTCGTCGGAACATTCCTCCGTCTGCGACTCCGCAGGGTAGATGATTTGATCCCGCAAACAACCTACCGTCATGTAAGGTTTCTGTGGAATATAAAATAACGCCGGCCTTCCGCAATAGTTCTCCGGTGGCCTGATCAACGTGCCACCGTAAACTGGCCACAGGCCAGAGATTATGCGAAACAGCGAGCTCTTCCCGCATCCGTTCGGTCCAGTGATCAATATGTGATCGCCGGGCTTTATCTGCGGAAAACAGTTGCTTTGATTAGCCGAACTTTCGTAATAGACGTCAGGCTACTTACATGGATCGATAGTCTTGGCACGATGACTTCGCAATTCGGCGTCACAATCGGCACGTCGATTAAGCTTATACTGCCATCTGTACTCTCCTGCACGATTCCTGCAAAACAATTTATTATATATACCCTAGTATCACTAAAAAATATTGGATAAATATCTTTTTCAAATATTAGAACAATATTTTTTAACCCACACTTTTTAATATGAGATAAATATTGGATCTAACTATTGCATACATGTGAATTGAATGTTTAGAAAATATAAGCTAAATATTCAGAGAATATAAACTAGATATTTAATATTTAAATGACATTCAATTAAAAAGAAAAAAAATTAGAAAAAAATATTTTTCTCCTAACATGAAATAGATATTTTCTGCCTATATAATAAGTTCTGTTTATTAATAGATATTATATGGTGTATATAACTCACCTTTGATCACCGGCGCTCCATCCTTCAGTTCGATTATTCTGTCTATCGAATTGATCGCGTTGCCATTCGCAATTTTCACAGGACTATTAACAATATTTCTTCTATATTTACACAGTGCGGCGTCCTTGAACACGTCTAACATCTCGCTGACTCGTGCCGCGTACCCCGCCAGTGCTACTAATTCCTACAGTCAGACACAAAACACCATGGCCATACATTTCCATACAATATGTTCAACATTGACCCGTTACACTATTTCAAGGCAATGGGTTCATTAAAATTTAATTCCCTTACTTTATACGACGACATGAGTCTTTCCACGGCGTCCGCGCCAGAACTTAACAGATTCTTCGAAGTCGTCAGATATCTAGTCCTTTCGCTTACGCCACCTGTTTTTCAGAAATACAGTTCCTCTTAATTAATGAGCATTAATGAACCAGTAATGTGTTATGATGAAGTTTCCTATCGTATCATTTTTATTTGGGTCTTACCCATTGAAGTTACAACTTATTCTCTCACATACAATAGAAAATTTAATATTGTTCCTCTTAATGTCACAATATATTATATATTTCTTTTCAATTTTCACTAAAAAAAGTATTATTTTTCAGACGCAAAAATGTCTCTCTTGTAAATGATCCATACAAGGATCGAAACGTTGAGATAAATTAATTTGCAAACTTGCTGGTAGTCTATCAATGATCAAACCCCACTCCGTAAACACGAAACTTAATATTGTTTCTCTTAACATCGTGTATCATTGTTTAGCGTTCCGCGACCGTTATCAAATTGCGGATACGTACCGTCACCGTCGTCAGCGATAGCCGAAGGTCTAGAAGTGACTGCGGTATAAAGAACAGGCATAGCGATAACGAGAAGTCCAGTGCCAGACCACACGTATTTCATGAGCAATTGTTCCAGCATCACGTACCACAGTTTCAACGTCAACACTCTTCTAAGATGCGAGACAAGAGACTTGTACGCGGTTGTTAGATACCGATGTTCCGTACAGTGTCCACCGTAAAATGCGATTTCCTCCGCATGAGCACTAATGCGAGCATGAGCCTCTCTTAACCGTCCACGTCTCGAAGCTTCCTCCGCGACCAGCTGACCGAACTTTGGCGATGTCAGACGTAGAATTTGACCAGTCACCGCTATCACCGCGGACGCCAGTAGCGGACCTGCGAAAATTACAAAATTAAATGAAAATTACAAAATTAAGTTTTTTTCTTTATTAAGCTATAGAACCTAATTCATGAAGCTAGGGAAGCTAATGGGATTATTAGCAGCATGCAGTGACGTTATATACATAGTTGACAATCTTTTAGGAAGAAACATAAGATCTTATAGTTTTTGTAGGTCTGTGGAGTAAATCTGTGAGTGTCATAGATAGGACATTGCCATAAGACATGATCAATATCTTGTGTCTTATGTCCACATGAGCAGCCAGGGTTATTTACCACATTGATTTTAGCTAGAGAGAAGTTAAGACTATAAAGGCCAGATCTAATTCTATTTATGGTCACAACGATTTCTCGAGATAGATTCTTGTACCAGGGCAAAATTAAAGTTACTATTGGATGTTTAAATAATAGTTTAAACTATTTCGATGTTAATTCTTTCCTCGACGACTTGAACAGGGAAAACCTTTCCAACAATTTTCAATATTTCATGTACTCAATGTTCTTACAAATTCAAAGAATTAGTTGATGCACATCTACGCGAAAGGGTGTGTTCGACTTGCTAAAGTGATTATGCCTCACCTTGCATTCGTTTGGCTCCCATCTTAGACGAGAACGACATAAGCGCTATGCCGACCAGGGCGCAATCCAGCAACGGCTTGGTCAAACTCGAGTACAAATGTGCTACAGAACCCGCAAGTTCAGACAAATCGTCTGTCAGTCTTTGCTCGGCACCTGCGAGTCTATTGTCTAACGCGGATACTCTATAATAGGTTTGCTGACTCAGATACATCTTGTAAGCGTGCTCCACCAGGCGTCCCCTTTAAAAACAGAAGAGATTAATTAAAAAAACCTTGCTTTTTTTTCTATATCAATCTCGGAAGATCCTCTTTCTTATTTATCATTACCCAACAGATTTCATGCATTTGCAACGAGAACGATTAGATGTGATTTAATATAGTAAAAACATTACAAGAATTTATCACTCCAGTTCGCCGCAAGAAAGAACATTTTTCCTTGGCGTAACCATCCGCTGTCTAGTCATCAGCGTATCAAACATCATTGCACGCGAGGACGTACAAAAGATAAGAACGCTTATCAATAGACAACGGATCTTTATGCAAAATAAAAATTCTAATTCTACCCGAATTGCAAAGATAAATGAAAAGATAAACTGTTTGAATGACGAGTCGATCCACAACAACGATCACCAAACAAAGCGGATCACCGGGTTGAAAAACATCGGAAGAAATGCGAGTCTCGAGCAGACGCTTGAACAGGGTTGAACGACGATAGCTGCAGTTTATTCCGGAGCGTGTAAGCATAAAAAAACATGGTTCTGCGTGCAGCGGAGTCGAGCAGGAAACGTGACACACGTTTATTCCGCGCTTGGTTGTTACACAATAGAATCAGGTTCCCGGGGCACCTGCTAGAAGAAGGTTGTTCTCTCTCACGTACCTAAAGCTAAGCGCGAGTCGACCCTCGAGATACCGAATGGCTGAATTGACAAAGGTCGCGGGTAGAGCGATGGCGAACCATCTCGCCAGCATCCAGAAGAATCCTTGTACATCTCTGAGGACGATTCTCTTAACGATCTGTCCCTCGAGAGTGGCGACGTATACCGAGAGGAAGGTCCTCGTGAGAAGTATCAGGGTGGCGCACGTTAAAAGACCGGCCTCTCGCGTTCTCCATCCTGGTACCATGATCTTCAGCAGCGCGATCAGCTGTTTGACGAACTGCCGGTCCAGGCCGACGCTGGACTTGCTGCTGCCGGCGGGTCTAACGGTAGTTCTTCCGTTAACGGCATTATTCTTACGGGTGGAAGAATCCTTGCTGTTCTTGCCTCGATGTTGCTGCTTCTTGCTCTCTTCATCGTTCTTTTTCTTCTTCTGTTGGTACTTCGCTATCCCGGAAGCGATCAACGGGTAGCCTATCTTCAGGAGATAGAGCGTCGTCACTAACCCAACGACGCCACGCGTTAGCTTCTCCTGCTTGATGCCGTATTTGGTGGAAGTCTTGTCGATCAGCTTCGAGAACACGGACGACATCCTGACGCCGCGTTCCCGTTTTCTGATGCGCAGATCACAGGCTCCCGCGAGAACCGTTCGACACCGAGTTTTGTCAACGGAAACGACTCTTCATGTTTGCTAGCACGAGCCTCTCTCTCTAGCTTGTTCTCGTTCGTTCTTCCCTATCGTTCCTTTCTTTGTCTAACGTTGTATCACGCCGAACACCGACGGTGTTACGCACCCAACCAAGAAAAGAACCGCACAACTCGGCGAGGCGAAGCGATCCACGTAGACCGGCCACCAGCTGGCGACTGCTCGTTGTATGTTACGTCTCCCGTCCCCGTCGTTCGCCGCACACCGCCTCCGTTCTCTTTTGGGCCCTCTCCTCGCTCTGCCACAGGCAACAGGCAGCCGTGACTGGTTACTTGGTTAGAGTGGTTAGCTTGTCTGCCGCTGGACTTGGACCCGACAACCCGTACACGCACCGCACCGCACGTCATCCGTTTGTTTCCAATCTCTCTAACGTTCCTCTGGAAGGTAAAATTATTACCAATTGTTGAACTGTTCCGAACAATTCTGTGAATTATTGTTGAGACGCTTTCTCGTTCGGAATCGGCGGATGTTTAGAGTCGGATTTCGGTGCAGAAGTTTTCTGGTTGTTCACCCTTGGCACTCGGAGATATTTGGAATCGAATAACAAACCTCTTCCGACCTAGAATATTTATGTTCTATATGATTTGTTTTCGTTTCGTTAGTAAATAGCTCACAGACTTTATCCTGTACACATTTTAATAAATCTGTTTGTGATCGTTTTGTGAATTTGTGAAAAGCTGTTGGAAATGTTTAAACAATGCAAGAATAAGAAAATACGTATTTCTGAGTGATCGTTGTATGTATTTTCCGATTTTCCTTTGGAATTGTCTCAAATTGTTTTTCTTGAAAACTTTTTCGGACATTTACGAACATTTTGTTTTTAAATTAGCCAAATTTCACGTTCCGGTACATAAAAATTGATTTGCTCGAGTAGAGAGGAACAATCCACATGATTATTAATTAAATTAAAAATAAATATTCATTGTAGTTATTACTGCGGAGTAATCATGAATTAAAAAAAAAAAATTTTTATATTGCATTGTCATCCAGTTCTAAGCTATGTGTTTCCAATTTAATTCTATTTCCAATCCAGTTTACAATCAGTTGCATTTATCACTGAACAGACAGACAAGAAACCGAGCTAATAAAAACGTGGTAAACAAAGGCACGCAGTGGTCGTTCGACCTGTCTCCGTTTTTAACGTACTTCTTCATGGTGCACAGTGCGATGAAAACAAATTCTCCACTACCGTCCGTTTAGTGTTGTACACGTTGAATACCCGGGTGACTCATAGTACGCATCGCGCGGTAATGTAATCGTACTCGACCGTTCGTATCGCTGCTATTCAGACGCCTAACCGGAAGATCGCGCGACTCGTCGATCGAGATGGCCGCGCTAGTGAAACCGAACTGTAGGGTACGGATTGCTTTACACTAGGGTTGTGAACTGTTCGAGCTATAGACGACGACGACGGTCGAACTCTGCGAAGTAGGTACAGTCGATTCGAAAAGTCGCCGGAACCGTTTCTAGTACGATAAGTGCAAAAATAGTTTTCACAAGCAATTTCAGTATAATTGTCTAAGCAGTTGCTCGTTCCAATCGTGTTCTTCGCAAACCGAAGATATGAAATTTTACTTTTTACTATCTATTTTCAGAAGGGCTCACTACTGCGAATAGATCGATTAGATAAATATAAAGACAGTATATAATTATATTTTTAGAAGATTAAAATAATTGTGTAAAGATTCATGTATAATTTTTTCTACAAAACAGATCAGTTGAGCAAGGGATCAATTTTTAGATTTTAACTATTTATTTTCGGAAGGAGTGACTGTACTGCGGATAGATCTATTTGACAAATTATATTTTATTGGACATTAGTTCGCAAAGACGTTCAATACCAAAGCTGACGGCCATGCTTCGATCATGATTTTTATGAGATTGGTTATCTAAGGTTAAAGTAGAAACATGACTTGACATGATTATCTGCAGATTATTGTTTAACGCTCTTGCGCTTATTTATTTGTCAGCCGATTTTTTAATTTATTAACCGACTCGTTTCATCTAGTGAAATATTATTAAGAATAATGAGTAGGTTCACTGATTTACAAGAAAACGTGCTAGCCTATAGAAATGTTTGAACAGACAGTAGTCGTGTCTATTGATCAGTTGGTCTAGTTTTGGCTGTAAAACGGCTTTCAATTTTCTTGGCACGGATGCAGCGGCACTGCAGTGAAAATTGATAACATTTTTCGTGGCGCCAGTTCCATTATCACAGTCAATTTGAAAAAAAATCCAGTTTTTAACTCGTTAGAATTCGTATCTGTCGAGTCGATCGTTCGAACAATTTGAAGGAATTATACAATTAAGTAATAGCTAAATTTTCACTAGTTAATTTTAACTCTGCAGAGTGAATTTGCCAGCAAAAAATTGCGCAATAGTTATCGCTCCACATACGCACGAGTCACATACATAATTCATGCTTTTCTGTGTTTCCGGGATGGAAAATTTTCCTTGATGGTGTTTCCTTGTTGGCTTGCATGGTGTTCGAATAGTTAGCAATATTTGGTAAGGTATTTAAATTGTATGCAATAATATTCAGTACCAGAAAACCTGTTATCCTGCTTGATCAGATGTTATCGAACTATTTTCAATCACGAACTGCTCGTTAAAAAAATTAACTTGACACCGGCTACGCGTAAATCATACGGAATCGTCATTTTTTTTTTAGTGGCGTGTCTTGTCACCGACGTCGCAGGACACACGTGTTCACTGTCATTCATATATGGATGACGCAATTTATTCTACGGATTGACAAATTAATTATTTCCCCTGCTGCTTCGCGTATAATAAATTTGAATAGGATTTATTGAATCAACAAGAAGGTCGAGAGAAGAATGTTTGTAACAAGCATGCAATGTTTTCTTGTTTGTTTGTTTGTCTGTTCGGTGACAAATTTTGCAATTGATTTTAAACTAACTTCCTGATGAGCTAGAGACTTGAAATTGGATACATAGATCAGAACTGGATGACAATGCAATATTAAAAAAAAATTTTTAATGTCTACGTTTCGGAGAAGATAACAATAAAATATTTACCTTTTCATCCCCCCACGAAACGCTATCGCGTTCAGCGATCCCCACTCCGCACGACAAGGCTCTCTACTTTATTATGCGTGCGCACTCTGACTCGTCCCCACTCCATGGACCCACTTAGCCCCAACAGAGCTCAGTATACGATAGTACGTCGCCGCGCGACGAACGGTAGTGCATCATCGCTTTGTTTATCAAGTGGAATTTACAGTGAGTTTAGTGAGTATACAAAGTATTAATAAAGAGTGATACAATTATTAACACAAGACTAAAAAGCAGAAAAAATAATTTTTTTCGTACAGATATCTATCTCGTACAGATAGTCCTGAAAATTTTTGATTGTGAATTTTTAATAACGTGGGTTGCATGCAATAGATAATTGATTTATTTTACGCTCTACGTTTATCGTTTGAAATCTTACAAGTATTTTCATAGCTATTATAATTCACAATCACAACTTTTCAGAACTATAATTACGAAGTTAGGAATCTGTATGTGACTAGGAAAAATTATTTTATACTTTTCTAATAAAAATTTATTTTTATTTAAACAATTTTCAATTGTATTAAATCGATACGAGAGACGGTTGGAGGATTGGACGAACGATTTCGAGTTTGTGAAAATTTTTCTTCGTATTTCCGAGTCGATTGATAAGTTGTATCGCAGCTGGAATCGACAGCTTGCTCGAAACTGGGAACACATGGTGCATTTGTGGATCAAAGTGCCGCTACTTAACTGTATCCGCAACCTTCCACTCCTCGCTCCGGAGATAAGATTATGCTTGCATGTGGATTGAGCATGTATTAGACGTCTCGCGGATGCGTTCTCCCTGTGTGTGCGCGCAGGTTCAAGTTTCTTTGTCTTCTCGCACTCCCCTCCTCTCTCTCTTCTCGTCTTTTTCCCCTTTCACCAGAAGTGTTGCATGGTTAAGGGCGAAATGTCACTGTCACACAGCCCGAGACCGGGGATTCTCGGGGCTTATGGTCGCTCGTGGCATCCAGCATTCTTATTTTAGGCGCAGACGTTGCGCACGACTTAACCCGATCCTCCCAGACCGTTCTAACTTGCAGATATCATTATTGGAGAGCAGAGGTGAGCATTATTTGGCGAAACAAATATTTCAAATACTATTTAATATTTTAGACTTTATTTTGCTTAAAGAAAATGGTATTTTAAATAAGATATAGAATTTCGAAAATAAAATATTTCTATTTTAGCATAAGGAAAACAAATGTTATTTCATTGTGTTATATCATTTCTGTCGAAGCTTCTCTTCAACAAAGTTTTTCGACAATGAATAAAGACATGATTATTGAACATTCGGAGAAAAGACGAAACAGTCACCGATTCGTGGTTTGCGATGTGTCACACTGACACGGTATGTCTGTGGACTTTGACGGTGATTTAAATACAATTCTCATTGCCATTCCGAAAGTATCTTCATATTTAAGTGTTGAAGTCACCCCTGTAACTTGTAGGATAAATATAAAAATTGACAGCAGCTTAAAGGACACACGAAAATTAGTAATCACCAGAAAAAAAGTTGCTTTCCAGGTGATCATCACGCAAATAGAAACGTTCAACTGTCCATGATGCGAGGATGTAGACTTTTACTGACGCCAGAAGTACATTGACCCCTCGTTCCGTGAATTGTCTTCTAAACACTTTTTCCGAGAATTCAGAGAGCTCCTTATCTAGCTAGCTCGCTCTTCTTCTCGGTGTGCAAGTAGATGTTGAAAGATATATAATCTTGTAGCTGAACGGTAGATCTCGACATTTTTCGTCGAGAGTCGGGACCATGTTATGTATAATATGTGCACGTTTCTACATTGCGCAGCTATTTTTGGCAGTGTGGTCGATAGTAGAGTGTAAACAGTGACACCGAATGCGTGGAAAAAACTCGACAGAAATATGTCGCCTGTTTATCATTCGGTGGCATTCGCTGGAAATTTCGTAGAGCACTGGGTGGCTGAGAAATAATTCAATTCGCGTATATTTCAGAAGATCAAGAAGTGCTTTAACAATTCTATTCGCTACGGTATTCGAGATAACCTTAGAAATACCACTCCATTAATATTCCGACGGATTTGGAGCAATTAGTTTGCTACACTTTGTGAAAAAAAATTTTAGTTAGAGTAGAAAACAACTTTTAGTATTTTCTCTGCGATTCCAGCAACTCGCAATTCTTTTAAACAATCATGTTTAGCAAACCAATTGTTCCAACTTCTCAAAAAAGTTAAAATCGTATCGTTCTAGAGTGTCTAATAGTATCACGTATTAAAAAAAATGCGACCTCGGTCCAAGCGGAAATGCCAACAATAAAAATGACTAATGGATCGTAAAAAAATTATGTTCGTTTTCAGTCATTTCCTAGAGATGAATAATGTTTGTCTGTAACCTTAACGGTAATCCTAACATTTGACCGTAACATTGAATTTTAAAATAAACGATCTCAGCGACCTTGTCAACTACCAGTCATCTCAACTGAAAATACAGTGTGATACCGCGGCTGTAACAACCTGAACTTCAAACGTTTTCTAATAGACGTTTCTCGTGGCGAGCCGATCGCGAAATGCGAGCTGCAACAAGGTCAGTGCTCTGCTCTGATTCGCATTAGGTGGCCGAGCGTCTTTCTGCTCTTGGCCTAATGCAGCTCATGCTTCTCTCTGTGATTCAATGGTGCACTGAGGAGGGCAGCACTGAATTAACAGCTTATCTACCAGCGATGACTCGATGGCTGACATGAAACGATCGATACAAAACATAATATGTAAATAAAATGTTTCTTTAATTCAAGAGGTATATCTTTGCGTCGTGACATTAACTAAGAGGTTTAATTAATCCAACGGTGAGATAATGGTATTTCTCATCAACATTATCGACGGTGATTTGCATCGTCGATAAATGTTCTTTCAGGACAACAGTTACGATCGGTTCAAGATCGAATCGAAATGAAATTGCAATGGATCGTTTCGGCACGAAAATTACTCTATAATGTGACTGTTTCAAAACGAGATAGCATTCCGCGGTACGACGGCACGGACACGGCAGACGGCAACATTCTAACCGCGTATTTTGCAATCTCACGTTGTCCGAAAAAACTTAATTATCATTTATTTCCTCGAGGTGCAAAAAAACACGTCAGGATCGCGGTTCGGAACAGGTCTCAGTCGGTAAAAAGCTCGTTTAATCCGACCTTTTTCGACAGCCTCAACCGAGTTTGTCGACCATATCGCAAATAAGCACGTCAGCCTTCTAACAAAAAGATGTTTAAAACTAGATTTACGGCTCCCGTCAAAATTAAGTGTGTCTTAACATTTTTATGTTACAATTATTAAGAATTATGTAGAAGATTCACGAGGAGATTATTTGAGAAAGGGTCTAGCAGACTAAGTTGCAAGAAATTACGCTTGAACATTGTTGAATTTTTTTAACGTGGTCACTCGAAGGGTTGTTTGCAACTCCTACTCCTAAAAAAGTAAATAATTTTTTTCTACCCTTAATAATTCAATTTCAATAAAAATCCAGGGTCGGGCCGATTCACCATTCTTAGTCTGCTAGACCCTTTATTTCTTTGTGTAGAAATTACACGAGCTTCTTATCCATTTGAAGTAATAGAAGAATAGACGTTCCTCCATTGAAATTTCAATTTTTACCAGCCAGGAAGATTACACGGACTATTAGTGCAAGGTGTGGCGATCAACGTGGGTACAAAGAATTACTATGCAGATCATGGTTCGTGGATCCGAAAGAAAGAGGCGACAATGAACCCACCCATTAACATTGATTTGTAGGCTCCAGGTTGAAATCCTCGATAGAATACCGGTCCAGCCATTGCGTGTGCTGCGATCGACGCGGTCGAAAGTGTTAGTCGTGACATTCACGTGGTTCGTAAAGGATTTTGAGAGCGGGCACACACTGGCTCAGCTAGAGCCAGGACGATAGGGAAAGCGGACTCCTTTCGTTCTCTACCAGCTTCGCCGGCGCGTTTTGCTTTCCGTGCGAAACAGAGAAAGTAAAAGTAAAACCTATCGGCGGCGGGAGGCTGGTTTCTTCCATCGTTCGCTTTCATTCTCGCCGAATATTTGCGGCTAATCAGCGGACGAGCTACTAAGCTTCAACGGAACCTTCGTTCAAAACCAGTCTTTATTATTATTATTATTTATTTATTATAAACGGTATGAAATCCTTTTACAAAACTGTTTACAATGACAAAGAAGAAAAATATAAGACTACTCGTTTAACAACAACAAAGAAGGGACATGCAAGGGACATGATTTTACAGTGCAGGGTTCTTTCAATCGAATTTTCGATTATTGCCAAGAAGAATGTGGTCACAATTGGTTGCCTCATGGAATTATGTATTTCTAATTTATAGCATCATTATAACGGATGAATATCTGTTTGCAGTCACTGACTCGTCCTTTTGTCGTTTATGCATATCGCACGCGGAATATGTAAAAGCGGAAAACTGGATTAGACCACAAAAAAAGAATCATGCTTCTAATCAGAATGGCAATCACGAGCGTGTTGCACGCACGCGCATCCAGTCGGTAATGATGATGACGATGTATGTATCCACGATAATGAGGAAAAGATAGGTCAGACGGGTAACATACAAGGTGACTTGGGTAACCCGGCAATTCCGACATGTTTGAGACCACGCAAATTGCCGAGTACTTCGGTAGAAGTATGACGAAGTTCTTTCTATTTCTTTTTCTTTTCCCCTCGTCACACTATTGAGAAATCAACACTGGAGATTGTCGACTGCGATACGACCTATTTCACCAAACGGTATACATTATGTAGTGGTGTAATTACCAGTTGCGACTTATCAAATACACCTAGCTTTTCAAATTATTTAATAGATCTAGAGTTACGGTTTGAAAGACAGCTATAGCTCTAATAACTGTCATTTCATTTGATTACCCTTAATCGAGTAGTTCGTTATTAGAATTTTTCTTTAAATGTTTTCGAGATTGTACGTCAACTGCTCGGTGGGCTCAACGTTAATATTCATGATCGACCTTCAACGAGTAATTAGCATAATTCCTTGGCTTATTTCCAGAGGTGTGCCACTAATTTGATTTCAGTAAATTAATCTTGAAAGATTTCCTGGATAAAAGCATATTGGTTCACACCTTTTAGACTAACGGTTATCTATGTGTATCAAATTTCAACTTTCTTCTTCTCTACGTCTTTTGTGTTCCGAGATTTTTTGTTTGTCGTCTGAATGTAGGAACTAGGTACTTACAATTCCTTGCAAATACGCTACAGTGTTTGCAAAAGAAAAAAGAAGTTGCCTCCTTTTTACATTAACAAAATTAAACTAAATTATGATTCATGTCGTAGATTACTTTCATAGGTTACCCAGTTTTTCTACCTAGTTCTTACATTCAGGCGGCGAAAGATATAGATGAACAAGATGGCCACTCATCGATAGCGAATGTAATATTCATAACAGTCGAGACCCAGATTACCTTTCAATTTAGAGAAGCAACGCGATCGATCGTGATTGTCTTTATCGTAACGCGAGAGCTTATTTTTAGAGTTCGCTTTCGACAATCAACATCTTTCCTGATCAATCATATCGACAAAGGACAGCGAGTTAGGAGGGGGATATTCTGGTGTTCATAATTTTTTTCATTGTGCAAAAACAATATTTGCAACGTCGACGAACGCCAATTCTCATTTTCTCCCGACTCTCAAGACGAGAGTACGACGATCCTGCTACAGCGGATGAAAGTCCCAGAGACTAGAAAATCGTCGGATGACTCAGCTTCTGCGGCACTCAAAAACGCACAACGGCAACGTAATCGGCACAGTCCAATTATCAGGCCGAATGACCGCGCATCGGTTATGTAGTTTTCGTTGCGGTTCACGGTTTCCTTTTTCCCTGCTGTAGAATCGCTAGAAAGTGAACGCGTTATTTTACTAGAGAGCTACTTTATTGTTCCCGAGAACTTGGGACGCGAGCAATTTCCTCGGAGGCGCACATTGGGGAATACTGACTTTCCTCAATTCAAAAAATTCGTTCACGCGACTAATCGACGTCATACCATTGACGAAGAATCGAGCGTTTATTGCCTTTGTTTAATTGCTCGACGCGCGTTTCAATTACCATGAGAAGAATGGGAAGTAAAAGTGTTATGCTCGGAAGAACGAATATATGACTCTTTTTTATTAATTATGTGTACAATCGGAATTGTTTTACGGCTTTACAATTTTTCCATTTGAATTTTCTTGAAATTTCCAGATCCCCTTGGCAACTGTACATTGTATGTACTATATCGTATATGTAAAAAATTGAAGGTCTGCGAGACATTGAGTAATTCCTTACGTCAAACGGATAAGAAAGTTGTTTAATTTCTTGGATGAGATCTTTTTTTTCTCTCTCTCTCTCTCTCTCTCTCTCTCTCTGGAATCAATCACGTAAAGGTCAAAGTCACCGCATCCTTCTCTCGGAAATGGAAATGATCGCACAAACATTTTGTTGTACTCGACAAACAGTTTAACTTTTTGTAATCTGTTCGTCGCAAGGAATCTTGTGCGATACACACCGTATTATTATGACGAATGTAGCCGACGTCGTACAGTTGTTTTACACAGTGTATTTCAACGAAAAGGTAACAAATTGTCTCAATTGTTTATTACAAAAGTTCACATCGTTGTATAAAAAAAAACTCATACACCTCGATTTACCTACAGTGATTCCATTAATATTCGGACGCTCTAAAAATATTGATAACTTTATTAAATATTGTTAAGTGATTCAATCGTTTAATGAAAAGAAATGTTTAGTTGGAATAGAAAGCTGCTTTTAGTATTTTCTCTGCAATTCAGTCAACGTGCAATTCTTTTCAAAAGTTATTGTCACGTTTAAAAATAAACTAATTGTTCCAACGTGTTCGAATATTAGTGGGAGTCGCTGTACATGCTGGCCACTGTATGTATACGTATAAAGATGTCTTGTGTACACACTCTTTTCTCTGGCACTTTTTAACGACGCGAGAGTCTGATGGCCGAGTGAAAACCGTGGTCGCTTGGAAACTTTAAATCTCCCGGCAACCGGGATTTCGCAAGAAGCTGTATCGCGGACCGATTAATCGGACCGTACGAGACCGATCTAATGTATCGAAAATGTTTGTACGATTTCTACGTCGCGTGACCTGCCTGCTCACGGTTTCTCTTTTTACGCCTGCGATTGCATCGGCCGCCAATTTCGACGGTGTTCTTTTTTATTTCTCGTGATCGAGTCGGACTACGGCTTGCAACCAGAGCTGGGGAAAATAGTATTTTAAATAGTAAACGATAACCAATCCTGTTTGCTTTAAAGTATGTGTACAATTTTGAAAATGAAATATTTTATTTGATGCAGTAATTCTGAAAATAAAATATTTATTTTTAAGGCAGTCATTTTTGAAAATACTATTTTCTTTAAGCAAAATAAAATCTAAAATATTAAATAGTATTGGAAATATTTGTTTCGCCAAATAATGCCCACCTCTGCTTGCAACACCAACGCTTCGACCGACCCTCTCCGCCGATAAATCAATAAAAACGCGATTAACGCTGCAGATGTCCAAAGAATAATTCCAATCGAGTTCGTAGAGAAGTTTCAATGTGAACGTAGGGTACTTTCGAATCCGGAGATAGCGGATGAAGCAATTTTACAGATTCTCTGATTATAAGTGTCCACAACAAGCTGCCGTTTTAAAAGGTTCTCGCAATTTGCAACATACTATTTGCACTTCCGCTTCAAAATCGTTTCCTTGTGCAACTTAGTGCGCGAATGTCTCCCGCAGACTTTCATCAAGTTATTAGAAAACATTCTCGGCGTCGTCGCTTTTGTAATCATCAACGTGTTCTGCGAAAACCGCGCGAGAGCAGACGCGATCGATTATAGAAAAATTCATACAAGCGCGCAGCAGCTCTTATCGATAAGTAGAAAATGTTAATCTCCTACATCCCTGTACAACTAATTTCTTTTTGGGAACGTTCGGTCGTTGGTCGAGAGATCTCCCAGTCTTTCGCATTCTCGAATAGAATCCCGGCCAGGGTTCACGCGTTGCTTCCTAAAAGAATAATTTAAATTTAATTTCATTCGAATTAATTCATTTCATTAAACCGTTCTAAATCCGGTAAAACGATTCTCCAAAGAATATTGAAAGTACCATTTCAGCAAGAATATCACAGTCATTCTCCATTATTGTTCTCAGTCCTCGTCTTCGAATGTCTGGTACAATCATCAGTAGGTAGGAGATCGAGCATGGCCGACTAAAGCAGGTTGGTTTTCACTAGTTTCATTCTGGATCAACCTCGACGATATCCTCTCCGCTACAGTTTTGTTCCCAAACTTAATGCTTCCGTTTGTACCTTGCGGATACGAAGGTAAGGCCTCTAATATTCTAGGAGGATTCCTCTTCATCGCTGTGGGATAGAGACCCTTGGTGGCCGAGGTGTCCTCTACCATCCAACCTGGCCGTCCAAAACGACTCATTGGTAGACGTGGTGTTGGCTTGTAGGTATCCATATCACCGATCACAGGCGCGCTAGTTTGTAGATTCAGAGCGTTCAGCTGCAGGTAATGGCCTCCCATTGGAATCGCGTCCTCGGAGCCACCGGACCTGCTGATTCGACTGCTGGAATCTGCAAATGCATATTGTTAGTTTTTGTTTTCCACCCTGTATTTTTTATTATTTTGTTAAGGCATAATAATCTCCAGTTTACTCATTGAAATTTGTCAAGTAATTCAATTGTAATTCAACGCAACTCCATTGTTCTCGAAAGCTCACCGAACGTCTTGGCTTCCCTCACATGCGCCAGCAACTTATCGATCCTATTTCTGCGGAAGTACGCGTCGGCGATGTCCATCTTCTTCGTCTCCTCGTGTTCGCTGCTCTCTTCGGTATCAGCTTCGTTGCCGATCTCGTCCTCGGTGTCTTTGCCGTTGCTGTTGTTGTTCAGATCAGGTTTGGAAGGGGGTATGGAGTACCGTGTGTTGTCCTTGTGGATCAACGACGGCGGTGGAAGAATAATGTGTGGCGAGTTGTCGGGTAGCCTCCAGCGACCTAACTCGTCGCACCAGGTCGCCATTGCTCTTACAGCGGAAACATCACGAAACGGACATCCAGGTCGAAGATGAGGGACCATCACGTCGCATATCTGGGACGTGAGTAACTCTCTGCGAAGAAGATCGCGTCGTTCCGCATCCCACGAAGCTTGGAGATCAGCTGCCTCTGCTTCCAGCTGCTTCACCCTCTTCGCCATCCTCTTCAGGGCGTCCTCTGTGGACCTGTTGCAGAAAATGTTAGTTAATACACTACTCTGTCTGTTTTAGATGTTGTAACATTTCTGTTTAACGACAGCGAAGGACATCAATGGCGGGTTTCAAGTACTCTTCGTGCCTCACAAGTTGTTCTTCGAGGCGGCACGTGGGTGAGGGGGGTCCTCGCTCGCAGCGAGAAGTTAGGCCAAAGGCCACTCTTCACTTCTTGCTTCACTTTCGCCGTTTCTTTCAAGAATTCTTGCCAAGAGACTTCTTGCGAAACACGAAGAGTACTCGTTCCTCTAACCTGAGTTGACCGTAGACTTGGAAGACGCTGCCATTGCCCTCCTGGGCGCCGGACTCCAACACCGAAGCAAGAGTTTCCAGTTTCTTCCTCCTCTTCTCGCGCCTTCTCCTCAGCTCTTCGTTCCCTTGCGCTTCTCCTCCGATAGTCAGCTTCTCCAATCTCTTCAGCACCTCTTGCATAGCCGCTTCCCTCTTCTTCTTCCGCCTCTCTTCTTTCTCCCGGTCCTGTTCATCCATCGGCGGCTGGGAGACAGGTTTCGCAGGTATACCATTCAGTCCGATTCCCTCGTAGCGAGATTTCAAAACCTCCAACTCTTCCCGAAGCCTCTGAGCCGACAGATTCGAGTGCTCGTATTCCTTCTTCCATTTCTCAACTTCCTCCAAGTACTCCGCCTGGATTCTATCCTCTTCGTCTTCTGCATCCAGTTTCGACATTGAGACTGGGATCTCTTTCATCGTGGGCTGATCGTTGGATTCTAACAAGCTTCGAAGACGCTGCAATTCTAGTTGGTATTGTCTTAGCAGAGCGTCCTTCGGATCTTCGTTGATCACAGGCTTGTTCTTGATGCATCGAGCTCTGGCCGCGTACCGCAAGGTGCTCAGAGTTTCCTCAGCGTCTGCGTCGCTGGGACTCACGCAGGCGATCATCAACGTTCTCGCGTTGCCACCGAGGCTGTCCCTCAGCAGTCTCGTCAGTTTGCTGTCTCTGGAACCAAGTGAATCAGACGGTCAAATACGGTCAAGTTCATTTACCTTAACGACTCTCGTTTCCAGGTTTTAAATGATGATAATTCAAAGATGAAACTTTTTAGCACTCCAAAGCGGTAGATAAAAGATCAATCTAGGCCGCGATCGTCCTCAAAATTAATTCGCATCATTCGGAAGCATGAAACCGCGCACGTAGCCATTTTCATATAGCTTCGACAGCTATGCGTTGCCAAATTACGCCTCGTAAACGCAAAAATAGGACTTTCAAGGGAATCGCAGCCTAAATTGATCTTTTATCTAGCGCTTTTCACTACTGAAAACCTTTGTCCAAACCAAATCTTTGTATTAACGAGCATCCCGCATGCTTCTCGAGACATCTTGAGTATGTTCATTTTAGATCTGATCGTCTTTCGACCAAATTCTGCGAAATGTTTCAGATCTGTATGAAGCATTATAAGCTGTTGAAACTACCTGTAAGGCACATGCCGTCCATGTCCAGCAGCCAGAGCACTGATCACGTTCCCCAAAGCAGACAGGCTCAAATTAATACTAGCTGCTTCCTTCAGCCTATCCCCAGTAGCCCCAGTCCTAGTCTGCCTCTCAGACCCAGCCAGATCCACTAAATGCAGTCTTCCTCTTTTAACATTATTCTCCGATTGGTTGTCATCGTTGATAGCTAGCGTTTCCAAGGAAAGCGTCAGCACAGCGTGACTTCTAGAGCTAGCGGCGTTCATCTTGGTAGCTGCAAGAGCTCTTCTCCTATCACCTTGCTCGACCAATCGTGCGCATTCCTGGGCGTCCTTCACGGTGACCTCTCTCAGCCCACCAGCTACATACGTGCCACGGTTCGGGTCTTCCTTCAGCATCAGCAAATCACTGTTCCCATCTTGCAACAAATCCCGTAACTTTTCGTTGTAGATCTCCAGGTAGCTAAGCAGAGCCAGGTACCTCATGTCCTTGCTGGCGGTCGACGTCGCCTCGAAGATGTGATCCAACGCCCGTTCGATGAATCCTCGCATTGTGTGCGACTTCCCGCAGCCGGTTTGACCGTACGCGAACACCGTGCCATTGTACCCGTCCAGGACTGCCTCCACGATCACCGAGCCGACGTTCTCGTACACCGACTCGGTGCTCGCTTCCGGGGCGAACGCTGCATCGAACTGGTACACCTTGCCGCTCCCGCCGGACTCCAGGGTGCAGCATTTCGTGATCGGGTCGGTCGTCACAGCGCACTGTGAAAATTTGAAAATCATTCAGATAGCTTCAAGCACACGTGTCGTTTGCTAGATTAATAGAATTCCTTCGACGTTATTGGTACAGGGTGTATAAAAATGACTCCAAAATTCTCTAGACTTTTTCGAATCCGGGGATGTGCAATAGTAATACATTATGGCGGATTTTGTTTTCTGCTCAGAAAAATACGCCCACGAAGATTACGTTAATATTGCTTAGCGCTCCACGCTCTTATTTATAGTCACTAATATCTAAAAAAAATCATTTTCTCCTTTTTAGTGCACTTTTTATGTAAGCGTGGTTTTTAAAAAGTTTTTTATTTATTTTTTTATTTGAGAAAGTGGTGATTCTATCGAATAAAACTTGATTTATGTCAAATGGAATGCAAGTAACTGAATGTCGAGAAAGTGGGACACAATAGAATCTTTTTTTCGATAATAATTTAAAGTTATTCTGACAGTAAAGCTATGTCGTAAGATTTGTTAAACGTGTCGCAAAGTACGCAGTTAAATTCGTTGCAAATTGCCACCCTGTGGCAGGATAAATGGACGTAGATCAACTGTTGGAATACAGGTCGAACAACATACAGTTGTCCATTAATTTTATATTTACCGACTAGTATTTCAAAAACGTGGTAAAAATCAACACAAGTTTGCACAAGTAGTACAAGTTTGAATAATTTGCATATATTCAAATTTCTCCGATAATTGTCTACCATGTTCAACCTTTTTAAAAAAATGCAAATGACAATTTTTCGGTATCGCGACAAGTCACCCTATTTATGTTTGCAGAACAACATTATGCATTTTTGGAGAACGTGTCTATCACTCGTTAGAAGCGACACCGTCAACTCGCCGACAGCCACGTGCACGTTATCGATTAGGCTTCACGGAAATACCAAGCTCGTCGGAAACATAGTTGCACGGTTTTTCTTTCCTACGCGTATAAATTGATTCCGCCGGACATCGCAATTGAACAAGAAACCGATCGATTTTCATTTGCTTTCGCGAACCAAAGATAGACGCGAGACCTTACTCTTTATTATCTCTTGTAGCAAGAAGAATTCAATCGTTTACGCGAAGACAATGGCGTAATAGTTTCACGCCAAAGGTGTGGGTATTATTTGGCGACACAAATATTTCAAATATTATTTAATATTTTAGACTTTATTTTGCTTAAAGAAAATAGTACTTTAAATAGGATATAGAATTTCGGAAATAAAATATTTCTATTTTAACATAAGGAACCACAAAATAAAATATTTTCTTTTATTATTATTTTCTTCGGGGCTCGAAGCAAAAAGAGGCCCCGAACACAAGTCAAGATCGAAATTCTACGTTTTGCCCCGGGTTCCCCTGAAATTCTACTTTGCCCAAGGCCCCAACTAGTTGCAACGCGTTATTGCACGTACACTGTTCGTTACAAGAACGAAATTGTTTCATTATCCACTTAGTTGTACGCCTGAATATTTGCGGGACACACACACGTATGCGGGGAATGTAGTTGTCAATGCACACAGTCATGAAAGGTGAAACGAACTGCTCTTATCGATTTGGCATATATTCCGTTTCCGTCTATAACCAGCACGTGGATGGACAGTGTCAATAATAATTGCTGTCGCTTTACTATACTTTGGACCAAATAGCACTAACCAATTGATTGTAATGTGTAGAGGGTTAGGTTAATGTGCAGGGATTCTCATCTGTGTAGCATTTGCAGTTGCAATTCTAAAGAAGAATGATAAGAATTACAATGTATTTTATAATTGTACTCCATTGCAATTACAAATTACATTGTAATTTAATTCAATGAAGATCTGAATTATAAATTACAATGTAACTGAATTACAATATAATTCAATTACTTTGTAATTATAATTCTGGACTAATTTAATTGTAATTCTGCACAACTCTGCTTTGACATTGCACATAGTGTTACAGTCTAGTCAAATAATAGCACACACGTGTGCTTGTAGCCTTGAATTATTTTTCTGTTTGGTAAACAATCGAAAAGGCTTCTCAATGAAAATCAAAAGTCAACAAGAGAAAAAGAGGAAGAGTCGACGAGCAGAAAAATGGTATCTACATAAGTGGAGTATAATTCACTTTGACAATGTTCTCGAAAATCTGTTCACTTCCAGCGGATTCAACTCTGTCTACTGTGGCAGCGTGTGAGTGTGTTTGCCGATCACCGATTCGCCTGCTAGCGTGCCAACTTGTAGTTCATTGAATATATTATGAAATGGTAAATCCAACGATGGTCTGTTCCATGATAGCAGGGGAAACGTTGATGGACGTCCGATAAAAGCGTGCTGATGCATCGGAGTATGGAACGAGGCCGTCGATGGCCAACCCTAACTCCGTTTCTAACCCAGTAAGTTGCTCTAGTACTAATCCCCTCGCGACCGGAAGTCCAGTTTTACGACACGATATTTATACGGTAGTGACTTCCATTATAAAAAGAGAAAGATATTTTTAAATTCCACTAGTCTTCCGTCTATTCGAAGTTTCTAATAATAATATACAGCAATGTATGTTTCTACATTATAATAATGAGTTTCTAGCTGAATTGCAACGAACTTGAGTGATATAAAACTCTGTTTTATTATTATTATTATTATATTTTATATTATTATTATTATATATAATATATAAATATAAATTATTCAATATATACATATATACATAAAATTAATATAGTAGCTCATATAATACTTAAAGTGATTAGATACCAACATATTTAATAATGTAAAAAATATTTTGAATATATTAAATATAATGATACAGCAATTTTTAATGGTGACTCAAAGTCACGACTCGAGTGCCAAGGGTTAAGTTCTAAATGGTCATAGTGGACCACCGTGGAGTGGTAATTGTTTACAAAGGGAGGAAAATAGCGGGGTGCAGGAAGTGGTGCCCCGCGAAAACTGCAACCGCGCCGTGCAGATGTACGACGTGCACGCTGTTTGTTTCCGCGTGTGTGTTTTGATACGGTCGCTAGGCTACAACGCGCTCGATATGACGATGACCAGTTTTCCGTGTACTTAGTTAGCCAGAAGATAAGCGAAGCGGGTGAAGAAGCGAAAGTGCATACAAATAATTCGGTGCAGTTGGCCGGCCGAGGTGCTAGAGCGTGGTACTAACGATTCGAACGAACCGTACACCACCATACAACATGCACTCTCCGGCGTTATTCCACTCGGCTGACGTACCCTGCATCCCTGTTGCAGTTCCCGCGCGTTCATTGGCCGACATCTCACGGCCACTTTCACGGACTCGCTCATCTGAAAAAGAAAAAAAAGAGGATCGTTTACTCGCTCCTGGACCGTGGTCGCAGGATTCAGCCTTGAAAACTGGAATCCTCGCGAGAGGAACCAATGCACCGAACTGCACTCTTCGTGCATCGTCGCGACGATCGGTATTAGACACCAAATTTGAAGACAGTAGAATTCAAATTCTTAGCTTAGCAAACGTATCAGGAAAGTCCAACACACTGAATCTTTTTATTAAGATTGCAAAAATGTTTCCCTGAAGAATTATTTACCAAATTTATTTCTTCGGGTATATATTATTTAAGAAATGGCCAAATATTTGGATGGACTTATTATGTTTATAAAATAATGTGAAATAATTATTTCTAGAGGTCTGTAAACCTTCTTAGTGGTTCTTTATGCAAAATAAAAATTGGTAAGTGTTCTTATTGGTCTACCCCTGACCTACTGATATTTGTCGCAAGCTCATAAAATCCGCGTTCCAATAATAAATATAAAAAGTACCAAGAAATTGCGACATAGTCAGACTGATGTTTCAGTGACCATGAGGAACTCGATCGATACTGATTACTAGATTGAGGATCTTTATGGAATAATAGAAATGTTCTACATCAATCGAGAAACAGAAGCTAAACGCAAATATACTCTCGGTTTTATTCGTGTTCGTTCGTTCTATTTGACTCTTGATGGATTGATCGTTTTCATTTTAAATAGAGACCTTGAAGCATATTATAATGTAATTGTAATTATAATGTATCAAGAAATTAGTGTGACCGCCGTATAATCCTCCGTGTAATTCTTATGGGTCCCATGGAAATCACACCGACAAAATTTTCCCGACACGGTTTTCACCAACTCCAGATTTAACCGAAAACTGCTTTGGCCGACAACGAATTTGACCGAGAAAACGATTTTAGATTCGTTGTCGAACAAATTCGTTGTCTGTGAAAATTGTTGTCGGTCAAAGTTATTGTCGATAAAATCTGGAGTCGGTGAAACTCGAGTCGGGGAAAGTGTCGGTGATTTCCATGGGACCCAATTCTTATCACGAATTCAGTTAATCAAGGGTCTAGTTCTCGACGAGCAATTTATTCAATTTTCAACGCCCTTGTTGTTTATGCTATTGTATACAACACTTTCCAAGAGCGGCTTTTTTTTCTTTTCCTCTTAAGTATTCCATTCGTGTGGCTGTGGAATGTATGAGTTGTCCTTGAACCCAGTTACGCGTTGAATCACCCCGAATTATGACGTCTACAATGACGATGAAACACGTGTATACTTCGAATTGTGTGCGACATCTCCGAAAACGCTTCAGGTATTTAAATAATAATGAATTAAGCATACATTCGTGAACAGTATAATGTAGAGTATGTGAATAAGTGAATGCATACGATCTGAATAATGAACAAGTCACAAGGCTGTCCCTATTTATATCCTTGAAAGTATCGATATATGTATATAAATTTTCAAACACCGGTATAAAAACAAAGTACTTCAAAACTAAAATATCCTCCAATATTATTCTTATTTATTATAAACGGACTGAAGTCCTTTTACATAAGTGTTTACAATAAAAAAAGAATAGAGAAAGGACATGCACAAAAAAATAATAATGATGGTGCAATCGATAAGTATCATATAATCCTGCGTAGTTGCATTTGAAAATTTTGTAAATATTCAATGAAAAAATCAATACGATTATAAACAGTGCTTGATTGTTGCAATAATGCGATTCATTCGATTAATTAATCCATAAGATTTGCGCAAGTAAAGAGAAACAATCAATATGATTATTAATTAAATGCAAAATAAATTTCTAGGTTCATTGTGGTCAATATTGTGGAGTAATCATGATCAAAGAATGACATTGGATTATTTAGCTTATATGCAGAAAACCTGAGAAATTGCACTCTCTCGGAATATTAAAAAAGTTATCTAATTTTGAAGAGTGTCCGAAAATTATTGGTTGTCACTTTATTATCCCTTATTTTTGTACACTTAATAGTGTTAATGCATTCGCATACAACCAGGTATAATTTCCGTTCTTAATAATTCACGAATTTGCATAGCGTCCATGTGTGCGAACTGGAAGTTCAGTTAGTGTAAGGTCAAGTGTAGAGAATTAATGGGAAAGTATTAATCATGTCGGTGTCGGTAATGCGCTCTAAGCAAATTGCAGAACGGAATGTTTTTCGAGTATAAATTACGTGCGTGTTATTTTCATTACATCGCGTAACGTGTTTCCACTTGACGTATAAACGAATCCTGATCATGGAGGGTAGATAAGAAGGCGACCCCCTAACCGAGTAAGCCCTGAAGGTTGACCCAATAAAAGATAGACTGTGTTTTCTATAGCTATGCCTATAGCAATCGCAATCACTCGAATCGTACATACTAAAACTTTTACGCGGATCTTGCAAAATCGTTCCCACTGCTATTTGTTAACACTCTACAATCACGTATTTACTTATCATCACCTTCAAACCGTCCAAACAAAATTCTCAATATTTATAAATGTTTCTCGTCGACTTTCTAACTTATTCGATGAAATAAAGGTATTTCTAACATTTATTTCTTCGCTAAATAGGATTATTATTACGCGATTATAAACGAAGAGAATATTTATCAGGCACGATCTTGGTGACGTCTTGGGTAATGCTAATAATGCCACACTATGGAACAAACCGATGAAATCTGTGTCAAAATCAAAAAACTTTCAAAGCTGAAACATTGTAGAATATGGGAGAAATAGGGAGATTATGGTACGAATGTTTTTTAACTTTGAAAAAATAAAAGTTTAACGGTTTAACTATAATTCGAATTTTTTTTTAATCCTGAGGTCGTAGAAAAATTTTCAGGCCAGATTTAAAATCAGTGTGAAAAAATCTGCGGGAAATGATGTGTCGCATGTTAAAAAAAATTTGTTCCGCACATGGTATTGGAAAAAGCACAATTTTCTTGAACTTGTACAAGTTTAACGAATTTTTTCAAGGTCAAAAAGCGTTCGTACCACAATTTCTATAATTATTTCATATTCTGCCAAGTTTCAGCTTTAATTTAAAAAAAAATTCATAGGTCTATCTCATTTCTATCGGTAGTTCTTTGATTTTGACACAGAACTCTTCCGTTTGCCCCATTGTGCGACGGTGCGAATCGATTGGACCCTAACCAACTCGAAAAATAATCGATTGTCAATTTCAAATAAACTCATCGTCGTTAGTTTCCGATACAATTTCAATATGTTAATATACATTTTTATAATTCTGTAGAAATACAACGTGCAGATAATGCAGAACAATTAAATGAAATGGCGAACCGTAGTCAATCTCTTTCACAACTTACTTCAACGAAGCACGTAGTTTCTTTCTCGACATACGAGTTCTAGAATCGCGGAGGTATACGTTGTCATGTGTCCCGATAAAGTAATTGAAAACTCGCAGCGCACCGAGTGACGTGCACACCTCAACTGACACACAACTTTCAATGTTATGAATTACTGACATCTTCGTCGACTCGCGCCTATTCGAAAAATCAGGATTGCGCGCGCGCATCAATTGCCTGATGCATGATTGGTCGGTTAGAATCGAAACCACATGCTCGTGTTATCGAATTTATACGCCGCCGACACAGACTTCAGATCAGTAAAGATATTGCACGCAATGCATTTTTCTGGTTACAATTCTGAATTACCGACCCTGTACACGGTATTGTCGTCTCTTTACTTTACCGACATCAGTCTGCTTTATCGATATCGGTCTACTTTCCCGACACCAGTCTAGTTTATCGACACCGAAACGGGATAAGGATAAATTAAGTCAGTTAGCACCATTAGCACGGGCGCTGGCAGTCTTTAACAGTATCTCATCGGTGTCGATGGTCAAATTGCGTAATTTATCGACTACATCGGTCTTGTCGGCAGATGGCAACACTATCCAATTTGTTCGCGTTCTATTCAGGTTTCGTTCATGGATGGCGTAGCTTTGCGAAACGTCAAACGCGGATATTGTCTTTTATGATGCATTGATTACAATCATACCTTCGACACATAGAAACTCGAAGATAACCACATCATTCTTAGTGCTATTGTGTCGTTTTTAGTTATTAAGTACTTATATATATATATACATATACATACATATATATATTTATATATACATATCATTGTGTATCAAGATGTCGAACAAAAGTGAAGATACGTTTTGTAAAAAAATGCGAAAAGCTACGAGAGAAATTCACACTATCAGTGACGCTTTAGTGAATGCAAAATTAGCATTTGGTAAGATAAATTATATATATACATATATATATATATATATATATATAAACAATATCGTACATAATATATCCCATCATTTTACAAAATTTCTCCGTTCATAATTATAATGTCACTACGTAATTTAGGCTATTATCTGAACCGTATTTAGATGTACTGTAGTATGTATTTGAATTTTATTTTCAATTATTTTCCAGAATATTTTCATAGAATAATATTTCATATTGTACTTTGTACAAGATAATTTGATAACTGTATCGAACAGTACGCTACCGGAATCAAGAGTTTTACAAAACACCAATAATAATATAGTAATAATAATTTACCTAATCGAGGTTAATCGATATCTTTCTGTATCTGTTTGTCAAATACCTTTTACTTCCAACAGGATTTCACAATGATTCCGTATGGGCGGATGGTCTTTTAGTGTTTTATGAAATCTTCCTATATTTAGAGGGTGCTATGAACAGACTGAAAAGTACTAAGATAGGATTATTTCCAATCGACAAACTTTCTCGTGTGAAAGCTTTCGAACGCGACCTAGATTTTTATTTAGGAAAAGGGTGGATGAGAAACTACAGTCCTAGGTACAGTCTTTCTATGTATATTATTTCTATTTCTAAATGTTTACGTGTTACACGCCAAATACCTTTTTATATATACATAATTGTACACATACCACCGGAATATATGTTTATAACAAAATACGTTTATTCTCGACAAAGTTGCATGTTTTCCTTATTTCTTTTATCGCTCGAACAACACACATTTATCAAATCTATGAAAACTAATTTCATCGAGGACGATCGGTTCGGACAATCGTACACGTTTTTATCTCCGATGGATTAACTCTCGTATTCAAAATTCATGTTTACTGTTGTTTCACGCTCTAGGGACAGTGTCGTCAAATATCTGATGCATTTAAGGGAAATAGAAGATACCGATCCCACATTACTGATAGCGTACATTTACCACCTATATATGGGTCTTCTTAGCGGAGGAATTATTCTACGTAAAAAACGACAGCTAATGCAAAAAGTTTTACCATTTAGAAAGATTCGCGCAGGTGGTAATAACATTACAGATTTCGAGTGTAATATTTTCGAGCTTAAACAAATTATGCGCGACACGATGAACAAGATTGCAGAAACATTGGACGAAGACACAAGAAATAAACTTATCGAAGAGAGCAAAGTGGTTTTTGCATTAAATAACGAGATTATTCGTGACATACGAGGCGCAGGTGCTGTTCTTTTAAAAAAATCATTGTACTTCGTAACTATTTTTGCGCTAGTCGTTTCAAGCTATCTGATCTTCTTCAAATAATTTAAAATTATTACTTGTCCGTTTTTTAAAACAAATTTACACAGATTTCTGACAACAGAACTTTCTTACGCGAAAAGTAAGTTCTTCTTTTTAAACGAACAATCATTACAAATCTCATACGGTGCAAATTTCATGTAAAAAAAACAAACAGTCGATCGAATTGTTTGATTGTCTACCATTGCCGTGTAACAATGTGTTGCCAATGATGTATATGCACCATCTTCTCTTTCCATAAAGATCAAGTAGATGTATAAAACGAACTATTTCTTTAAAACTATAAATCTCTTTTGTAGCAGTCCCCTGTTATGTTTGACCATTACAATCAGTGTATCATTTTTCTATCCTGGTTAAATGATCGTAGAGACGTTGTTAATAAATAAACGAAAAAAGATAAACTACCAATATGCATTACAGTATCCATTACAAATCAACAATGTATTCGCTTTACCGTCATTCATATTGTACATTAGAAGATCGTACAAGAACGAAATACAGTTTTAACGAGAAACCGTCATGAGATCACAAGTGTTTAAAATTATGTTCAATTATAAATTTTTACACGCAATTATTCGCAATTCTCTCTCTCTCTCACTCACTCTCTAATATAATATACTATATATATTTTAATATATGTATATATACGTGGCTGCATGTATACATATATTAAATATTATATATATATATATATATATATATATACCATAAAAAAGTTAGTACACCTATAAGTACGGACTTGCAGAACGTGGCTCTTCCCTTCCTTTAAAAAAACCTAACAATCGTTTCTTTAAAATCAATTTAGAAACAATTCAATATTGCTTGTTTATCAAACTTAAAGTGTTCCCAAATTATTGAACCGAGCTGCACAGAATATTTCCGATTTTCGAAATCATCTGTCTGAACGAATCGTGCATTGTAATCCATCGCAACGAAAGGGGATGGCATAGTCTTTAAATCTGTAGGTAATTTGCTCGCTGCTTTGTCGAATAATAATGCTTTCAGATTTCCTCCGGAAATTTCGGTATTTCGAGATTCTTGCGATTGAAATACTTGATCTGAAAAGAAGAGCACTTAATCGTTGTTGAATTTACTAGGAGGAATACTTTCTCGAATTACCTACCGGTAATATCTTTTGTATAGGCTTGTGCTTCGCACTTTGGAAAATCCATTTGGCATTTTACAGACTGAATGGCTGGATCCATTAGAAATGCACAAGTCGGTTGATTCCGTGGGCTGTCTGTTAATTGTTTGGCAAGCGCGGACGAAGTTTCATCTTCGTTTTGTTCACCAAATAAATTACGTTTAATTGCCGCTTTCGGTACAGCAGTTTTATTGTCACACGAATTTTCGTATACACGCCCTTGACATCTGACCCATACTCGATTTCGAGACGGTGAGGTATTGGATTGCCGAAAACTTAGAAAATCTTTAATACTTGAAAGGTCACTCTGCGAAAGAAATTTATTAGAATTTGCTCAAATACGGTATTCAATCATAGACTAAATATAATTACTTGACCAGGATGACTAAATAATTGCTGTTGCTGCTGTTGTTGCTGCTGCTGGCGTTTGCTCTTCGAAACAGATTCAACATCACCAAGAGATTTATGTCTATGCCTGCGTACTGTGTTTATATTTTTCTCGCGTAAATGTTTCTCTTGTATCCAGCGTCTCATTCTCCTACATAAGAACGAGAATGTAAAAGCATTGGAAAACATTTTGGCAAAGACTTTTCTGTCTATAATTTTCAACAAGTTCTTTTATAATTTTATCGAAACCATTGAGCGGAACAACCGAATGGTTTCAACTGTTTCTCACCTTACAAAAGGAATTACCATGAAAAATGCATTCGGGCCAACTCCTATTTTGACTTTGGGCGTTAAGTCTTTTTTGTTGTTTGGCAAATCTGCTAGAGAGAACCATTCAACATTTTTAATTTCCTTTCGTGTTTTAGGCTGAAATTTTGTATCTTTTTGAACACCGCATATTATGTATAATCTCACTAATTGTTCGTTTATCATCGACTCGATATATTCATTTTCGTCTATCAAATTGGAAATATCAAAACCCGTTTCTTCCAAAACTTCTCTGACAGCGCAATGAGAAGGATCCTCATCCGCGTTGACCTTGCCTTTCGGGAAACTCCAACTGTTCTTTGCCCAATAACTTTGTACAAGCAATACTTTAGTTAAATCTTCGTTCAGTACGATAGCCCCGAACGTGGGGACATTTTGCTTATATTCTCGCCATTGCTCGAGAATATTATCTATATTAGCGACATGGAGTTTTAAAAACGGTATATGATAAAATATGTGCGTAGCAAATTCTCTCATACTGCATGGCCTGAGTTTTGGATTTTCATCGGTACAATAAAAATCTAAATAAAACCAGTGAGCCAGTTCGATCTGGAAGCATATTCGAACCAAGTCTTTTCGCTCTTCTTCGGGTACGTTGATGATGAAACGACTGTAAAAAAGATACACATTATTTTCGAAATTAAAGTGAACGATCAATGACAAATAGACGTTAGTTCGTCGCAAAAGCTAACCTGCTGAGATCGTCAAGAATGTCCGATGGTACGGAGTGATCCACCATTTCAAAAGTTAATAACACAGTTTTCAAATTTCGTATACACGTGCTTCACGTTATATATATATATATATATATATACATACATAAATATATATGTGTGTATAATATAACCTAGAGTTTGTTCACAATAGAAATTCGTAGTTATAAAATAAACATAAAATCATCGCATAAACCATTACATATCAAATGTCAATCGTGAATTGTTCTATCTCTATCTGTTCCAATCTGATATTACAATCTTACATTACGTTGATAGTAGCGCCGTCCTAGGCAGAATCTTTTAGTTCCGTTGAATTGTTCGTGCAGTGCCATTTCATGCAACAGCAAAACTTCCAAACTGGTAGTCGAACATACCGATAGACGGTAACGTTTGCGATATATCTATCGCAATATAGTTATCGATTGTACCAGCATTATTTTGCTTTTTCTTTGGATTTGTGCGCATGTCCCTTCTTTCTTATTAGATACTTATTAGATAAGATGTTTCGGTGTTGGTTATTTCAGATTTACAATATTAAAAGCGAAACTCAAGGACAAAAGATTCCTAGAAATATTAAGCAAGTATTGAAGCATAATTTTAGGAAAATTACCGATTCCGACTTTAAATTTTATACAAGATACCTCAATTTGTACTTTCAAAGTATTTCATAAACGAGAATTATTACCTTACACTTTTTCATACATAAATGTTCGAAGAATCGATCTGTGGAAAAGGAAATATGCTGAAGAACAGGGTAAGAGAGAGCTTACTGTAAACAATTAGAATAGCAAAAGGATTATTATCAACATTGGATATAGATAGAATCAATAAATTTATCGTAGTATTTATGTTGAATAAATTAATGCGAATGTGCATGGTTTAAAAGTTATTCTGTATCTCGAGTTCCATTGCCTATTTTGACTAAAAAATCAGATGGTCAGATAGTGAAGGGTGTGCTGGTTAACATCGTTGGCGAAAGGGATTGTTATAAACATTGAACAATCAGAAATATTAAATTTCTCTGTGAATTGTATCCAATACATTAACGCGCAGGAATATTCATGTTATAAAGTTTATTCTATATCTCGAGTTCTATTACAGATTTTTACAAAAAAATTAGGTGGTCAGATGGTCAAGGGAGTGGTTGTGGGCATCGTTAACAAAAGGAATTGTTATAAACATTGAACAGCCAGAAATAACAAATTTATCAATAATTACAAACTTGGCAGTCGACGCGCTTAATGGTAGAGGAGGGGGGGGGGGGGAGACAGCTAAGCGAGAGCGCTCAGTCAGTCGGACCGGCGGAGTCGACAGGGATGGACGTGTTGCGGTACCGGGGGTGCCAGAAGGTCCCGGGAGACCAGGGGTGGACCAGAGGTGTACCAGGAGTGGACTAGAAGTGACCACGGGTTCCCCGGTGAGTTTTAAATAAAATATTCTTGTATGTTTATTGCTTTCTTCACACTTTATCGTTTTATATGTTTATATTATATGTTTTCACTCAACAATCAATTTTAATGTTTCTCTTCAATATTCTTATTGCAATTTTCGTCGGAAAACGAACTTTCACAGTTCAGTGTTCGAAACATTTTTATATTTCTGACGTTGGACTTGTGGTTTCCCTCCTGCTTCTGTTTATCAAATTCGCACTTTTGCCTATCTAATTTCTCGATAACTACTCGAAGTAATTGCGTAACTTAGTATAAGTCCTGCGATGTGAGAAAGGGAGCCAGAAGTAATATCGCATTCGTTTTGACTCCGTTTCCGGGTCTCTTGTGCAGCTTTAATTTCGGTTTTTCCAAGAGTTCATTCTCGAAATGTCACAAGTTCCTCTTCGAAAAATATTCACATCTTGTTGAAAATTGGTATTCCTCCAATCGGAGATCCCTCAGGGGCTCACTCACGGTTGGGCCCGTGGATGAGTACGGGGAGTCGCGTCCCTGGGGCTACCCGAATCGCCTATAGCTCGGTCAGGCCGCACTCGTGTGTGGGGTTAGTTTATTTGGTTTGCTCTCATGAGCTCGTTGTCTGATTGTCCGGTTTGCTCTCATGAGCTCGTTGTCTGATTGTCCGGTTTGCTCTCATGAGCTCCTTGTCTGATTCTCCGGTTTGCTCTCATGATCTCGTTGTCTGATTGTCCGGTTTGCTCTCGTGAGCTCGTTGTCTGATTCTGTGGTTTGCTCTCGTGAGCTCGTTTTGTGTTTTGCTTCCTCTTAGAAGTGGACCCGTTAAGAAGAGGACACGTTAAGAATAGGGCCCGTTAAGAAGAGGACCCGTTAAGAAGAGGACACGTTAAGAAGAGTACGCGCTTAGAAGAAGATACCAGCAAAGAAGACAGCAGCAGCAGAGTAGTTAAGTTGCGTTAGTGAATAAGAATTTATTGTTTGCGATAGCTATTAAGATTTTATTTCGTTATTGTACACACGTCGAGTAATTATCGCCGTAACTTCACTTTGTTCGTTTCTTTTTTGACTCCGACACAGTCTTCTACTGTGTCGGACCTCTTTGCTCGTACGTAGTATGTACCAGATATATTGGTACGGGAGTTCGCGGTAGTTTAATATTAATGGGGGGGTCGAGACGCGTTGTGTTCGCTCTTTACCACTCATCCGTAAAATTTTTCCACCCATGTCCGTCTCTGGCGGCAGGTGGTTGTTGAGCTGGTATCGGTGTCGGACCTCCTCTCGACCATTGCTCGCGTCACCCACAAACCAGAGCCTTCTGCTCTGGTTTGCTTTTATTTTTCTCTCTTTATGAAAGAATCAGAGCCTTCTGCCTGATTCGCTTTTTGGCCCCCGTGAATCGGGGACTTCTTCCCCGATTCACAACCCTTTTGCTCCGCGATAATTACTTGACGTTTTCGCGAAAGTTAATATAAGTCCGGCGTTGTAAGAAAGGGAGCCAGAAGGAATATCGCATTCGTTCTGACTCCCTTTCAGGGTCTCTTGTGCAGCAACCTCCTCGCGGTGAGACCTGGGCAATCGGCATTATCCTCTATTCGTAAGAACTTAAAGTATCTTACGAATAAAGGATAATGTCGAGCTAATAGCTGCACAGTTTGAATTTTCGTTAATATTTTAAGTAGTGTAAAAATAGTGTATATTAATATCCAAAATTATTTCAAACTGTTCTCTTCCATAACATTTTGTTATGTCAACTTCCCTTAGAACAAAATATGTACAATATTATTCAAGATTGTTCATTTGATTTTTGCATCAACGCGAATAATATTGCTTCGAGTCTCGATCTACTATTGTTCTATCACTTTCCTCAATGTCCATGTAATCATCGTATGCTAATTGTGTTCCTTTCTGTTCCTGGTCCTTCAGTACGCAGTAACTTACACTCATCTCTGGTGCAATATTTCACTTGAATTTACGCTGATTCAAGTAAAAATTAGCTGCCGATGCCTAAGAAGCAGCCACCTACACGTAGCCGAACATTTACGTTTTTGCATGGACATTGGTAGCTGCGTTACTGCAATCCTGCAATCCTGCACTCGTTTGTTCTCGTCACGATACACATTTAATGTAGTGTAATCTTATGGTGAAAAATAAAGAATATTAGTTACAACAATTAATGCGTTCTTTCTTCCTTACCCTACACATGCACTTTCTTCCTTACCCCACACATTGACAAAAATTTTCGAAAACCTGGGAAATTGAACTTTGTATTAGGAGAACATGATATCGAAGGAGGTATCCCGAATTCAGTAGTACAACTCAACGGCAAGTCAGACGGTCGAAAATTGGCGAAAATTTTCGAAAACCTCGGAAATTGAACTTTGTATTAGGAGAACATGATATCGAAGGAGTTATCCGGAATTCAATAGTACAACTCAACGGCAAGTCAGACGGTCGAAAATTGGCGAAAATTTTCAAAAACCTCGGAAATTGAACTTTGTATTAGGAGAACATGATATCGAAGGAGGTATCCGAAATTCAGTAGTACAACTCAACGGCAAGTCAGACGGTCGAAAATTGGCGAAAATTTTCGAAAACCTCGGAAATTGAACTTTGTATTAGGAGAACATGATATCGAAGGAGGTATCCGATTTTCAGTAGTACAACTCAACGGCAAGTCAGACGATCGAAAATTGGCGAAAATTTTCGAAAACCTCGGAAATTGAACTTTGTATTAGGAGAACATGATATCGAAGGAGGTATCCGAAATTCAGTAGTACAACTCAACGGCAAGTCAGACGGTCAAAAATTGGCGAAAATTTTCGAAAACCTCGGAAATTGAACTTTGTATTAGGAGAACATGATATCGAAGGAGGTATCCGAAATTCAGTAGTACAACTCAACGGCAAGTCAGACGGTCAAAAATTGGCGAAAATTTTCGAAAACCTCGGAAATTGAACTTTGTATTAGGAGAACATGATATCGAAGGAGGTATCCGATTTTCAGTAGTACTACTCAACGGCAAGTCAGACGATCGAAAATTGGTGAAAATTTTCGAAAACCTCGTAAATTGAACTTTGTATTAGGAGAACATGATATCGAAGGAGGTATCCGAAATTCAGTAGTACAACTCAACGGCAAGTCAGACGGTCGAAAATTGGCGAAAATTTTCGAAAACCTCGGAAATTGAACTTTGTATTAGGAGAACATGATATCGAAGGAGGTATCCGGTATTTTAGTAGTACAAGTCAACGGCTAGTCAGACGCTTGAAAATGTCGAAAATTCAGTGGTGAAACTCAACGCCAAATCGGATGTTCGGGAAAAGATTGGGATTCAACAAATAAAACCGCAAATACGTTTACCACACTCTCTTTATTTATTCATTTCATATCCATACAACAAATGATTGTTTCGTACATGTACATATAAATTATATTCTAATCATTTATAACACGACTGGTTGAGTTGCTCCGTGAGACTCGGCGCACCGTCAGACTTCTACTATTGTACTGCAATACCTCGATTGTGCTGCAGAAGCCGATGAATAAATCTGAAACAGCAATATATTCTATTAAATAAATGTGCTACACACAAAGATAAAAAGGTCACGTTGTTAATAAATAAAAATTAGACTGTTAACAGTCTCTCGTTGGTGTTGGTGCACCGACGAGGCCAGCCTTAAGGAGGACCTAGACGATCAATCACTTTGATCAAACGATCGAGTCAATCGATTGACACGCGCTTCAATCAACCTCAATCAGCCCTTCAATCTTTTGATCAAAACTTCCCCAGTGGAAGCCGTGAAGTGGAGCAAGGAGCAATGCATATAGTGGTGTCTTTTGTCGAACCTGTTGTTTTTCCTTTTTTCGCCATGGTGTCTACCGACTGACTGACGCAATGCTTGACGAAAATGCTCCTAGACGATCAAGCGCCCTCTTCAATCGATTGAGTCATTCAAACTTTCTATCAATCACCGTCAATGCTTGCTTCAAGCGTCAAACGGGTTTCTAGACGGTCAATCACGCTTGACTCAATCGATTGATTCAATCGTTTGATCAAAATGATTGATCGTGTAGAGCGCACTTTACGGGACTAAATACGTGTCTCACGAATTTTTCAGTGTTCTCTTACGCCCTCTGGGATTTATTTTGACTGGAGTGAGAAACAGAAGCATCGACGACATTTCGTCGGTACAGAAGACCACTGAGGAGATCTCGTATCTCGTCGGTGATCTCGTCAGTGGTCTTCTGTACCGACGATATCACGTCGATGGCTTTCTGTTTTTTACTCCAGTCAGAATACATTCTAGAGGGCGTAAGAAAACACCGAATTATTCGAGTGACACGATCTCCTATAAGGCTGTGTCTCGTCGGTGTCGACGGCCTATAGAATGACTATGTATAATCCCCGGTGCCGTAGATAACGCACGATATGAAAGTGCAATGTTTATATGTACTTGACGAACCTAAACGTACAGGCTGCACGTCAAGATAAAAATCGTTCTTTGATTCGAAACGTATTCCTCACGACTGGACGGATCCCGGCGCGGCGTGTCGCAACGAAACACGTACGTGAGAATCGTCATACCACTGGAATACGCTTCTGTTAGACGAATCGATAATTACACGGTCCGATATGTCATTTAAATCTGACCAGCCGTTAAAATTAACGTTGAACCGATACCATTCACGCGATGACACGATGAACTTCCTGTTCATCGTTCTCATCAATCATCGATAAACGTCAGTCCCCCGTCAATCTGCCTAGTAGCTGTCATCGTGTGACTAAAACCACGAAAATTTATTGAACTTAGAGAATTTATTGGAGTTTACAAATCGTACGATTTACGGTCCGTAACATTTTTCTTCGTTTCAGTTACATAATCGGCAATTCCAACAATGTTCGAATGGACGTACGATGGTGTCGACGTCTCCATACCTCGTAACGTGGGTCCAGAATGCGCATATTACATAAGCCCACACTATAGGATAATTGAAACCTCCTTTGTTTCAATACTAATAATAAGTCTTCTCGTATGGGGCTACAAACGGTTGAAATTGCCCAGCGAAGTATGCTACGCGGACCACGATCGAGTCGGCAGAAGGATATTGCTTCTGACCATGTCACTGGTATTGGGGATGGAAATCAGTTTCAAACTGACCAGCAGGACCCTCGTGTACTTGTTCAATCCCTGCCACATAACCACAGCGGTACAGGTAAGGACCAACAAGAGTACAGCTGCATCCAAACGCCCAAGAACGATTATACGGATATCTAAATCATCTTTTCACGTTATAGTTGTATTTGTTAGCAGCTGCTCCTAGTCCAACGGTCACAACACTCTTCAGGATACACCTGAACTTCCTAAACGGACCAGTCTTGGCTTATTTGTTCCCTGAGACAGAATCACGAGGAGTAAGTTGGCATTCATTGTTTTCGGTAAATTATCTTGATCGTTCACATTGACAATGGCATGCATTCTTCCAGATATTCGCTGATAAAGCATTGTACTACATTCAGCATGGCTTGATGGTAGTAATACCATATTATTTGCTAAGGCTTGGAGGTAGTTGACTATAATACTAGCAAATTTAATTTTTAATTATGTCGATACACAAGTTTCGGAACTCCCTGTACATTCGAACTTAATTCTAGGTGTTTACAATGTTGAGCCTTTATCGGACATGAGCTGGATAGTTTTTAGTTACGGTTTGAATTTAGTGTACCATTTCTGGATTCTTCAAGCCCTAGCCTGGGTACGTGGCATTTTCTGTCAATTATTCTTTGCCATATTTGATAATATTTAAGTGAACGAGACGCGTTTTGTTTTACAGCCCATACAAGTGAATTTAAGCCACATGTTGTGCCCAGCTGTGCTGGACCCCTTCGAAGGGCAGTACTATCGCCTATGGACAGTGGTCCATCAAGGATTACTATGTCCCTTGCTGTGCAAGCTGTTTTGTTACGGATCTAATTACTTTTTGACCAAATTTTCGCTGACAAAGGTGAAACCGAGCCTCGAGTACACGCTCCCGAAAAAGAGGAACAAGTACGAGGAGAATAGGAAATTATGTGAGAGTACTTCGAATACCTCAGGTAACGGGCACACGCACGTCAATTAGTCTGCTTCTTTCTCAATGCATACCATCGTGACCTCCGTCAACACTTTTTACCAGGATGAAGTGAGTACTTAAAAAATGTTTAAGGATAGAGACACGATCGCGTATATAAACAACTGTACAAGCCATTTTGTGTTTGGTAAGTCACATATTATTTCTTCGAGATATTTAGGCGTTTGCGTCTGATTTGATAAAAAAATATTTTACCATAATACATTTAATATGTAATACATAATATACAGAGTGTCCGAAAAATGTACTTCTTTGAAAAAGGTGATTCCTGAGGTTATTTGTACTAACTTTGCAAAGATTGCAAAGACTTAGCGAAGCCATAGAGAAGATTTTCACAAAGGAGAAATGTATTATTATTTATTTTATGCTTTAAACCAGATGTGGTTTATATAGCATAGGAAAAAGGTATTTCAAACGATCTCAAAAATCATCCAGTTCAGGGAAGTACAACCTTATCGGGAAACCCCTGTACAGTATTCTCAGTTCACTATATAAAATGAATAATTATTGGTACAATCAATCAATGTAATATATATATATGTAACAAAGTCGACTTGCATCAATGTTTATAATGACTGGTAGACATATATGACAAGATTTGTTACTACTTTCTGGCGCATTGCAAAGTTGGTTCATGTATTTTTTCTTCATTGTTTCCCAATAGTTGTCGTATGCACTAATTGTAAGTTATGATTTCTGTTATACTCACGTGTAGTCCTCCATAGTTTTCTTTACTAAGATTCAACTTTTAATACAATTATCCTTTCGATTGTGTGATACATTCCACCAACCTAGCACGTGTAACTGAAATAATCGATGCAATTACACTCAAGTTTTCAATCCGACTGCCGGGAAATTTGTTTTGTCAAAGTATACGTTATCTTATGCCAAAGAATAAATGGATATGTGATGGAAATTATATATATATATATTAAATAAATTAAGAAATAAGTTTAAACCGCAAATTAATTTCGAATATACACGAGATGTGATTCGTGTGAACCTGAACATGATCTGATATACAATTTGAACAATTCTTTCGTGATGCAACTTCGAATTGTTGCATTGAAATTTATTTTTCTCAAACTTTTCTTCGACATTTTTATATTACTGCGGCCTAACGAAACAAATATTTTATTCACCATTTATAATGGCTTTCCTATTATTCTCTTAACAAGAATGGATACATATTAAGATACAGAGCATTATTTTCGAAATGAAAGTGTCACGACTTGTATTCAAACTATTTTGTGTGATAGATTTTAATTGATTTTAGGCTTCCACCGACTTGTCTCATGTTAATGGTTGAGCTTTTATTGTGCCCACCTGTTACATTACTGTGTTTTCGAACTCGGTGCACATGTAATCAATCGCATGTAAAGGGATGCAAACAATGCATTAACTATTTACATATATGTAGTATATAGTTACGCTACTTTCAAGATAAGATCTCTTGTAATATCGATTGAAATAAAAATGAACAATCGGAAATACTCAATTGATATTCAGTACAGGATGTAAAGAAATGACAGACGTTAGGTTTCCGTTTTAGCCAGCGATAAATCTTAGCGATTTAACCATTTTTAAGGAGACAATTGCTAATATATATGTACACATGGTTCCTTTGAAATTTTCAGTCAACTTTATACATATATATACAGTATATGCGATAATATATATATATATATATATATATAATCAAAATAGAAAATTTGACCTTGAGTTTTCAAATAAAGGTCAATTCTGTGGAAAGATTTTTCCATGTATCTGTCAATCAGAAAGTCTGGAAACACCTGTGCATATTTCTGTGCAACCTGTATACGTTAAAACTTGGTAAAACGTATCAAGAGATAAGTGTTGTACTCTACGTATATTATATGTATATGTGTCTTAGACCACTGTCTCGTGGCAATGTAAAAAGGGAATTAGCATACTTTGTACATTCTGTACAGAAAAGAACGTGCGTACGTTGCTTTTCCTAAACTGTAGTACAATTATAAATTCGCAAAAGAGATATTAAGAAAAGCTTGAACCACCACTTTGATAGTTCGGAAGATTTGTGATCATAATGGGCCAACTATAATCAAGTTTGATTTTAAGGGTGCGCACGTTTGCATATTTCGAACCTATTGAGTCGATTATAATTTCGACCATTATGATTTTAAGTCTTTCTCGATTGTGAATCAAATTTTGAAAATGCATTCACACTGGCTGGGGCGTGTTTGTGGTACATTATTCCTTCTGTAACCCAATTCGGAGATACGATAAGACGTTAGAGAGCAGTGGAAGTGATCTCGCCTTTACCCTTATTGGCTGACGATGTTTCGCGATTAGATGGTGGAATCGCAGAAGGCGACGTTACAGAGAAAATTCGAAAAATTGTTACTCCTTTCGCTTGTACCAAGAATGATGCCCCACTCTTCAAAGCGTACAGTTACAACAAATTACTATTGTTATATTTTTGTAAGCTACGGGGAGTAATGTTTTTATGGCAGTGATAGACCTATAGAAATCTGAAATTTTGGCAATCGAACGAAGAGCGAAAGAACGATGTTGGTACGAAATATTCACACATGTAAATGTTTCAAATAAAAAAGAATGTCTAGTCATGATATGAGACTTATAATTCTACCATCGCCCGACATCAGTTGAAACAAACGAATGCCATGGAATGCAATAGTACAGACGTTAAAGCATTAAAATAAAATAATTTATTTACAGAGCGATGTACAATTTTTTTTCTTAAAACACTCGTATTCCTCGTTGCAAGAGTCTATAACCGAGTATATACCGATGTGTGTTCCAAGCTTCATTGTATCCTGACTAAATTACTTCTCCTCTAAACGTTTGTACAGAATCGTTTAACACGGGCAGCTGTGTATAACTTTGCATGATTCATATGCACGTTCAGAGACACGAATATTATTTACAAAATGGAGTTAGAGAACTGTTTCCACATGTACGTACTCTACCATACGCGACGGGTCGGCGTCGATTAAATTGTAACACTTAACGCTATAGTGTACATATATATTCGCGAACCACATCGAGATTACATTAAAAGAATCATAATAAGGCACCACTATACAACACATGTAGTCTTCATATGTTTTATCTTTCCTTTTTCACAGAGTTTTGCTTCGTCGATCCAAAAAGGGTATAAATTCTAAATCAGTCCGCGACCCGTGTGATACATGCGCTATCCAAGTAGACGAAGACACAGACGAAATAAGATTTCCTTTGCATCTACGATCGATTCGATATAGATAGAATTCTGTGCAAATGTTTAGGAGAGAGAGAGAAAGAGAAAGAGAGAGCGCAACGTTACAAATGCTACACGCTTAACAAACATAATGATCATAATAAATATGTACATTACATTGTTTCTGCACACCTCTAAACACGTGTTGTCTGTGACAAACTTTACAGAAGATGATTTACAATTTTCACACTCAATCAAATACAATACTCTCTTACAACCGCTAAACGTAGAAGCGAATTAAATATACATATAGTTGTGCATCCATTGCACAAATTCCAACGAAACATCACACAGAGAAACGAAAAATAAAATCTCGATATCGTGTAGATGAATATCACAGGTACATAGTAAATTCCTAGCAACGTCTATGCGCACCTTCGAAAAGAAAATCTACTTAAATAAAAAATACTAACGACGGTGACAATCGTTATGCAAATTTAAGAGATAATTATGAACACCATAAGCGGAGCACCTTGTATACTATTTTTATTTATGGCATTTAAAATATGTGTTAGAAAAATTTACGATAAAGTACGACGATGTGTAAATATTTCTAAAGAATCCTTTCAAATAAATAACAGCCTTAAGAAAAATATAAATATCTCAAACATCTACACGGATATCGTTAAAAAAAAATAAATAAAAGAATAATATATATGCTCACTAGTAAAATTAAACGAATCACAGTTACACCATTTATAGTTACCGCAATATTATGCGTATAGCGTTAAAGATACGAAAAATTAGTTTAATATTAATGGCAGACTGTTAATGCCATGGTGACTATTTTTGGACACAAGTTGGAATAGCCGTTTCTTTGGCCAAAGACTTTTTATACATACAGAGCATGTACTTTTATACAAGAAGAACATGAAATATCAATACTGCATGGAAGAGTAAAGAATCTGAGAGTCCTTATGTGTACCTATGTACATGCGCGATTAACTTAAAGATTAATTCTATGTGACTGGAGAAACATTGAAATGAATCTGACTTGTGTTCATTTGAGCGACACGCAACCACATCGCGAAGGAACTTTATTATTAAGAATGAATCAACTGAATAATGTCGATCGACGCTGCCTCGTGACTTGTTTAAAATCGTACTGCGAATTTTTATGCATTTATTCAGGCCACTATAAAATGATAGGACAGAGACTTTCGCCGTGGATTCAGTCATTTCCAATGTTTACGACCCATCCAAGTAATACAGAAAAAATGAAATTCTGTTCTACAGAAATTGCACTTTGCATAAAAATCCGCCAGTTTATTGGTTTTGTAAGCAGATCGGGGTAAAAAACTATTCAACTGAGAAATACAAATATTTCCAAATACTATTTCTCACAACTGTTACATATGTTTCATTTGGAACTAATACCAAATTACTGTTTCAAATGAAACATACGTAGTACAGTTGTGACAAATAGTATTTGCAATTATTTGTATTTCTCAGTTGAAATAATTGTTTACCCAGGTCCGATTGTAAGTAAATCATTTCATTATCAAACACATAGACCATTGTTCTGTCTATTAACGGACGCGTAATGCCAGGCAAATATCGATCGATGTCCGTCGTTGAGTAACTCTTTTTACCGACTGTTTGCCACCGTATAAAGCTCCGTTACAGATTTATCGGTGTAAATGGAATGCTAATACTATTTACAATGTATCGAGCGAACGAACGAACGAACGAACAGGCACACATCCTTTGTAGAGTATCGTACGGTTCATTAGTGTGCTAGTTCTACTTTATAGTAGACATTCCGGTATGACGCAGAGAATTCTGCATTGTTTAGATTTCACCGAACAGCCTTGGAAAAAACCTCTGACACGAGGTATCTTTACTAGACGTAAAGTGTTAGCCATCTAGCGGTGGTCCTAAGTACACCATAGTTACCTCTGTATTTCCATATACAGCGGACACGGATGGATATAATCTTTTATCTGGCAATCCTACATACACAATTTCATCGTTAATATCATTGCAATTGCTCCATTACCAAAGGTACTAGTTCTCACAGAAAATCAAAAGAAAGTGCTTTAAGCATCCTACGATATTTTCAAGATGAAATTTCAATGCCTTTGTCAACTAATCTATTTATCGCTAAGAATGTATCAAATATTGGGATACGATACCTCTAAATGCCACTCCCAAAAATTCGTAATTCTTTTCAAACGACAACGTGTTATCGTCGCAATCTAATATTACCCTAATCCTTTCCCCAGCCTGTTAATTATAAAATTGTACAACTTAAGGTATATTTCAATAATCCTCTATAAACACGTTAGCTAAATTAAATAGACCTTACCTGATACCTGGGAGCGTTGTTAAGCAATGGATAATTGCCTTGTACATCTCCATTGTGTAACAGATGATTATCTACCAGATTCCATCCCCAAGAATGTTCGTCGGACCCCAATAACGCTACATACCCGTGGCACAGTAACGGCGCTTCCCTGGTAGCTATTCCTATGACTGCTACCGTGCCCAATGGTCCTTCCCAAATAATTTCCCAGGCGTGTCGGCCGTGTCGGAAACCAATTTTACCTCTACAGGCATCTGTGATTTGTGCGACAGGGTTCCTAGAAAATAGTTTCATTCTGAATCGTACGCGATCGAAGAATTATCAGTACCGGTAGCGAACGTAAACATTGTCACTGAAAACTACGTGGGTTCTGTGACAATACGCGATTGTGTCGTGTGACAGAGTGAATCGTTCAAACTGTTGATCGTTTATTTAAGTATTATGAATGTACCTGTGCAGAGTGAATCCATTGGATTTAATAAAAATGTTCCGTGAACAGTCGAGGGGATTCCACGCGTGATAAAATGATCGTAACTTCGATTTATAGGTGGGTACCGACGACAATATATCGGAGCTGAGTGCCTCCTTCGCCAACTTCCTAATGCAGTGTATCCTCCACGCGTCATTGTTCTCGTCATTCAAGAATCGGTTCCACCGTTTGCAAACCAGCGCGCAATTTCTCAGCGTGTGCAGATCTAAATAAGAAAATATTGTTTCTAAAACATGATCAGATGCTCGCAGTGCTATATCGTCCATTTTGCCGGTTCTGATCGGGTAAACGAGCAAAACACACACGCGCGGAGCGCCGCTCCGTGATCCTGTGTGGGATTCATATCCAAACACTAGTGCTAGTTTTCATGGAAACGATACGAACCGCGCGCGCAGGAATCACACGATTTCTACAGCGAGTCGCGTTTCTACCGGAACAATAATCCGTGCATCTGTGGTGGTTTTGAGGATCTCTAGGGAATTTTCGACTAGAGCCTCCAATAAATATATACACACATTTATCAATAACTTATAACATTGTAAATATAATGATATTGGTAACAATTTTTTAACTCAATTCTTTCATCTTTCTTCTACGAAAACAATCTATTGAATAAATATTTTCTATTTTGATAAAATGATAACGTTGATAACATGACAACTTCACATTGGTGAGTGTTGCCTGAATGTTGCCACAGTGGAAATTTCAGCGCGGATTATACATATATATATATATAGATGGGTTTTGCGCGTCTATGGCGTCTGTTGTGTGGTCACAGAATTGCAAAAAATATAGTTTTATTATTTCAGAGTACGCGTTACAATACCTCGATAGCAGTGATGATAATACAAGATTTTCGATCGGTAATCACGGACATAGTGCGTAAATAATAGAACGAATGCTGCATCGGTATCTCGAATTGTAATTCTCGAGTGCAGCGCATAAACATCAAAGTCACATGGTCTGTCGTCTGTTTATATGCAATCGCACACAACCTACGATTTTGTATTTGTCATTTTCCTTCTAGTATTAGAATAGTACAGTATTCAGGGTAAGTTTTATTCGTGATCGAACTTATCTATCAGATAACTTTCTACCTAAATCTACCGTTATTTCATACGTATCAATATATTTCAGATGGACGACAAAGATCCAACCAGCGTGATCAAAATGATTAAGGATTTAAGATCGGCATCGGAATCCTATCGTCGTAGCAGCGGAGCCTCGCTGCGATTATCGGGAACCACGTATATGTCGTTCGGCGATCACGACGTCAGTGTCGTCACACCGAAGAGAGCAAAACTTGACGATTCCGCTAATTCGACTTTAAACAAGAGTGAAACAGAAACTGCTCCGGGTAGTCCATGGGAATGGAGGCGGTTGAGGGGAGAGGTAACGATCGCTGCGCCAAGAATTGTAAATGTATTTGTTCGAGGCAATATTTGGCAACCTATTACTTGTATTTTTGTACAAAATCGCGTGCAAATTTTTTCATCGAGCTAATATGTAAAGCCAAAATCATTTTTTCTAATACAACAGAAACCCAAGAGTCAAGATTTACATATTATAGTCGCTGGGATTTTTGTTCCTGTATTTATACAAACAAAGGATTCGCAACAAGGAGGCAGAGACTTGCATCGTATACATATAATCTTTCTTTACCCAGGTATTATCATTAAAAACGAGATTGTCCCATCAGGAGGCTGCCGTGCAGCAGCTGCATAAAATTCGTCGGCAAATGGAGGAGGTTTTTGAGAAAGAGAAAGGTAGTTTAGAGATGCAGGTGGAGCAAGAGAAGCAAAATGTCAAACAGTTTGAAGTACGGCTCGATGTGGAGCGTAGAAAACTTCAGGAATCGCGTGACGCCCAAAATACTGCAGAGAAAGAACTGTTTCAGGTGCGAAAAGCTACGACTACTTTTAATTTTTTGCTACTGTAACGTTTCGTCATGAATGATATGTGTACTTTGCAGGTGAAAACAAGTTTAGAGCAAAAGGCGATGATATTAATGGACGAGAACGCAAAATTAAAAGAAGAGTTGAAGAAGTGTTCGACACAAGAGATCACGTCAACGTTGAAAGATGTCAGCGAGACCTCGGACACGCAATATAAATTTGACACAGCTCAAACAAGAATAACGCAGTTAGAGGAGAAATTGAAAGAATATCAGACCAAGCAGCAGGCATTAGAATTACAGAATGTAGAGCTTCAGAACCTGAAAATTAAGATTGAGAGACTCGAATCCGAGAAAGCGTTGTGGGAAGAAGGAAAGATACTAACCGCGAGAGCCGCGAAAGCAAGTGAGTTGGAAAAAGAGCTTAGCGCAGCGAAGGAGACCATTTACACGTTAAGAGAGTCGGTTAGAGGAAAATTGCTGTTGGAGGAACAAATGGCAAATGTAATGAAAAGGTTGGAGCACACCGAGAAACTAGAGCAGCAAGTAGCTACGTTAGAAGCGAAGAAAACGGAACTGTCCTTGCGTTTGTCCGAATACGAATCGATTGGAATCACTGGCGGGCCGTCCGTTTTGAAACGCGAATTGAATCGATTGCAACAAACCGAGTTGGTCTTGAAGTCGGAAGAGGGTCAGTTAAAATCCCTATTGGACGCCGCGTTACGGGAGAATCATAGTCTGCAGAAAAATTACGAGGACGCTAAGAAATTGGCCTCGGACATAACGGATTCGAAAGAGAAAGTTAACAAACTCGTGAGCAGATTACAGAAGAAGATGATCCTTGTGACGAGGGAACGGGATAGTTACAGGCAACAACTGGATCTGTACGAAAAAGAGATCAGCGTGGACAGCAACACCGCGATCACCGAGAGAATTCCGGCCTTGGAACGCACTATAGACGCTTACAGGTAAGCTTATTTTCATAAACTATGCTCGAGGAATTCTGTACACATAGTAGAATTAGTCAAAAAATGAGTACACGAACGGTTCAACCGATTGCTTCTCGAAACCAAAGAGTATCGCGAGTTTGTGCAACGTTACGCAATTCCAGGGAACTAACTTCCAAATTGGAGTCTGATCTGCAAGCAGTGGCGGGTCCCAATCAAGTAGACGAGTGTAATAAATTGCGAAAGGAGATCGACCGACTGAAGGGTGAATTGGAGCATCGTGCACTGAAAGGTGACTTCAATTGCAACGCGAGGGTGTTGCATTTCACCATGAATCCAGCCGCTATTGCCGAGAAACAGGCGGAGGAGAAGCAAATGGCGTTGTTACGCGAAGTCGAAGAGCTGAGAGCCAAGGTAGACCAAGGTGGAACTTCGGCGACACCGACAACCTCTTCTCTTCAAGCACAGGGTAATTATTTCTATCTTGCCTTCTTCTTTGTATTTTCTATGTATTTACGAATTTGATGAATCTCCAGAAATAGTGGAACTTAAGCAGACTCACGAGATCAAGATAGCTCGGCTGAAGGACGCGTTCAAGGCCTCGTCCCAGGAATACCGTCAAGCCTGCTACCAACTGTTTGGCTGGCGAGTGGACAGGTCGAAGGAGGGTCGCTACAAATTGTCTAGTCAATACGCAGAGTCTCCCGAGGATTTTCTCTTCTTTCACATCGACGAAGATGGCGTTGACTTGTTGGAAACCGCATTTTCCGCAACGCTAGGGACTCTGGTCGAGCAACACTTGCAGCGACAACATAGCGTTCCCATGTTTCTCAACGCCGTACAATCAGACTTGTTCAGTCTACAAACTATGACCAACGTGATGAGCTAAACGTTTCGAAATGCATTGTTAAAAGTCTGTATCCTGCTTGTCGAAAGAGGAGATCTAAAAAGCTTCGATCGTAATAGATGTCCCGTGTCGCGTGTTTCAGAGGCGAATTTCGTCGGTCAATGAATCTCGGGCCTCTTCTTTCGAAAAAATATGAATAGTTTCGTCCTGAAAAGATATTGTTGCCCTTTCAAAGCGCCAACGATTGTCTTGGTTTTACGTTCAGTGCGCTTCTGTGTACTGGATAGGAGAAAAGTTCGCGAACTTAGTATAGCTCTTAGCATGTATTTTCCTCCTCGCCTTTGGCGATCAATAAACTGCCATATCGTCGTACTGACTATGTTAAACATTCTTTCTCCTTTGTGTTTGACGCAGAGAACCAGTTCGAAGTTCTATGGTTAATTACCGCGTGCGCGCAGGGTGTACATAGACTGCAGCCTAATTTCGCGTCGCTGCACAGACAATACCGAATCGTTACGCCCTCCTTTCCGCATTAGTTGCTCCTTTCGAATCAAACAGCATGCTCAACGGGGCGCGAAGCTAATCCAGGAACTGCACTATCGTTACTCGCTTTACTTATTACGGAAACCGTCGGTAACCGCCAGCGAAATTATTTGTAATAACGCGGTTACGGCGCGTTCCAGAGCAACCGTTAACCGCGGTTTTACTATCTCGTTCGCGGTAATATGCGATTTTGCTTTCGCGCGGTAAGCTTCGTTTTTTTCAAGGTTTATGCTAGACTTTTTCCGCGCGGTTCGAGCCAGTTTCGTCGTTTTCACTCGGCTGAAGCGGTAATGGACACCGTTCAGAGACTGATTACTATTCAAACTAACTTGTCTATGTCCAACCATTGTTCGTCCCCTTGGCTTCGCTTTCAGATTAGAACGTCTGTTTGGAAACTCTTTAAAAGGAAGCTACTGGCAATTATAATTCGAAACTTAGAAGTTTATTAACAAGCTGCTATTATGTAAAATTACTGAAAATTATGTTGAAAATAATACATTTATCTTTAAGTTGACAGAACAATTTATTTTTCCTCTCTCTCTTCCTGTCTCTATGAATTTTTTTAGAAAGTGAACATTTATTCCCGATTAACTCGGACCAGAATATTTCACGAAACTGTTCCATAATTAAATAAGTTTAGTAATTAACTAAATGTGTACGTACAAAAATAAATGTTCGGAAATATACTGCGGACGAAGGTAGTAAAATTTTTAGTAGCGACTCGGAGTAGTCATGCGCGTTCGGCTTTGATTAAACAAATTCCTCTCGCCCGATTTCTCCGTCGGAGGTAGAAGCGGATGTTCATAGGGTAAACAATAATTCAAGGAAAATTAGTAAATTCTCAAGTAGCAGACACGGTATATCGCCGTACACCCCGCACATAGGAGTGAAACAGAGCGCCGAGTCCGTGTGGGTTAACAAAGCGATTCTTTCGCGGGGAGTTCGGAGTTCCGTGTGCTGATGAAATTGGACGCGAGATTAACGCCGTCTGTCTTGGCTCCGACCCTATCCTGCAAAGCACAGAGGGATGCTAAAGTTCACCGAGAAATCCCTATGTTATAGAGCGCGACGATACTGTTTCCTGTGTTAAGTGGAGGATTCCCGCAATGGTCAGACCCCCGACAAGTTAGTCACAACAGTATCAATCGCTAAAGGGCGATACGACCGTGGAAGAACTACAATGGACACATCTATTAGACGCTGTGTCATATCCAGGGGCTATCTCTTTGATGTTTTCTCGACTAAATAAAAAAGTAATAAAACAAATGTCATGGCAAATTTATTTTATAGCAGGAAAAATATTCTGAAAAATTATAACTTGCTAATTATATAGAAAAGGTCTGCGTACTCCGATTTCGATGAAATTTTAATATGTTATAGATTTCGACATTTCGAACAACTTTTTCCTTTTGCAATATAGGGGAGTCGCTAATTAGTTTTCGAGATATTTTCAAAAGACTATCGCTAATACGTGCAGGAATACGAAAAATTCAATACAGTATATTCGCGATAGTTTTTTGCAAATATCTAGAAAACTAAAACCGACCGCTCTATATTGGAAAAGGAAAAAGTTGTTTGGAATGCGTTGCTGCATAACATATTAGAATTTCATAAAAAATCGTAGTACGCACACCTTTTTTTTATATAATTACCAACAACTTTTCACCGACTTTCGCTATTTCACTCGTATCCCGGAAACATTCGCGACGATCAAATCATTAGATAAAATAGTTTTGTCGTTTAGTCGTGAAGATATGCGATGCCCCATATCAGGTGCAATAGTCCTATAGCGTTCACTAGAAGAATAGCGAATCGAGAACACCCCTGAAATATTTAACGCTGTGTTCCGACGTTCCTCTGCGCCCCTTATGGTTATTTATCGTCGGATGCGCGATAATAAATACGCGGGGCACGTACAGGCGGGACAAGTGTATCTGCACACACTCAATTCCGTGTCTCATAAGTTCAGCTGGGTGACTCAGCCGCTAATGAAGACTGCCGCCGCCGCCGCCCTCCGGTTCGCCGCGCGCCGCGAACAATGCAATTGGAATCGGTCTTCGGTCCTCGGGGATCTCCCGGTCCCCGGTTCCTTTTCCAGACACGTAGGGTTATGGGACTGGGTGGGAGAAGGGTAACGGATCCCCGGGGACAGATCTTCCATCGCCAGCGTGTTCCGTCGTCGCGGCTTTTCCACCACGATAAGAATTCGAAAAGTCCTCCTAACCCTGCCTTTGCCTTTCGACGGCTCGTTCGCGTTCGGTGGGGAGAAATTACGACATAATTGAGATAGATGATTTCCCCTCCACCTCCACCTCCCTTCCGGCTGCCAAATTCGCGGTCCTTTTTCGCATGCAGATCCGCTGCGATCTCTTCAGGATCTGCAGGATCCTCTGCTATGCTCATAATCGTTTCAACGATTTTCCAAGTTCGAAAGAGTGGTGTCAAATTCAAATGTTGCTTACGAAACAGAGTACAGGGTGTGTAAAAAGTCATTCGTCGTAGGGGTGAATCTACATCTCTGGATTGGTGGACATTTGAAAAAGAAACTTGCCAAAATTTTGATTGTGCAGAATTACACGTATAGACAATAGTATACTATTACAGTTCACACGATTGTGTCTATGAGAACAGAATATGTTCGTGTTCGTGTCTAGAGAAAAAATTAAATTTAACAATTGTCAAAATTTGAAGGAATACCTTATATTCATTTTTATACATAAGAATATTAATCCTGGATTATGAAATATTAATGTTAAGTATAGGTACTTACTTAGAATTTTTTTAGAATCTTATATTCCTTCGTCGGATCAACAGCACACTGCCATTTGCCAGTCTTAATAGGTAGTGAAGCACAAAACACAACACATAATCCAAAAGGGTCGCATGGAAATCACCGACACAAATTTTTCCGACACGGTTTTTATCGGCAACAGATTTGACCGACGACTACTTTGGCCGACAACGAATCTGAAATCGTTGTTGTCGGTCAAATCTGGAGTCGGTGATTTCCTTGGAATACAATCCAAAATGGTGTCAGCGAACGCGAAGAAGTTACTCCGACCACGGTCAAAATAGTACTGCGGTTGTGACCTTGGTTTTTCGACAATGTTGAAGGGTGGGTTTAGGTGGGGAAATGATGTGTTTTTTTATTGGACGGAAGTGTGTCAGAAGGACTTTACAGGTATATCGCGATATACGCTGGGGGAACGGTGAGGTACAATAAACATTTTATAATACAGGATTAATATTCCTATAACAATGAATATAAGGTATTCTTTGTATAGATTCACCCTTAGAACGGATCACCATCACTTTTTATACGAATTTCTCGAATGATTGTAATCGAATTGAAATTTTTCATTCGAATTTAGAGTTTTCATTTTTTATTCTTCATCACCGTTGAATATTTTCATGTATACTCGGAATAATTCATGTCTTGGTACCCAATGGTGCATAGTATACTAAATGGGAAACGAGAATGTATCGTTTGAAAAAAAAGAGAGCTCGGATTGTACGATACGATTTGTGTTGCACCTCGTTTCATTTTCCAAAAAGTTGATTTTGGTTTTCACGGTTTCAGGGAAACGTACAGAACAGCATTCGAGTAACGTTCCTATTTGTTATTCTTTACGGACCATTACGACAAAAAAACTTCGGGCTGTACTATTTCGATTTATTGGAGAATTAATAATGGAGAATTATTACTTTCCGGCTGCTATTCGAAATATTCGAGTTTGTCGGTAGCATCAGTCGCGAGTTCATAAATGAAATTAAGTAATATTGATTGTGATCTGGTCAATGGATTTAAGTAATATATTGTATTAATGGTACAATGCACGTAAGTTGAGGGAGAAGCAATATTTTATTCAGCGACGCCGTGCACGTAATGGACTTCCGGCCAGAACAATGCATTTAAAACATGCTTTATGCAGGGTCATTTTCACGAATTAGCGTTTACATTCTCATCTAGATAGATAAAGTAAGATACATTATACGAGATACATATGTATCTCCGCAGTTAATTATCTAACTGTGCATTGCTACGGAAGGGTTGATATTGGACAACTATTTCGCAATTAGTTCAGCCAAGTACAATACATACCTCTAATCTAATCTACGGGAAAAAATCATTATGAGGCTTAGTATCCGAAATATGTCAGATTTTTTCAGAATTTTAAATCGTCAATAAATGGGGAAAATGGGCTAAAAACTGGTTTTTCGTTTTTCTTCAATAACTACCCTCACAGATGAGATAGGGGGCTGAAACTTGGCAGAGCCTGGTCTTTTTGGATAGGCTATCGAATGGTCCAAGTTCGACTGAAATACCGCCCGGGGCGAATTTCACCCCCAAACCCGGCTATAGCCTTTAATTACGTTAATAATCAACCAGGATTTGTTACATCGCCACGTTCCTGTGCAATAAATGTCTCGGAACATAGGTTCGATCAAATGTTACTAAAACACTATTTGAAAATTAGCACAATATTCTTTCTCTTAAAAATGATCTAAACTTAGATCGACATTATTTAACATTTACCAGCATGAAAGTTGATTTCTTGATTTTTCTCCATTGCGAACGCAGTTGTGCGACCCCTGGCGGAAAATTCGCGTGTGATGGTGTGCGGGGGTGGGGGGGGGGGGGTGGTTGCGCGCGTACACGTCGAAGGTGTATAGGGGACACGGGGGACGTTTTGTACGTGCACACGGACCGTAGAAACTAGATGACCAAAAGCATTTTCGAGGGTTGCTCGCCGACAGGAACTCGATAGAACGGCGCGGCGCCAGCTGCGAAGGGACTCGGAGTCGACGGGAACTCCCGCGCCGAAACTCCATTATCCTTAATTATAATCGCGTTTAATCGCAAACTCATCCAGCTCCATATGTGCGCCGCGCCGGCCTTAACTCCTGCGTTCGAAGCACGCCCTCCCTCGGTGTTATCAATCTGGAATCAGCCGGGCCCTTTTTTGCCGAGGGGGAGGGAGGCCAAAACGCTTTGCCGATCGCCCGTGGATTTCCTCCTCTTCTTGCAAAACAACCATCGTCGAGTCACGCCCGAACGCCCTAAGACCGGTGGAACAATTTTCATTAAAGGGTTAATTGAAGTTCCGACTGGCTGGTTTCTCGCCGCAGACTTACATCGAATCCCGGGTCATCCGGCGCGGTGTGGCACAGCGGAGCAATATCATCTCCGCGAAAACTAACTTTCCTCGAGAAATATTAATACCATTGCGAATTTCCACGGTGCTTCTTCCCGCGTGCACACTGACGAACACGTGTGTATACTAGGGTGGACCTTCGTTGTACTTGGCGAAAATTATTCTGCAGATTTTTTTGTGGGACAACCCCTAGAAAATTTGAAATTGATCGAATAACGGGAAATGATGCCAAGTTGATTTTGAAAATTTTTTAATTTTGTAACTCGGTTTTCTCCACTGCAGATTTTTTTGTGGGACAACCCCTAGAAAATTTGAAATTGATCGAATAACGGGAAATGATGCCAAGTTGATTTTGAAAATTTTTTAATTTTGTAACTCGGTTTTCTCCACTGCAGATTTTTTTGTGGGACGTTGACTGTCGCGTGAATTTTGTGCGTTTCACACTATTGTCTAGTTGATTCGTAATAAGGTGGACCCACGGTGTTAAAACCACCGCTTATCGTCCCTAATCGACCCGAACAAAATGGTGGATCAGCATCAGGCGCATATTTACAGCGTAACCCGTGGCATTCGCGTTATCTGACCGACTAAATCTCGCCAGCGACGTTGTACACCAATTTTCTCGCTGCGTATATTTATAAAGCCGGTAATACACGGATCCGTTGCTCCCGAAGAAATTCCTGTTAATTTGATCTCCCGATTGATACCTCACACCAGCAAAAGCAGTCTGGCAAGCCCGACCGTGGGGCGTCGCGCCGCGCCGCGCCGTTTCCAACTTTTTAATGGAGCTTTCGCGAGTATAATTGCGTTTCGAAGCTGTATAATTAATGTATAACAATTTCCCGGGGCTAGTGGCGCGGCAACTAAATACCTTCACAAATTTCTGAATCTACCCCGGCCGTGGGGGGCGGTGACAGAACCCCCGTCGGGAATCACCGCTACTGTGTTATTACATGCCTTTCTTTTTTTTTGCGAACACACCCCCAGCAACACGAGCATTCCTTCGATATTAGGGTTGTACGTCACTTAACCGGGGCCATGGTAATTGCGAGCACACGGGAGATCCTTAACCGGATAATTTATTCGATACGCCACTCCCTTAACGTGTCCGAACATCTAACAATAAGCTTCGAGAACCGTGGCAAGTCAACGATTCCGTTACCCCCCTTCGTTTGGAACTCGAGAACACTTTTACCGCAAGCGCAATTATGCAAAATCCCGACTAGAAATACAGTTAGGCTTGCCTAAAGATGAATGTGGGCCTAATGCGGAAAGAATGATCTACGCCTAAGTTGGGCATTCCTAATGGTCTCTAAAACTGAATTTTTAGTCGGGATTCTTTTTACAATTAATTCGCTGCGGTTCTATGTTCTACTTGATTTTCAATCGTGACCGACACGGATATTATTACAGCGATTTCGCCACTCCCACTGATCCAGCTTATGAATTTTAAAAAAATACATTGATTCAGAGCTGCTAAACCCAGATTTCGGACCAGAGTAGCAGGTCCGTTGAACGGCAATTTTCAGTCGCCGTTAATGGAAAATCTCTCCCTGTTCGTTCCTTATCGAAGGCTCTCGGTCTGAGGTGAAAGAAGGAATGAAAAAGAAACGGTAGAGAAGGTCGATAAGTGCAAATTACACGACGGGAGGACAGGGAAATAGGCGGAGTCTCAGCGAACTATCCGGAAGGAATGAAACTTAAGTCATTGTCATGGGGACAAGTAGAATTCAAAGAAACTCGGATAGGGGGATGGCCGGCGCGCCGTGGGAAGGGTAAATGAAGCTCCCTATTTGTAAAGTTTCGCTCTCTTCTCTCTCTCTCTCTCTCTCTTTCTCTTACAAAGTCATTGAACGTCGCACGAACTTGTGGCTATTCTTTTAGTTTACATCGAACTAGTCAAATTCATTTCGTACACGCTGTTATCTCAAATTATATATGTTAATATTCTGCGAGTGTACGAATTGTTGTAATATCGTATTTTATGACAAATGCACAGGGTGCATAAAATGTAATGGTCGTCCGTCATAGAACACAGAATCTACATATAGTGTCTTCGGCGTCAATGGTATGATTTGTGAGAGTAAGCTCGTCGCTTCGGCGGATCTGTCGCACGTGTTGTCCATCTGTCAGGGTTGAAATTGTCGGTACGCGGTGGTTGTAAAATAATCGGCCAATTCGAAGCCGATTTACAAGCGTTTTTTTTTTGCTCCAAACAACATTAGACGAAAAATATTATCGGTTGTGCCTAGTCGACAATTAATAAATCTTTCTATTATATAAAATAGTTATGGATAATTATATAGAGAAAAGGTGCGCGTACTCCGATTTCGTTGAAATTTTAATATGTTATAGATTTCGACATTTTCAACAACTTTTTTATTTTCTAATATAGGGGGGTCACTTGTAGTTTTAGAGATATTTGCAAAAGACTATCGCTAATACGTGCAGGAAAACGAAAGATTCAATACAGTACTAGCAAGAGTTTTTTTGCAAATATCTCGAAAACTAAAAGCGACCCCACTATATTGGAAAAGGAAAAAGTTGTTCAGAATGTGTTGCTGCATAACATATTAAGATTTCATCAAAATCGAAGTACGCAGATCTTTTCTATATAATTACCTAGTCATGTAGTTTATGTCGCGATGCCGAGCGGGTTGCCTTCTGAAAGGGATCCGAAATTTGAGGAGCGTGTTGCCTTCACGGGGGTTAAAACAATGTTTTCTTTTATTTTTCATACCTATCGATCACTATGCGTCACGGCCGCGTACAACGATGGTAAACAGAGTATCACGGCGGCAAAGTCTATCACGGGGCACAATCAACTAATTAAACGACGTGCCGTTAACTCTCACACAAAGACGCGGCCGACTGACGTGGTAATAAGGCCGACCACGGATCGTGCGCCGTTTAAATATTGCAAGGAGTCTGGCCGACTTGCTAACCACCGAACGAACAATTCGCGACCGCGATCGATCCGAATCGAACGGTGAAAAACCAGCAAGAGAGAGAGAGAGAGAGAGAGGGTGAGACGGGGATAAGAGGGCCCTCGGTCGACGGCCGGTGCTTAAAATCGCGACAAGAGTCCGCCTCGCGAGAATATCAACGCGGCCCCGTGCGGTTCTCGCGAGCTTTGCTCTGCACGGCACCGTGTGCTCGATGTAATTTGCGCGCGGTGGAACGATGTCAAGTTGCGACATAAACGCTGCCTTTATGCTGCCGAAAGCTCCGATAATGAGGAGGCCTGTGCCCCGCGGAGTCGCCTTCGAACACAAGAACCGTTTTCGAGTTCGGCTGCGGTTCGTTAAATTTATTCGATAAGTTGGAAATTCTCTCCCGTGGCCGCGCACGACCTGGTGCGCGCGCGCTCTGGTTTTTCCTCGGCAGCAGTGCGCTTAACGAGTGCGATTTTTCAAACGTACTCAGCCCTTAATCAGGACTTTGCGGTGTTTAAGAGAGAAAGAGAGAAAGAGAACGGCTAGACCGAGCGCCGCCCAGGTCCCATAATTTCCTCCAAGTTCCTATTAACTCCGTTCACATGTTAATCCGTTCGGCGTCACGACGAGTTACGCGGTCCGGCGTTGTTGCAACCCTCCTTTAATCGCGTTCCTCTGCCACCCTGCGACACACCCCTCAGGGCTCGGTGGCTTTCCATTTTTAATTGGATCATCGTCTAATCCGGCGCCGACACGCGTCTCGATCACGCGACGCCGCCGTTGTAAGCTCGAAAATCTTGTTCTCCGTTCTCCGCACGGTATCCCAAACGCATATTCTCGATCTGAAAGTAGAGGAGAATAATTTCGGACATAAGGTCTTATCCGGTATAGATACGTGTACAGGGTGTTAAGAAATGTTTGGTCTTGGCAAGCATAGGCGTATTCTACAGCTTCGGATCGATGGAGATCTGTAACAAAAAAGTTGCAAACATTTTTTAACACCCTGTACTGTTTCGACACCTACGGTGATAAGGCTTGTCCTTGTTTCCTTGATATTCGAGCAGGACTCCTTTCTTCCTTTTGTGTCGAATACATCTGAGCGTAATACCCCACGGGATTATTATACAATTTTCCCTTGGTCGCGCGCCGCCATTCCGACGAGGGTTGCACGCCTCTCCGCTGAAATTAAAAGCATCGGGAGCTGAGTGAAAAGAAGGCAATCCCAGCCTCGTCTTAATTAGATGACACGGAGATGCGGCCGAAACAAGCGTTGCGATAGCAAGGGGCTCGTCTTATTTTCGAAGCCGTTTTTGCGCGAATCACCGCGAAAAACTCTATAAGATCCAGCCAACAATTGTATAGAAACATTTTTGTTGTAGGACAGTGATATTTGGGACACCTGTTGGCCCCGGTTCTCGGCCGTGTTGTTAATATTTCGTTCGGAGCTAATGTATGTTGCGAAAGAAGTATACCGATAACCCTGGCGAGTTTCGCGAGATTAACAGGGATCCCCTGAATGATTAACACGGTAATACGTGTGGCCGGGGGAGCGTTTGTAAGTCCTGAAATAGGAGAAGCGGCCTCCATTTACATGCATCTTGGATACCGCGCGCTGAAACATTGAACCCTGCTTTACGATTACTATCCTCGGCGCTTCTTAGCCCTCGTGTATCCACTCTCTTTTCAAGCACGCACAATTCCACGGAAGAGAAAAATGAATGGAAATTATCCTGCAGGATCTAATCCCACGTTGTCCGTGCATTCCGGCGTGCGCGCGAAAATCGGAATATCTCAGGATTTAATGAAATTCTATTAATTATACCGAACGGCAAAAAACACGAGACCGAGGTGTCCCTCTATTAACGAAGCAGGAAAATATGCGGAGATTTAATGAAACCCGCGTACCGAAATGAAATGCAAATAATTTCTGTAATTACTGCGGGCGCGGCGCGGCGATCAGAAATTTCGTACCGTTTCCCCGTTAAATAACGTTATTCTTTTTCATTAATTGCTAATGCTTGTTTTCGGCGGACGCGCGACGCGCTGTAATTTATTTATTCGGTTGATCCTCTTTTCGTCGGAGTTTACAACAAAGTTAGGAGAGACCGTATAGCTGGCTGTTAATAATTATTATCCAATTTGCGTTGCAATGCATCGGCGTAGGGGAGAAAATTTCTTTAAGTTACTTGTACGAAAGGGTAAGTTCCCGCAAACTTTTGCTATCTGGAGATAACTCTTCACCGCGGTGTACTCGAAAACTCTCTACCATCTTGAATAACCTGGCAAGAAACCCTTTTCTTCCAACTTCTGCGTGAGACATGCTACCCTTAATTATACTCGACGAATTCACAACTTCGTTATTCGGTAATAAACTTTCTTTCTCTTCGATAAAAAAAAAAGAAGATTGACATCAATATCTTGATGAGCCTTAACACGGGAAGTCAAATCTGACTTTGTTTTATGAATCTGTGAATCAAAGTAGACCAGGGGAGTAAACTATTTTGTTCATAAATTATAACATTTTTTCATGTTTCGTTTTGTAGTATATAAAAAGTAAGACATTACCTATTATTTATATAATATTATTCTGTATTATTGTTATGTAAGATTAAATAAATTATGATGTATTATTAGTAGTAGTATTATCATATGCATATAGTAAAATTGTTAAATTGAAATATTTGTGCAAAATACATTATATGCCTTTACTTGGAAATTTAAATGTATATGCTCCAAATTTTATACATGGTAGTTTACTCACCCTGCAGTAGACTGCGAATATTTATGCATCTCTCGCCTACCGTCTCGCTAGCATCTAGCATCTCTGCCCGAGGACACTGCAGTCCTCCGAGAACGATGTTATCCCTCGATATCCACGTTTCGAGGATCGGCGAGGTATCCAAGTCCGAAGCCTCAATTCGCGTGGGCTGAAAAGAGTGTGCGCGGTCCCTCATCGGAATCCACGGATACCGACAGGGAAGATAATCAATCGGCGGGGAGGGTAAACGGGTATCTTATCAAAGTTGGCCCATCTTCGGTGAAGTTGCTACCCGGGCGCGGCGTAAGTGTGCGCGGCACTCGTGTTCTGAGCATTCGAAGGTACCGATAGAAGAGCGAGAGAGAGAGAGAGAGAGAGAGAGAGGGGGGGTTGGTAGACGAAGACGATCGGATCCTTGCGAAGGGCTCGGGACAAGGAAGGGCGAGAGGGTTGCGCTAACTTTCGCGTCTGTGTGTTCTCGCGGCGCTGTCAGGAGGAACTTTGTCGATCAGAGTTGCGAAGGAGAGCTCGGCTATATCGACGCTCTGCCTGCCTGTAGATATCTCCCGAGGAATGGTATGGACCTTCTTGCTACACCCCCTCAGACACCCCCACCTTCTACCACTTTGTCGCAGGGGGGGTGGTGTGCACGAGCGAGCAGAGATAGAGAGTTACGCGGCGGGTTATCGGAATCCTTGCTTCTTGCCCGTCGGATCATCCCTACCATCTCTCCACCCCACCCCCCAAACCCTCGGATGACTTTCCAGTACTTTTGACAGTGGCTGGCAATTTTTCAGCCGGAAAGATAAACCTGAATCCGTGGGGAATCACGTGACAATGGGGTTGGGCTACAACGGAAACGCGCACGGCCAAGGGGAAAGTTTAAGGTTGATGTACAGTTTCCTGGATGCTGCTGGATGCCTGGAATTATCGCTCTTGTTTCGCCCAGTAATTATTGTGTAGACGCGAGAAGCGTTCACTGGTGTGGCTGGATTAATCCTTGGACAGATCTTAGAGTATAATTGTTCGGTCAAGGGAAATTGATTCTCTTTGGCGAATTTGCGCTTCTACGGAGTTCATTTCGAAGACCGAGTAGATTCGGTGAGGTAATAGGAGAGAGAGAGAGATGTCGAGCAGAGATAACCAAGTCATAACACGAGCGAAAGCAGGTTAAGTTGGTTGTAAGTACCGTAGCCGATGTAACCCGGCAGGGAACATTAAGCAGATTTATCTAAATTGTTACCGGTGAAGAAAACATAGTTTGTGGAACGTTGCATTGTTCCGACCAGGTGCAAGTTCTTTCCCTCTCGTTTCGGTGCCAACGAAACCACGGTTCAACATAGGATATCTACCGTACTGGCCTTTACAGTCACCTTACCAGATCCAATGTTGTTCATTTAAAATATATCTCACCTTCTCTTCAAACCTACATCCTAGGTTTCCTTCGCTAGCGTTTACAACAAATGTTAACACGGTAAGGTAGAATGTTATATGTCCCACAAAGAATAATCGAAATCGAGAAATCCGCGGACAGTAATACAATTCTCAAATTCATTAACAAAGTTGCTGTTAACTTAAAATTTCGATTCAACGCGGATACTTTCGTGGAACCGTGAATGTAATGGAATATTCTATCAGTTAATCAAATAGCGAATCCGAAGTCTTGATTCTCGGGGGCGAACGTACGGAAATCCGAGGCTAATTTCCGGGGCAGCCTTGATATTACTTACTTGAATCCGGAGGAGGTATTCGGGAGGATCAGAGGATTTCGAAACGCAGCCGGAGCCTTTTTTTTCTTTCGACGGTGCTCCTCGGACTGTTGTGTAATTTTAATAAAGAAGAAAGGTTTATCCGGAGGTGGATCAAAGCGTCGAAATCTGCTCTATACCCCAGCCGCATTTATAATCTCAAACACTCTCGGCCTTTACAGTCTTCTCACTGTCTTCTTTGTTTCTCTAATTCTCTCTCGCTCTTTGTCCCTCCCTCGAAAGTGGCAGCTTCAGTTTCGCTGACAGATCTCGTTGATTTTCAATCGCATCCGCGGTAAACTTCTGGCAAGTTGCACCGCTAAACCGTCGCGGCAAGTCGAACAAGAAACGACAAGTCTGTCGCCGAAGCGGTGAGAGCAGAATAATCAGAGATTCCCGAGGATGAAACGAGGATCCAACTCCCGCAGGATCCTGGCGAGCTGGCGGAAGGAACCGCCTAATATCAACGTCGGCCCAAATTTCATTTGAAATTGAAATAACATTTTGTTGCCAGGCAACAATCTCGCGTCCTCTCCTTCATATTTGATTAGAAACGTGTACAGGGTGTTAAGAAATGTTTGGTCTCGGCAAGCATAGGCGTATTTCACATCTTCGGATCGATGGAGATCTGTAAAAAAAGTTGCCGCAAAATTGTCCTTGAATTTCAAGGTCAATTTTTTTTATTGTATTGTATTCTACGCATCATGAGGATAAAAAGTGTTCCCATAGTTCCTTTGACACTTTCAGATTGTTTATACGAACGGAAATTCAGCCCTTTCGTTATTTGCAACCACGTAATCGAGAAGATATCTTCTTCGAAGAAACCAGCCTGAAACGTGTTTCGGTAAATAATTAGTCAGCCTGTTTAAAGTTCTTCCAGTAGTTGCAACTCTCGAGAAACGTCTCGACTCACCGGGACGGAGAAAAAAGGGTACAAGGAGTAGCGTAGAAGCGCGGAAGAAAAAGGGACGGCTTAATTATCTGTTCGCCGACTTGGAAGAGGCGAGATCGGGGTGCCATCGGCAAAGAACGTTCCTCGAAGTGTCATGTTCGACGCCGGAAAGTTTATTAATTCCGAGGAAAGCCCGGATTATAGGGACTGCAAAATTAATCAGATATTTGGGAGGATTAAATGTTTAGATGTTTCTCGATATTTCTATCTCTATGTATAATTAAATCGTGTCTGTCTGTATGTTTCGATTGGAAAATTAATTACGTTAATAAATATAATAGACTATTTGTTAATAGTACCTGTATTTGCTTAGTTTCGCGCGGTCCATACGTATGTTAATTTTAGGTTAAGAGGCAACCATGTATTTAATAATAATAATAATAATAATAATAGAGCTGGTGTAGTCATAATTTGCTGGCACTCGATTGGGCCCAAGATCTTTAACAATCGACCAGTCCTTTCGCCCTAATTTACAAATACAAGCAATAGCGCTATTCCAAAAATATTGCTTCAGTAAAGAGTACGAATATCGAATCTCGCAGCCAGCCATTTTGCAGGACACACAGCCATTCCTCGCGTAAAACCGAATCCAGGAAAAGACATCTACAACAATCTCGCGAACAGAAAATGAGTGCGCGTCGATCTCCGGCGAGAGCTTTTGTTTTTCCATACAGCAACTGCGTTTAAATTGCCGGGCGCAAGTTTTATTGGATCCCGGGCGAAGCGATGCGTCACTCTAGCTCGAATTCAGAAATCTTTTTCCGATACCCAATCCTCGAAGCGTCGAACTGCAGAGGCGGGAGGCAGCGGCGGCAGCAGCCTCGGAACAAAGAATTCCTTGAAAATTCCCGCGACGAACAGTCGGACAAGCTCGCGGATAGAAGAAGCTAACCGAACGAGATAGCAAACGTTATCTATCCGTCTTATCCGGTCCTGTGCTCTCTCATAACGCAACAGGCTGATAGGGGAGAGCGTCTCGCGCATTATCTTCACGAACTGGCAGCAGGAGGAGCATCGGCAGCAGCATGATCGAGGAGACTTTTCAGGATCCATAACCCCGGAGACGTCTATCGGAGGCCTAAGTAGTTTTCGAGGCCATAATTGCCTGTTTCTCGACTCCATCAACGAGCCATCTCTCCCAGGGTCTGGGGAAGCTAGCAAGTCGATACGCAATATCAAAATTAAACCGAGCAGCATCGTCGCTCGCGGTAGATGAAGCTTCTGCCGAGCCCTTTCGACGGCTTTTATCCCTGGTTATTTTCACGATCCTCGAGGAGTATAGGCGAAAAGGATTTCCCGATCTTCCGATGGGGGTTCGCAGATTTATAGACAACCTGTCGCTTGCACGATGAAGGATGCAATACTTATTTTTTACGGGCCAGCCGGAATGCCGTGTGGAATGGAAAGCTCTCGATAAAGAAAGCTGCTGCTGTTGCTGCTGCACCGACTCCTCTGCTGTTGCCGCTGTTCCAAGACCTAACCGAAACCTTTTACTTTTATTCGACGTCCGCCTGGTTCGCCGGCGCCTCTGTCATCCGTCTCAGTAATTGAAAACGTAGTCTCGGTGCCTTCGTGTCGCGATTAATCTCTTAACAGCGACGCGTCGTTGAAATTCTACGCGACGAAACCCCGGCTCAAGGCTCCCCCGTTTCTCCGTGTACCACCAGGATATCCCGCTATTCGAAACTCTTGCCTCGATCAATTAGCGTTCCCGCGGCTTCCTGCCCGACGTCCTCCATTCGACCTGACTTTCCGAAACAACGGTTTTTATCGGAAGGGATTCTTTCAATTTTCTGCGGCCAGTTGGACGAAGAAAATTCCGAAATTCCCAAGTATTCCGAACTTAATGAAATCTTAGGTCTAGTTTGTGGGAACAGTTGCAATAATCCGCACTCAGATTTTTCAATCGGTGAAACAGGGAGTCGCTCGGGCAAACGAAAGAAACGAGTCAAACCTCGGGAGTTAAAATACGGATTCCACGTCTCAGTAATGAGCGGAGAGTCTTAATAACGAGCTCTTTAATTCAGAGAGCCCTCGGCGTAACGAGATACTTCTTCAAAAGATTTGACATGACATGTCGCAATGTACGTGGTTAGTATACATGTGTTTTTCACCGGCGGTGGTTCAGAAAATCAGTGAAATAAAACGTTGAGATTCCGTAAGGTCGTACACGGTGAAGACTGTATTTTTATGAAATAAGGAGTTCATACAAATTCGCGTTCGGTCGGGCTAATCTGCAAGATTAAACTTTACGCGGACGTTCTGTGCGCCTTCGTTAAGTATTTTCGCAACATTGACAGAAACCGTTTCTGTAAGAGTTCTTGAAAACGCAATTGCGAGAAGCATTTTATTTTACGATATAAAATCTATAATATATCGTCAAGAAATTAGAAGAATTTAATAGCTATGAAAATACTTGTAAGATTTCAAACGAAAAACGTGGAACAACGTAAAATTGCTTTAATGTATTTTCTTGATTTTAATGTATTTTTATTATTTTTAGATGCACAATCAGCTGCTAAAGCGAGTGCCGAAGTTCCGTCACACCCTGCAGTACAACGGAGCGTCGCATCAGGCGGAACATCAGAATTATAGATATCATTGGCTGTCCCTCGGGAGAAATAGACGTTCGAACGGCAAGAAGTCACTAAACGATGTTCGTGGGAAGGGAAACCGACAGGGGCGAGTGCCGGGAAACGCTAGAGTGGGTATCCCTGGTGTCCCGGAAATGCCAGGAAATCGAAAGATGAGCCAATAATCGGGCCCGGCTGTCGTCCCGTTAAAACGCTTCGACGGGAAGGAAGGAGGGAGGGAACGGGACATAAAGTGAGAAGGAGAGAGAGAGAAAGAGAGAGTCTTTGCCGGCTGCGCGAGGGTGCAGGATAAAATGGTCGACAAAGAGGGTATCGTTCTGGGGGGTAGAGGTAAGGGAAACAGTGTATCAAGAAAAGGAAGGTATAAAATCTGCTGGCCAGAAAGGATTTTAACGAGATTGCAGAGCCGGATGGAAAGGAGGACGACTGACGCATTGACGGGGGGTTTGAAAACGGGGATGTGGTGGCCGGGGGTAGCAGAATTTAGAAAAATCCAACGAGGAAGTTTCGGGACGCGGCGGAGAGAACTGTGCGGAGATGGAGATCTCGGTAGGGGAAGTAACGAGGAGTAAATAACGTTGGGAAAGAGCGAACCCTGTTCGGGGGGGTTGGAAAGACTGGAGGAAGGAGGGAGGAAAGGGGTTGCGCGCGGGGTCGGTGGATGCGCCGGGAATTATACGAAAGCAAAGAAAGGGATGATGGCAAGAAGTATGCAAATGCAATTGCGACGGCAGTTTAATAAAATCTCAGTTGGAGAAAGGGGGATGAGGGCGTGTCTGAGAGAGTGAGAGAGAGAGAGAGAGAGAGAACGAACGAAACTCTGGAGATAATCACCGGCGCGGAATGATTGAAGCAATAACGCGTAACGGGGAGAAGAAGAGGATCATGAATGCGTATCGTTGCGCGGAGGTGGAAAACGGGGGTGGTAGCAGCATGAAAATTCAACGGCGGTCGGGGAAGAGGAGGAAAGCGAAAAAGAAGAGTATAATTAGATGTTTCCTGGTCTGGAGAACCGCGAATAGGAAACGGGGACAACGTTTCGCGGAAAATACTGGAGTACCGCGAGAGCTGCCAGGGAAAAAGTGGCCGGGCTCGCTGGGCAACCCTTTCTTTTCAGGCTGTACGCTTTACAGGGTCGCGCGCGACCCGCTACCAGGTCAGATCGACTCGGCAATTGTCGCCTGTTACGGAGTCATCGGTCGGTTGCATTTCGATGACGCCGCTGGTATGAATAATATAAGTCAATACAGTAATGTGAACACGGGAATAGTACAGTAAAAAATGTTTTGGGCTACAAGTGGGTATAATAGTAATGTCCGCTAAATATGTAGGTTACAGTTTTGTAAGAAGGAGTGAAAATACTAATACTGGTTTTGATATTTGGCTTTGCCAATTATAATTGTGTCAGTGTTAAGGGGCAGGTGGAGGCCCATACTAAGTAGGGCAGAAAAATATTAACGCGTCGACTACCATCCTCTAGAAGCTAAATATCACCGAAAAGTGGTAACGAATTTATTTGCAGAGCTAATACAATTTACTCCTTTTCTACCTACCTCTTCTTCCGGTATCGTATTTCGTTGTTCGTTTTTACAAATGGTTAAGAGAATAAGAACTGATCCGGTCGCGTGATATAAAAATGTTCGAATAATTATTCGCGAACGTCGATAGCATTACAGATTCGATTGCGGGAAAGTGAGACATTAAATTCTCCTCGGCCGCGGTAGTACGGCGAAATCCGCGGGCTTGGTTTACGCCACATTGATAACGCGGTTTGCATAAAACAGCCGTTTTATCGGCGCCACGTGATCCGCCGAATATTGGGCCGCTCCTTTCCCAACAAAAATTTGCAATCTGCCCAATAAAAATGAAGCATACCGTACCCATTGCCGAGTTTCCCCGGCGATCAGTGAAATATGATCCAATAATGCGATCGTCTATCATGTCGCGGGCGTCGCATTGATACGACGTATCTGCGACGTGATAGAGCGCAGACGAGAAACGAATTTCCCTCCCCCTAATCGTCCAACAAATTTCCCGTTTAACGCCGTGGCGTCCCGATATAATTTATTCGAATTTCACCGCGCTGCTCCCGGAAAATCTTCATTCGCCGTGATCCACGCGAGATCTGTCCGTGACATTGCAAATTGTAGCCACTGTTGATATATTGCGATCTACCAGACCCCGTAAGAGGACGTATAAGCGAGGAATAAAATGCTGCTGAAATATCTAGCAAAATTATTTTGTCATTAAGGCTTCGCAGGAATATATTCAAGTCTCGAACGCTCCTCAGAAATAATTATCACGAGACACAAATCATTCACGTATTCTCATTCTACGATCATTCAGTCGCAACGAATCAGTATAATAAAAATCAAACGAACCGTTTAAACGTCTGTTAAACGCATTAAACGAGAATTTCGAAACGATTGAAAAATAATTCTGCACTAACGAAAACACGGGCAGGACCAATTAAAAAACCATTACCCTTACCGTAACGAGAAGAGAGACAAAGATGCGAGATAAATAATGATAGAAACGCATGGAATTTAGTTTGGACGACGGTGAAGGAACGATGGCAGAGAGCAGTTGGCACGCAGATTAAAAATGAAAGGGAACCAATCCATTAAATTGCTAAAGGTGAGGAAATGAGAGTTACAAGTAGAATTGACTCTTTCTTTTTTCGCGCAATCAGCAAGTAAACGAGAAGAAATAAACGACTTGCGGGGGAAAAAGGCGCGGAGAATATTTCACGGGCGAACGGGAAAAAGCCGGGGCGGTGTGCATTGAAAGTGGACAAGCCTCGTAACAAACTTTCGAATAATGAATTCCACCGTCTTCGTTTTCGCCCGGGGAGAAAGTAATTTAATGGGCCCTTTGGCTGTCGTATCTTTGCGGCCGTTGCTTCTTGGTCCGCGGGGTGCAATAAAACGCCGACGGGATATTAATTAATCACGCTTTTTATCGCGTTTCATGTTAATCCCCGCCTTTTTTCCCTTTAGTCTTTCTCTCTCTCTTTCTCCGACACGCATACACACAGCCAAGTCGAAAACAGAAGGGCGAAATTCCGGTGCCATACCCGTGCGCGAGCGCGCGCTTTAATGAAGAAATTTTCGCGGGTCTCCAGGGGAGAATTCGCATTTTTGATGAATCGAAAGTGCCCGGGTGACAAGGTAATGCACCGCCGTATCGCGGGAAAATGTGGCCGCTCAATTATCGAGCCGGTTTTATTGAAAGTAAATCTCTCGCAGAGAGCATGCGAACGGGACACAATGCCGGCCGACTAAAAGCCTCAGACAGCGAGTGACTACCCTCGTCACGAACTTATTTAACTTCCTTCAGCTGCTTTCACTGGATGTATGCGCGGCCTTTTTTATCTGTTGGCTAATTACGCGTGCAACGAGTGGATGTTCCCCGCCGACGATTTTCCCAGAAATATATGTAGGATCTCAGGAAAAATAAGGGAACCCGCGCTCTGCCTCGGGAATCGAACCCAGGCCTCACTGGTGGTAGCCGATCGATTAACGCGCTCACCCACGGAACCCCAAAATTCTTCCCGATCTCCTACTGTATATTCGTTCTGGGGGTCCTGATCCCACATATATTTCCCCGTAAAACACCGCGAGACACCGCACCGAAAAATCATCTTCTCGAACACGCTACTCTAGGGTTGGTGCAAAAATAATTACGGATCTCATCGGCTCAGCGATTTTACGCCGATAGAATTTTTAATTAAATGTCACGTCGCACCCGAGCGAAGCCAGTCAAAAGAGAAACGGCTTTCTATATATCCTTTTTCCCCGAAAATATTACAGCAATTAGAGCAAGCCTTCGCAGACTCTCACAGCTGATGAAAACCGGGTGAAAAAAGACGGTTTTCACCCTTCCCTAACCACCTCGCCGTAATTCTTTTTCCGGGCTCTCGCGCTCGATAAGTCGTAGTTTCACGAGATGATCCGCAACGATTTCGCGAGATTCGCAAGGAAAACTGACTCAGCTCCGCGAATCGACGGTACACGGATGCCATCTTGGTCCGCGAGTCTACGACAACACGGATCTCTGGACATTCTCGACCCTCGTTAATTCCAGACTCGCAATTAACCCGTTCCCCGCCCTCACGGCTTCTGTTTTTTACCGGCAAATTTCATCGCGGAGGATTTGCAGGCTTCCGGCGTTGATTTGTGGAATCGTCTCTCTCTGATTATTTCTGTCGACGCCATCTTGGTGGCCGGTAATTCCTTCTGAAAATGCTTTGGATTCGCTGCTGGGATCGAGATGGTGTTTAATGAAAATAGTAATTAGATTTACAATGTTAGTAAAGATTTATAAGTAATTTTAATCTCGGTCGCAATATTAAGATAATTCGAATTAATTTTATCGGCGCGTGGTTCGATTGATTTCTACACGATCGATTCGGATGTGAATCATTGTAATTTGAGGCCACGTTTGCTAGTAAAGATTGCATGCTGGAGCGCATAGAATTCTGGATATTATTCTTTATAATTTAAGAATTTTATCGGTTTAGTTTCGGTGGATAGGGGTGGGCAGGGGAGGGAGTGGATGAAAAAATCTGTTCCTTCACTGTGTACCGGCGCTACACCCACGCTTATGGTACTTTTAACATTATTGGACAGGTGAGAGAAATTCTCTGGTCGTAGACCTCTCCCTTTCGAATGTCAGTTTGTCTATTGACCGACCGCTTGGCTGGCAGCACAATAAAAGTTTCATGTTTTCGTAACAAACGTGAGCTTTCGAGGCACAATTTCCTTTTTGTCGCGGCTATACGTTTTTCCCTTCCGTCTCTCTTTTTTTCATAAATATTGCGAACAACGCGTCAACTGTTTCATCAACGTTTTCGTATTCCGCAAAAAATGCTTGAATATGCATTTTACACCGATCGACATTTATGAACTTCACTTTTTTCACAAATTACCAGCGAGAACCAGCCGCCGGTGTCGCTGGTTTCTAATTACTATAATATCGTGTCAATCCTTATTTAAACATGTGTGTTTTGGTGGTACGCGAACAAATCGCGAATGCGAGCTCGACCAACGCACGAAATCACAAAATAATTAGAGACAGAATAAGATGTATAACGATTCCTCAAATGTCTACATCTTAACTTTTAATTCGTGCATTTTGATGGGTATTCTAGTTCCTTCTTTACAGTTTCTTCAAGTACAAGTGTAAAATGTATATATATACATATATGTAATCAAGTAATCGATTCCGAAACTGACCATGGTCCGTGGGATTTCAGAGACGATCCAAGAGGGCGCCCGCTGCGGCTACAGCTGCGGCGTAATTCTTTCGGAGCGAAGAGGTCCAAGGGGGTAATTATCTGTTTCTCGGCTCCATTACACCTGAAGGGCGAGCGTGGGTCCGGGCGAGAAAAGCGGCGGCTGGCGAACGTGACGGGAAATAAGAACAGGTCGAGTGGCAGCCGGAAATTACAGAGTCTACAAGTAGCGAGCACTGACACTGGAACTGACAATATGTACCCCGGGGGTTGCCGCCACTATTCCCACACCCCCTGTTTCGAACGTCGGTGTTTCAACGACTGCCTCTCTCTCTCTCTATTGCGTGCGCGCGCGCTACCGCGCCCCACGGAATCGCTGAACACCCCGTTGTTTTGTAAATTGAGCATGTATCGCCCCGGAATGCCGCCCGTGGAACTTCAATTTGCAAGTTGTTCACACGATGTTATATGCGCTTCGTTACTGCCGCACTTGGCAATATATATTACCGTTGCACTCGATATTATACCATCCACTGCGGCAAACTCGAAACTGGCTTCGCGTGCTGAACCTCACCCCCTCCTTAATGCCGAAACAGGCTCCCGAGGACTTCTGAATTTTAGAAATTTCACCATTTTCTAATTAAATAACAAGATGTATTGATGATCTCGGCGCAAAGGTTCGATCGGAGAATAAATAATATAGCAATTTTCATAGTTTGATTAATCTTTCTACGTTTCGATCCTGGCTAAATAATTATAATTGATTGATTGATTAGTTCATGTTCGATCCATTGATTCTGTTTTGTTTTCTGTTTCTATTAAAATTTGTAACCTTGGGATCGGCTTTGTTCGAACACCACAACGATCTCGTCAATTGTTGATCGTCATCTGTTCAGAATCGGAGAGAGACGATCCCGACGGCGACGCATCCCGCGATCGTGATTGGTTTCCGGGAACAGCTCGATATTCCCGCGTGTACCAAACCATGAACTTCGCTGGATTGTTCCGCTGGTATCTTGAGGTTGCTTCACGCGCCACGAAGTTGGCCCCGCTACGCTTCGAATCGGGAAACTATGCGAAAGGAGCTGTAATTAACCATCTAGCAACCTAATTTACCCTCGGCCGAGATTTATGGCGATCGTATTTCAAAGAGAAGTCACTCCGAGCATACTTTCGCGCGAGTAATGCGGGACAACTCGAAATCCGTCCGAAAGTTTGGCGACCGGGCGAATTGGATTATGCGTCCGTCGGGGGAAAAGACGAACCCTGGCGAATTATTCAACAATTCAATACGAGAGCCTGCGGAGGAGGCATAAAAGTCAGGCTATCATCGAGGAGAGGGGGAATCTTATTTTATTCCGCTGTCGGATTCGACGGGGAAACAACGTTGCAACTCAGGGCCAGCTCTAGGGGGGGGGGGGGGGGAGGGCAACCCGGGCATTCGCCCGGGGCGCCAAAATGGTCTACCGTTTTTTAAAAAATTATATATATATATATTCTTGTTGAATTTAATGCGGTGAACTTTCGCTCGACGTTTTCTGATAGACAACTTCAAACATGCGCACGCATCAAACCTCATACACCACGCATGACAAAATCGGCACAGTGCTGCCAAAACCTGAGCCAGGATGATGATTATTTTTCACAATTCTGAAGGGGCGGCAATTTGTCTTTTTGCCCGGGGCGACGTAATCGCTAGAGCGGGCCCTGTGCAACCCCCGGTCATAGTGGAGGGGATGAAACGGTGTTGAACAGCAGATTCAGTTACGTATGCAACAGAGTTTCGATAATTCGAGTCCTCGGCGAAGCTAGCTCGTAGCTCACTTAATTCGAGCTCCGCTATCTTTCCCGAGTTATTATCCTTTTTCGACAGGAAAGCAGTCCGCTTGCTTAATCCCGCTCCACCCCGCGCCTCGTTGTCCCGATAATGAAAGCTCGCCCCTGTTTTCCTCCACTTTAATAATTTCAAAACTCTCGCCCATCGACAATCGTCCTCCTCCTGTGCACCCTCTCTCTCTCCTCCCTACCTAACCCACCCCCATATTTTCCTCGGGCGAGTTAATACCCGGCCCCTTGGTCCGGACACTTTTAAGCCCTCCCCTTCAAAGAGGAGCAACAATGTTCTTGTCTTGTCCCTGGTGAAATCTCATCAAGGACGACTAATCTTCCGACTGGGGTAAAAATTGCTGTTCGCTGCAGACCTCCTGGCTGAGAGCATCGTCGTTGCTACCGGAGTGTGCTCGCTTTCTTCGATAAATTAGTACCGTGCCACTCACCTAGAATAATTCATTTCGGAATTGCGCCACGCTACAATCTCATGGTGGTCGGCTGCTATTATCCATGGAGTCGAGACGAGTTCGAAAACAATTAGACCCCGTCGTCGCACGGTAAATCTTCGGTGAAAAGTTGCCGGCGGATGTTCTAACTTTCTGAAAGAAAATTGCAGGACAATGTCTCTCTCTGCTGGTCTCGTGGAACGAAGTCCCTGCTTTCATCCCCATAAGCTGACCTTTTTTTTTCAAAGTTGCTTCAGCAGTTGGTAGCAGACTCGAGGGCGAAGATCACTCTTTCTCTTGATTTTTCGGATTTAGGTATTTTCCTGGCGTTGGGAAATTTTTCTAACGATCGAAGTTGGGAATTTTGATTATCGTTTTATGGCTCTTTCGATGGAAACTGCTCGAAAATAATTGTTGGAAATTCTTGCGAATAGTTCGACTGCGTTATATTCATAAAAATTGTTTACATTTATTTAATCAATTACACAGTCGTCCTTGTTTTAAATTATTCCTCGCAATCGGTTTCGGTCCAGTTCCACTGTAAAACGTATCTGAATTTTGTACGATCGATTCGAGCAAACAATTTTGTTGACCAAAAGGCGACCGAATTATAACAAACATTTTTATACGCGATTAATAAATTTACCCAGGTTCTCTTTGATCCGGTTTTTCGCGGAATAATCTTGAAACGCATAAACTCGCGTACAAACACTATCGGCCAATGATTATGTATTTTATTTGTCGTTCGCGTGTATATATCAGTGTAATTAATGGTGAAATCACCGAATACATTAATACTTGTGCAATGAACGCGATTAATTATTTTAGTTATTAAAGTGAATTTGTTACGATTAAAACATAACCTCGCCGGCATTATTATTATTATTATTATTATTATTATTATTATTATTATCGCTTGTATTACGCATCACCAAGTAGCAAAATATAGAATAATAAGCAGTAATGCTCTGGTGCATGATTGTATTCATTGCGTTTGCTATTCGATTGGAACACGACGATCGTCCCCAGTGTATGTATAATTAACTATCTGCAAATTCTTGGCAAAAGCTCTTCCCGGTGCAAAAGTACTTTATTTCTTTTAAATCTCAATGATGATAACTGGACCGCGAATTTTCATGCAAAATAGAAATTCTGCGCATTGATGTTTAAGATAGAGGAGTGACGCAAACATTACCCTTCAACGGATTCGCGCAAACAAATTTGAAAAAAATCCTTTCCTGCAACAATGTAAGGGGAAAACCTCGAGGTTCTTTTAGTTTCGTAAATAATTTTCCGTGTCAGCTAAGTCTAGCTTTGTAGCGGAGTAGCGAAATGTCAAAGTGGGTTAACGGGTCAAGAAACGAACCTCTGCTAGAGTTAGGGGTTGATGTAATTATTAGACCTGTAATATTCATCTGCTCTTTTGTGGACGGTTCTACTATTTTCTGGTGGAAGAACGCACTGGTGTTAACACTTTAAATCCGACCACGAACAAAATATTCTTCATACAAACGTTGCAACCCCTTTTCACCCCCTTAGGAGTTGAATGTCGAAATATCCTTTCTTATCCCTTGTATAAATCATAAAGGTTCTAACTGTTCGAAGAATCAGTATCAAGATTATAAGAGTTTTGAAGGTCCGGTCCTGGACACACCCCGTAGTATCGATGTTACTCGAGGTGCACTCGATCCTATTGCCACTCGCAAGCCCATTCGCACCTATAATCTGCGCTAGCCAGCTTCCCTCGAGTGGCTCCCAGCGAGTGCAAGGGAGAGTTCTACTGTAATCACATCCGAGTGTTTCCAAGCCGTGCAAGAGGGTTTGCTTTCCTCGGCATTCTCCGTCCGCCGAAGGCATCGTTCATCCCCCCCTTCACTCCGCCCCCACCCCCTGTTAACCCCGGGGAGTTTACGTATGCCGGACGTAGTTCTGCGCCGATTCATCAAACGGTCCTCTTCTCCTTATCGCTCGGAGCCATTTAAGAAAAAAGCTCCCGCCGCGCCGTATAACCACCCCCTCTCTGCCAGAACAGAAGCCTCGAGACTTCGAAAAGGGGGGTGGAAGAGGGTGTAGCAGACACAGCTACCCCCTTTACCTTCTTCGCCAAGGTGTCTCCAGAAGAGTAGCCGGAGATTGGAGTCTGTCGCTAAGCCAACTATCGGCTCGCCTCTCACGTGTTTCGCTCCTAGACACCCAATCCTATCCTCCATCCCCTCCCATTCTGCGCACACCACCCTATGTAGAAAATTGTTGGAGGACGTGAATAGCCCATGGAAACTCGTCTCTCCCGTCTTCCGTCGATCGTCGGCAGAGATCAATGAATGACGGACTGGATGTCGCTGGAAATCCTCCCCATCTCGAATAAAATTTCCTTCGTGGAACAGAGGGCGAACTGCTCCGTTACCCTTAACCGCGTAACCGATGTCAACTCATTCCCGATCCTGAATAAACGACCATGCTAGACTGTCTCTCTCTCCCTCTCGTTGCGATACATCGTTAGTCGATATCAAGACGGTTGTATATATAAATATATATATATTGGATAAATATCTTTTTCAAATATTGGAAAAATATTTTTTAAGCCAGACTTTTTCATATGAGATAAATATTGGATCTAACTATTGCCCACATTTTCAAGAAATGTGAATTGAACGTTTAGAAAATATAAGGTAAATATTCAGGGAATATAAACTAGATATTTAAAAAATATAAAGTAAATATTACGAAGAATGTGAAATCAATATTTCAGAGAAAACTATTTTTCTCCTATTTTCAAAAGTTTCAATCGCTTTTTAATATTATACGAATGTGTATACAATATTTTGTGCTACTAGGGCGTATTTTTGGAGGATCGATTCTCAGACATACTACTTGCTTTTCTTCTTGAATATCTGTCGCAGCTGTGCCTCCGATATCTATGGCGACTCTGTACCTTCGAGTCTCTCTTGAAGAATAAATGTCAGTTGTCTACGGTCTAAGGTATTATTTTAGTATTGAGAGTGACAGAGTTGTTTCTACTTTTCTCGGGATAGTTTTCAAACAATTAAGACAGCGCGCGCACTATCATTCTCTCGTCGTGGAGGTGGGGCTAAAAACCGTAACTTGTAACGGCTTTTGTTCACCACGATCATAAATACGTTGCGATATATCGGTCCTACATCCCGGCCACGCACACCGTTCAATTTCCCGTGCACCCGCGACTTCGAATTCTCGCCGTTTTGATCGGCGTTCTCATCCACTTCCGTCTGGCGGAACAGCGAGGACGCCGGTGAAAGAGAGAAAACTGGCTCGAAACGTGAAACCGCGCGAGAAGAATCGTATTAAACACGAAAACGGGAATTTCTTGCGCGATTTCTCCGGTTGACACTTTAATCTGCGTAGGAAATTGCGGACGCGAGAGAGACCGTTCCCACGGAAGTAATCGGTCGGCTGAGTCGAAAATGTGTCGGCGAAGGATGCGGAAATTAACGCAAGAAATGGCGCGGCGACGAAGGTTCCGCTTGCCCGAAAAAAAAAAATAACAGAAGGCGAGAGAGAATGTTCGACGAACGAATGGAACGACGCTCGCGTTCACCCTGGTTAGTTTTAATAATAAATGTTGAATGTTTTCGGCACTACGGTTCAATCAATTAATAAATAAAAAAAAATTTTGCAGATTATCAAATAATAACAGTGTAGAAGTACGTAGAGTACAATCGAATTTTTATAATTGTTACGGTGAGCGTTCGAACGCGACTTGTTATCTCGATTTTCGCGCGCGATCAAACCTGTAAATGTTACGCATCGATAGTTGTCGGAACTGATTTCCCCGCAAATGTTTCACCACGCGTGTACGATATTCCAGCTTCCTCCGCAGGAAATTTGTTGAAGAGAAGGAGCGGCTACAAGTAACTGGTTAACCAAAAATAATTCGTTTTACGAACAAGCTCTCGTTACACACCCTCTTCTCGATTCAATTGATATAATTCAACCGAAAGCTCGCGCTGTCCAAACGGTAACTGATTAATTTTCGACGATGCGGAAATTACGATGCGAAATTCCAATGCCAGATGTGGAAGATAGAAAGTAACACATAACGCATTTCACTAAAATTAGGTAACAAATTCAATTCATTTCTCCGATTACCTTATATAAACTTAGCAAACCAAACAAACTTATTAAAAAATTTTCAAATGCAACTACCAATATTATATGTTTTTCTTTTTATGTAAACACTTATGTAAACCGGCGTTTCAGTCCGTCTATAAGAAATAATAATAATGAAAACAATTTTTCCACGCGTCTAAGTTTTTTGTGACTGAATTAGAGCCACGGAAAGCCATCATATTTGGACAGCAGACAGGGAAAAGAGCGCGCGAGTCAATCCCCGACGGCAGACGATGGCGTTTCCACGGAACTCGCATGATCGGTGCCCTTAAGGGCGGCCAGAAGGGTAAGTCAATCGCGTGACAGTCGGCCCTTACCCTTCGGAACCGTCCCTCGGCGTTGTTTCGGGTAATTTGAGATTACGGTAGCGCGCACTTCGACGAAACGTCGATCGAATCGTGATTATTCGCGTTTCCCGGATCCCGTTGCTCTAGAACTCTAGAGGGATCGTCGCGGAAGGGTGGAAGGCGATCACAGAATGGGGGAGGGAATAGCTCGAGCTGAATTAGAGAGCAGCTTTAAATCGTGCCGAAATTGATTGGAAACGATCGCCACGCCGGGCGATATCGTGTGTTACCTGTGATGCATCGCCTCTAACTGCCGGGTGGCTGGGCTGGTTAAAAAGCAGCTTCGAGGGGCTCGAGGCTGTTTGTTTTCGCCAGAATCGAAATTGGAAGACCCCTCTTCTCGATGTTATGGCCTGCTCAATGGGATAACCATGTCCGTCGAATTACCCGGCGTCGGCGTCTTCGCGGCTTTATCGATGGCCGCTTTATTCGGAAACGTTTTACGCTCTTAACGAGAAGTCGCAACGCGCTTCAGCTGATTAGTACGGCATTGTGGTCAACGTTTTTCGCATTGCCGGATGTACATACAAGGTGTCTACCAAACAAATATTTCTCAGCCAAGGATTCCGTATCAAAACCGTTACGATTTCTAACAACTGTGTTTTTGTCGAATACCATGTTTCTCAGTGTTTGAAGCAGAATTATTATATTTGTAATTGCTGAATGTAAGCTTGTCCACGAGGAAGGTGTCGGACGTTCAGCCGTAACTGAATCGCGAGGGACGCATAAAGTATGGTTAAGTGGTTCCTTCGAAGGCAATCTCGGCCGTAGTTTTACGAAAAACCATAATTCCTTGGAGCTCGTTCGCCATGGCCGTGGCGCTATCTCCTCGGGCCGGCCGACGCGGCCCCTGGGTTCGGCGTTTCGGTGTGCCGTTATCATTGTTCGAAGTCTACTTTATTCCGGCGGCGAAACAAAGTGTCCGTGAAACGGCCGACAGCCAATGGACGGAAGCGATAGATAACAGTCGCAGGATGTTCACTAATCAAAACGGAGGAAAGTTATGGCCACGACCATTAGCACGGTATGGTGTTGCGGCACGCAAAATGTCCGTTTGCCAACGGCACCGTTATGAATTACCGTCTCGACGCTCTCGGCAAACTCCGCTAACCGCACACACGACACCCCCGCCATGTTCTTTCTACCTTTCAGCTCTGCTGTGCGAATGTGTTCCGTTTTCATTGACCGGCGCCGGAGGACCACGTGTTGGTAACACGATATATTAAACAGCCGCTGTTGCCGTGCGCCGCCTTCGTAAAAGCTTCCACGAATAATTCAAAGTTAATTAAAATATGACCCCGTGACAGCGTTACGCGTTTTTACTGTTTTCACTCGGATTTATTTTCGCGAGCTGCGCCAACCGTTCGTTTCTATGGGAAAACGCGAAGAAAAGGAGAAACTCTGACGTGTACGATAGACCAAATAGAACGTTCAAGTTCGTAACCTTCTACTCCGCTGCATTTTACAGGATATAAGAAATGTTTGGTCAAGGCAAGCATAGGCGTATTCTACATCTTCGGATCGATGGAGATCTGTAAAAAAAAAACGTTGCCGCGACAATTGTCCTTGACCTTGAATTTCAAGGTCAAATTTCTTTTTATTGTATTGTGTATTCTACGCATCATGAGGATAAAAAGTGTCAAAGGAACTTGACGATTTTTTTACAGGTCTCCATCGATCTGAAGATGTAGAATACGCCTATAAGTGATACTCTTTATTTTTTCGCGTGGCTCTAGGTGAAACAACAGTGATAAATAAAAGCGTGCAATGTTGATGTACGCTGCCTCTCTTAATGCTTCTTAACGGTCTGAACTCTAGTACGCCTGGGGAGACATTATTACACATTTCGGTTCGTTAATAAGGTAACGCGATCCTCCAGCTCCCTTTACTTAGCAAAGTAATTAGATTCCTCGCTGTGCCCTATGTTGATTACCTCGAATCATGTTTCGAATCACGACCAACTAAAGGGGTTCTCCTCTTCCGTTATCGTTCCTCCAGTTATCTTTAGTCCGCCATGAATACTTATGGAAGAAAGGGGATTATTGAACAAATTCTCACATTGATTTAACCACCGGTTTTCGTTGGATTTACGTCAGAACTGATCGAGGAAACAACACGGGCCGTTGGAGAAGCAACAAAATGGTTGCGTCGAGCGAAACAAAGTTGGACGGTCGATGCGCGCGGGTCGACAGTCTCAAGATTAATACACAAGCCCGCTACCATGCATTTCCGCGGGAGCTTAACGCGGGACGATCGCTCGATGAAGTTAGTGGGTCAATTTGTTACGCTCTATTAAGCCGACCTTGATTCCTCTGTCAAACGTGACTGCGATATAAAGAGCACGTCCACTTTTTCCGCGCGAAATGGAGGCTGAATGTTATCGGAAACGCCGCGCCGCGCGCCGCGCGCCGCCGTCCGAAACGTTCCCATTTCTCATCCTCTGGCCGCGGAATCAATTCGAATTAGATTTGAAAAATGTCGCTCGCACGATTTCACGCGGCTTCTTCCTCGATCCTCGTAATTCGGTCGCTTGGCCCTCAAAGAACAAACGTTAACGGTCGCGGTCCGATTTATAATGCTTCAACGGCGCACAGTGGGGTATTTGTCCGATTTCACAGCGGTGACAATTCAATTTTAAAAATTTTAAATACATTGTAAATTTTTTGTGGCTTGAGTTAGTTGAATGTCTGAGGAACAATCCCCCATCATTCGTTTTCCCAATCATGTATCCATTAAGCACAGAAATTTGTCGGAAGTTTGAAGTCAGCGTTAAAATATTGATTATTATCCACACTACTTGATTGGAAATAATTCGTCTCGTATTCAAAGAATATTTTACAGATTTTTTCGTTGAAAAATATTAACAGGGTGTTGCAAAAGTTCCCGACAGAAATTGTCGGCTGAAGACCGCGGATTTATGCGATCAACGTTGCCATTATGAAATTATGTTGGCGTTTCCACGGGTTTTGGCTGGTGCCCACGGATTTTGAAGGATCCTGTAGGAAAGTTTGCAACTCGAAGCTGAACTTGTGGCGTACGTAACCTCTCGTTCCGACGGCTTACGGATCAAATTATGCGCGCATGAATACATCCAATGCTTTCAGGCTGCGAAACGTATAGTCTCCTATCATTATATCTCATTCCGGCGTAGCGGGATTTATGACAGAGAGCGCGGCCGCTTTGCGAGCGAACTTTTAATCCTCATTTTTACACATTTCCGGGGCTAAGTCGCCGGGTTCGCACGAAAAAACGCGGGGAACCGTGAGTTTTGACGTTTCTCCGCGCGGAAAACAAGGCTGGAGCGCGGCCGGTCAAGGGGTCATGCCTAGTTAACAATCTGAAAAAAGCCTGATTTTTAGAAATCTCTCCTGAAAAAACTGAACGGGAACATGTTTCGGAGCGAGCACCTTATTTCAACGTACTTATACTGTACGATTTTTTTCCATTGTTTCCTGCGGACCTAGAAAAACGCCCGAGTGACAGCTCCTTTCACCAAAGTTTCATTAATTCTAATTACCCAACTAAAGGCTGTTAACTAAACTGTTAGTCAAACTAACAATCGAAACATTTCCAAAGTAATGTTATTAGATTCAATAGCAAATACGATTTTTACATTTTACTTGTTCTATTTCTGTAGAAGTTCAATACCAAACATACGATTATACAAATTAAAATTGTGATTTCGGCGCAAGGTCCGATCATTATTAACACCAGCAAGTTTGCAAATTAATTAATACTAATGATCGTACCTTGCGCCGAAATCACAATTTTAATTTTTATTACATTTTCGATTCAGAAGTATTTCATTTATTATATACGATTATACACAATATAAACGTTTCGTTTTTATTAAATAAATTCTGCACCGCGGGTATTTTTGAAGATTTTGAAATAGGAAAATTACCGTATGTAGTCCAACGTACGCGCTTTCGAATGAGCTGCTTATGAAGAATAGGAGCCAGCTCGTTTTCCGAGGAAAAACTCCCGAAAATCAGGGTTTTTGCAGACTGCTAACTAGCGAGGTTTCGCCACCGTAATTTGATCACGGGCCGGGAAGTATGGTTCCTTGTAAAGCATAAAACTAATATCTCCGGCTTACGAACGGTGGGCTCTTCCTTACCTACGTCGTTACCCTTCATTATTCGCGGCTTCAGAAACTGCCAGGAGTCATGAAGTTCGGTGGCTCGGCTTAAAGGAGGTCGCCAGATAAGAGACAGCTTTTAGGGTGGAGATAGAGCTCCCTCTCTCTCTCTCTTTCTTAATCTTTCTCTAACGCAAGACCCGCCGAGCGTTTACCGAATTACTATTGGGATCTCGTAAAGAAAATTGATTCCGAAGACCCGCCACGGTTCGCGAAAAATTACCGCGAAATTAGCTGGGAGCACCTCCATTAATTCGTTTGACTGTCAGGGAACTTAGAGGGGTACAGCGGTATTGGATAGCTCGAATCAACGATTTCGTCCGTGTTGAATTGCCTTTAGTTTCGTTAACGTGCTGATACTTTAGTTTGTTATGGATACTCTTTGACAATGGTAAATAATAATTTATAAACCATCCCCTAGTGTGAGTACACCTTCAATTTTCAACTAAGAAAACTACAACTATGTGAGTTGATCATCGTTTACGAGTATGAATTAAACGCGAGTGAAATTGATAATAAATAGAAATTTATCTTTTGAAGATTTTCCAACAACGAAAGCTGTATCCATTTTTTTAATGGAACTGGCATTTTCGTCGACGACTTGCGAAGAAACAGCGAACGATACGGTCGAAGTTATGGTTTCAGTGTATTTTTTCTTCAGAAGATAGCATCGGAGGGGAATAATCTTAGGGGTACTTTCCTCCCTTTAACGCGGGGGAAACGATCTTGAAAAAAGGTATTACTAGGTCTTACCATTTTCCTGTTTCTTTAGCGCCGTTAACCTCCGATGTCTTTCTTTCCCTTTTCCTGCTTTATTCTAGTTTTTCTCCCGGCCCTCGAGACCCGAATCGTATTATTATTTTATCTTACACGAGCCTTTAACCAGAAGCAAAAGGACTCCTTAGTTGCGAGTCGCAAGAAAACTGGTGAAATTAGAAGATATTTTCAACCGGGCGAATTTACGTCGCAACGGAATATTTGATAAATTCGCAGATATGATAAATGCATACAGATCCGCTCAGACCAGTGATAATATTTTGGAATAATGGTTGCTGAAGAGAAGGCTGCTATCTACTTTATTGGCGAAAAATGTGTTTCTTTTTAACTTGCGGAATTTGTTCCTTTTTAATTGTAGATTATTTTGCAGAATATTCCGTATATGTACCTTTCTAAAGATCTTAAAAATTATCGTGTTCCACTTTCCCAAGGGTAACGTTCTTATAACGAGAATTGTGTTTCAAAAAATCCTGTAAAATGAGCAGTTAAATAAATATTTAATTGCCTACAGCGAAGTAACGTGCATTGTTTGCATCGCCCGCGCCCGGAAAATTTTCTCGGGCAGCTCAGGCGTTTCGTGTGGGCAAAACCCTCGTCCCTGTCACCTGGCAAGTTTCGTCCCCTCCGGGAGGGGACGCTAAGAAAGGGGAGTGTAGTTTTGACTCTATGTAAAAACGCGACCTTTTCACGTTTTCAAAAACGGACTAAAAAGTATAAAATAATTTTTTTAGGAACGCAAGCATACGCGTCCAGAGGCACAGCAGAGAGCTACGGCGAATGGAGTACGGATAAGAAAACGCTGCGTTCAGACGCGCAAAGGAGATCCCGCCTTGAGACACACTTTATCGCGTCGGAACGCAAGAAAGTTTTAATACCATTATCATTACTATTTTCCGCAACAGTCGGTGTCACAGATCGGAAGCAACGACGTCTCGGGCGAAAACTTTCCTCGGACTGTGAAAAGCGTTTAACGGACCAATTCCCGCAGAAGTGTTGAAGAAGACGAACCGAGGAAGAAGCAAATTCGTCTGCTGGATAAACAGAAAAGTTAGCCGGCAAGAAAATCCAGGAAGAATGCCAGGAAGCCGGTTAAAGCAGAGGGGTAGTTCCGTCAGGCAGTGTCGCGGTTTATATTTAATACCTGTTTTGAATCCATGCAGCTTTCGCCCCTCCCCCTCCCTACGGTTTTATCCAGTTTCTCTCCCCTTTTCCGACGATCTGACCCGTGAAAACCATATCGACTCGCCTGATCTTCGCCACCGCGCCGTCTGGGGATTAATTTTTACCTTCCCCCTCGCGCCGTACTTAATTTGCCGTGAACCTGGAATTCCCCCCTTATAAACTCGGATAATGATCGAGAACGTTCGACGAACACCCTCCGACGAAATTGGCCCTCCATTTTTTTTCCAAACGATTTTACCTTCCTTCTTCTTTTCGATCCTTTCGATCCAAGAGCTTCTTGCGGCTTTCTAGCGAGAGATCCTTCCTTTGATTTCGCCGCATCGGTTCGACGGCAAAAGGAATGCCAATTTAGACCGTTGTCCGACTTCGAACGCTCCAGATTTTAAGACTCCAAACTATTTCGGTCAAACACTTAACCCTTTAGCTCCCTCGGATTTATAGCGAAGGTTCTGACTGTTTTAAGCTCGTCCGTGGTCCTATAGTTCATCCTACTAAAGCTGCTAGCTTTCGAAATATTGGAAAGCCAAACATTTCTTCCGTCACATGTAACGTACAGTGGCTAACGGTAATATTCTGCCACTTTCAAAAGTAAGACAACTTATTGAGTCTTTTTCTTTTTTTCGTTCCTTTAGTTTTGCTCTGCCCGGGTATCTCATATACCGGGTAAAAGTCTGAGCTCTAAAATTGGACAGTAATTTCCTGATCGAGCAATCGTTGAACAACTTTCGCAAGAAGTCTCTAGACGAATTATGGATTTTGTTGTAGGTGTTGTTATTTGCATTTTCTTGCGTCCGATTCAAGCCGGTTAGTTAGTTCGTTCGTTCGTTCTCGTCCTGGTTGGCGGGACCGGTGACGCCGACAGCCGAGCAACACGAGTACCATTTTCGCACAAAAAAGCCACTGAAGTTTCTATTATGACCCGGGGAACGGCGCATTGTCGCTCGCCTCTTGCAATTTATACGCGGCCCTGGCTGCGCAACTTTCAAAGCTCTCGTTCCGCCGTCGTTGTTTCCATAAAACATCACAGGGGCCCCTGGTTAGAATCATTGGCCCACCTTTGTCGATCTCTACGGCCGCGACGACGACGGTACTTCTTTCGCAACGGCGAGCCCGGATGGGAATGATCCGACGATTTTTTAGCATTGTGCTCGCCATAGTCTACCGGAGATTGCGAAAAGACATTCTCTATATAACAGAGAATCGAGGCTGTGAACAACTGTGACACGGTCCAAGCGCGTTCAATCTGTTTCCTCTTTAATTCTTCTACGAGCTTTAAGTATGCGGAGCATTGTTTAAAAAGGATCCCAAGAAAAACATCCTGTGAACAGGAGCCAAGTTCTCTGTGGCCGTAAAAACTTGTGAGATCAAACAAAATACGGCCAACGTTCGTTAGCTTAGAAATACCTCTTGCAATACTGAAAAAAGCGTTTGTAAAAATTAGTTTAAAAGAACGCTATTTAATTTTTAAAGTGTTACATGGTGGGCTAAATTACTAAAAAAAAACTTGACCGCTACCTAACACCTTAGGGAATCCCTAACTACCGCGCAGAAAGAAATTTTCCAGAAAGAAATTGGCTAGAGAATGTCACATTTCGACAGGCGTCGCAGCAATAGTAAAAACGGAATCAAATTAATTGCTATAGTGAAAACCCAAACAGGCGGTGTCACCGGATTCCGATAAGCCGAAACGATTGTCAACGACTGAAACATATTTGCGCACGCGTGCAGACGAGTCCGTTGAATTGTTTGATGTTTCCCTATAGACCGAGTGTTGAACAGACGATATTTATAGTCAGGAATATTATACTCAAACAAATCAGCCAGTCGAGATCAAACACCCCGGCCGGTTTATCGAAATCAGCTAAAGGGTGACGCTCGGTTTGCATAACCGCGATCCAAAAATGCAAATGCAGCCAAACAATGCGCGCTGAAACCGAGGCGGATTTATTAGCGGACCGTCGCCCGAAATCGCGAATTAAACGGGGGGAGCGCGACCGTCGACACGCGTGTCGCCAATAATAATATTACTTCGTTTGCGAAGATCGCGGAAAATAAACGCGATAACAAGCCACGAGAAACAAAAAAAAACAACCATCAAACTCTAGCGAGAAAAGTGAGGAACGCTCGTATTTCATGCGCCTCGTAGATAAATGATATATGCATTCGCGAGTTTGGTAACAAAAGCCCCGAAAGGGCCGATAACGCAACTATTTTCACCGCAGGAAAACCCCGGGAAAACGGGGCTACACAGAAACTGTTCCATCTGCTAGGGCGAAAAATCGGACGATTTGTGGTCCGGCGCGCGGCGGCGCGCGGCGAGCAGAATTTGCAAAGTTTTGTATGTAAATCGGCTGGGTCGGAATTCTAATGGTCCAGCCCCCCTCCCCTCTCGGTGTGCAAATTAGGGAGCTTATTTGTACTTGATTGTAAATTTCCCGGGCAACACGGAGCACGAGACCTGATAATTTTCTCAACTATTTTTCGGCTATTCTTGGCAGAAACCGTGAGTTAAAACCGTATCCACCGTGATCTCGTTAACCGCATGGGAATAATATCGCTGCATATGCGTGTAACGTTTGTTTCGCGCTAACGATTTTACGAAATAGGAGACTGTTGTTAAAATTATAAAAGTACATTTTCATGTGTAATGGCTGCTGTTCCTTACAAAATCTACAGTATTTTATCCATAAATGTCCCAAAACGTCTGACCTGTAAATGTCCCAGATCTGTCCCCACTACTGCGGGGTTTTCAATTTTCAACTTCTCTATTTTTCATTAATTATTTATGGGATTTCGATGACCAATTTTGTGGGCATTTTTCTAATAAAGATCATACCTAATATGATATAATTCCGATGATATTTACTTGTGTAATAGACAATTAAAGTTTCTAGCGCAAGGAAGGACAGTTGCCGGCGAGCCTTCCTTGCGCTAGAAACTTTAATTGTCTATTACACAAGTAAATATCATCGGAATTATATCATATTAGGTATGATCTTTATTAGAAAAATGCCACAAATATGGTCATCGAAATCCCATGAAAAAATAATGAAAAATAAAGAAGTTGGAAATTTTGATTAGCTATGTCTAGCGCATAAATGTTCTTTGACAGACCCGTGCTGGAGACTTATATGGATAAAACACTGTACTTGGACAAGTTTGATCTTGCAAAGAGTCGCTGACACCGCTCGTGGATTTCCGGTTTCGCGAAACGGAAACGTTCAGACGTACCCGCACGGTATATTCGCTCCTTCTCGAGGACGATGTCAATGTTGAGTCGCGATTTGATTGATTGCGTCGGCCACCGGCTCGATTAAAGCGAATTCGAAAATATTTCAGCGACCGGATAATCTGCTCTGTCGAATCTGACGTGCTCCTCATAGTGCGGGACACCGATTAGGTATTCCGATTGTCCTGCTCGCACTGGATCCCTCGAGTATTCCGACACGGAATCGTGGAAATCGGTCCTGGTCTGCTTGTTTGATCTAACCCAGCGTTTTCTAAATCAACGAAAACGATTTATCAGGTTTAATTCATTTGGTTTTATTAGTTAGAACCCTGTGTATATTTTACGATAGATAATTGCGTTTAAGTAAAAAATGTTAATAATTGCCGGAGATATAGCGATCTTCTTGCAAGTCCTTCTCGATCACGAGGTTCCAAATAAATGGACATAAATCCATTCTTGCGCGAGGAACGCACTCGGTATGACTGAAAATTAATGAGAAGACACAGCTTTAGAAAGATATAAGCGCTAATTGATTAGTCTATACGTCGGGGCTTGAAAGAACCCTTTTAATCGTGCCTTTTGTCGCTGCGATAGTAATCTGGTTTTAAATCCAGCATTTATATGGTCCGCGCGTTTCAGAATGATGTAGAAAAATACAGATCCGGCTCTGCGAAATATACGGAATTTTAAATGTTTGTTAACATTCGTTCTTCCAATAAGCTAGCTAACAGAAACACACGGAGTATAGTGCAGTATTGAGAACCGACCACACTGCAAATACTTCAATATTTTTAGATCGAATTTTTCTCTTATTAGAGAGTAACTAACGACTATTGCCAATGTTCGTACTGTCGTTATAAATATATTAATACCAATAAAGAGTGAAACATTTCTCTAGTTTTCTGTTGCGAATCGCGCGCGTAGCAAACCATGTGTAAACTGTGGATTTTTATGTAAATACAAATTTTCATGACCTAGTTTGCGGAAGCTGGTATTACGTACAAACTTGTATCTTTTATTAAGTATTTCTACATCGCTACGGTAAAACGGCGAAATTCGACAAAATTCCAGTAAAGTCTGTCGATTTTGCAACGTTCCCCTGATTCCACTATTTATACGTCAAAGTGCGATAAAGTCGCAAATAAAAATACCATAATTATCAATAATTAACAATGATATTAGTGCATAAGCAAATGTAACCGATAAGAGTTTATTATAGAAATTAGTTTATGATATCGGCGCGCAGGTTTCGATCCGATTCTGGATCCTTTTCAAGAGAATTTTGCGTCTGAAAATTACTGAATGTTGAGAAAAATTTTATAAATTGCAACATCGTACAATCGACAAAATGGAATATTTTTAATTATTATAGTGCGAACTCAAATCGATGATAATGGAAACGCAGGAACGCGCGTCGGGTGTTGCGAGATCGTGCAAGATACAAACGTAATTAATTCGCGTGCGTATAAAGTCGTTAACGAGCGGGTGTTTTTCATTCAACTGGTTCGTAGGCGGTCGAGCTTTTCGATTTCGCTGTCGGTGCTCGTTTCCGCGGCGCGGTTCTCCTCTTTTCTGGGGCGGTTTTCCGAGGGCAGAAGGTGAGGAGAGTGGTTTAAACCGTGGGCACGATTCGACTCGCGTCGCGAAATTTTCGCGAGTCACTCGCTCCGCAGACGCGCGTTCGCATTGCCGGAATTTTCAAGCCTCGGCTTATTTAAGCACGCCGCGGCGCGCGGCACGGCCGCGAGCGCCGCTTTCGCGCGTCCCGTGTTTGCCGAGTTCACGGTTGAACGTTCGTGGTTATTTTACGGCAACCGGGCCGAAAATTTCACGCGTTCACCGTCGACAGGGCACACACATACTAGCTATAATTCGCGGCGATTGCGCGGAAACAAGAAACGCCCCGCGAGAGAGCACGACGCTTTTTGCCGACGCGCGCGCCTTTTGACCGCAGCACCCCGCAACAGCGCACGGAAAACGTCTCGGATTTTATCCAGGTGGAAAATCACGGAGAAATCCATCGGAGAAGCGTTTGCCGCCGTCGACGATCGACAGAGATAATCATTTTCCTAGCAATTTTAACATTGAATGCGCCGAACGATCTTTAACCCTTCGTTTTTTTTAAGAATCACAAAATAGAGAAGATAGAGAAGATAGAGAAAATTGAGAAAATTAGAAAATATAATTCTTATCCGTTGGAAAATTTTAGGATTATAGAAAAATGTGGTTCGAGGTTTGAAACCATGGTTGTGTCGGAAACTACAGAAAAATTCGTGGGACTTTGAGAAATTAGGATCAGACGTACGAGAGGAAAGGTTACCAAGCGCGCGGCCATGTTGGATGCCGGGGATGAGGTACAGCATACTGCAAACTACCGGACTTTTTATTAAAACTTTTTTCGAGAGCAAGTGGCTCGACTATCCTGCTAAATTCAGTGGTAATAATTTCGAACGACCGGGCACACATATGAATGAAGCTACAGAAGTTGCGCGACGCGGCAACGGGGTGACGCAACTGAATGGAAAATTGGAATGGTTGAAGTTCAAGGGTCGTGTAACGTAGAAACGAAGTTCCGTCGGGCGTGTCTGAATGTTCGTTAGTCTCCGGTTTACCGGAATCTGTCCGAGTCATGTGTCTAAATATTGCTTAGGGCAATCCCTAATTCGCCACCGTAAGAAGGGCCAACAGCGAAACGGGGCTCGGCGATACTATGGGAAACGTTAAACTTCTTCACTTCAGAAGTTCTTTGGCTTAACTAGGATATAATAGATCGAAGTTGGAAATTGGAAATCTTATGGAAATCGCTTTTGTTTTCCAGCGGCGAAAGAGATGACGAAGCTGAAGTTATATGGAAACAATTACATTGGTATGTTCTAGTCAAATATTCGGCCTGACAACGAAAGGCTATGTCTGGATTTTAATTTTTCAATAAATAGGGAAATTCGGCCAAAAACTAGTTATTCGATTTTTCTCAACAACTACCCTTACAAAGGGTTTTTTTGATTAGGCTATCGAATGATCCGAGCACGATTAAAATCCTGCTGGGGGTGAATTTCACTAACAAACCCTCCATAGCCTTTATTGGACGCTGTGAATTTGATCGCGAAGAAATAATGAGAAACAAACAAATTATTAACGGTAAAAGGCAACGATGAGATCGAATACATTGTCGAGAGACAAGACAACGGAGAGAAAACGTTCTAGAAAAAAATAAATCTTTTTATTGCGTCGGAAGAAGTGGCTCGACAACGAGAATCGATTATCCGTCGTTTTCACGGGTCGAGCAGCTATGGTAACAAGCAAAATCACAAAGAAACAATCCCGATATTCGATGACGCGGGCCGCCGGCTCGAGTGCGAATGTAATTACTCGGCCGTGGAGCGATTAAAAAGAATCGTCGACGCGTGTCGCCGCATTATCGATCCTCTAATTGCGTGGGTTTAGCGGGCGCCGGTTAAAATTGCCGCATTAATGTCGCCCTAATTCGATTAATTAACCGTGCCTGTTACACACGTAGCAGCGTGTCAAACGTTTGCTAAACGCGGAACGTTGCACACCTTTCCCCGGAACACGTGAACAGCGATCATTCGCAAACGCCATGCTATACCGCCGCTGTCGTCGACCCGAATAAACGGCGCGAAATTAAACCATCCCTGTACACACCCCCGAACGGTGGTGGAGAAAAAAAGGGGGCAGGGTTGGGAGAGCGAGAATGAACAAGAGAAACAGAAACGGGAATAGCGGTGGCGGAAGAGAGAGGGGTTGGGGGTGGAAAAAGAGACGAGCGAAGAAAGTATTTAGAAAATATAGAGGGAGAAATATTTCGAAGTAATTGGCGAAGTAATTACCAGGGCCGGTTTTGTACCAAGAGCACTAACGAGAAAACGTTAGCGCGGCCTGCTAAGTGCCACGGCTCCGCAACCCCGCAACCTACCCCCCCTTTACGATCTTACCCTGCAACGTACAGGTCCGCGTATAGCGTCAAAGACGCGCAAGGCCCGAACCTGCCCGCCATATTGGGGAGAGGAATTATGCACGCTACTTTGCTCCGCCGTGAGTGATACTTGGGAAATATTTTCTAATGAAATCATTTCGCGGCTCGCTAATGGGTATATTTTCCTCGTATATTAAACGCATTATCGCGCGCAACCCCCTCAGCTGTCGCCATCGCGAGCACGCAAAATAATATCGTCTAATTTTACGCCGGCCAGCCCGTGTTCCTTGATTTCGCAAATATTCTATGCGCCCTGGAAATATTAGAGTGGTGCAATAAATATTACTTTTTCAAGCGTATGCTATAAACGAACGCGTTTTTTTCCTTGATATTTTAGAGGAGACATTTCTCGTGGCTACAGAGTTGAGCCTTTACAGGGCCGGCACATAGGTGAGCGAGTAGATTTTTCAATATATAGGTGAATCAGGTCCAGTTATTATTTTTTACTAGCTGACCAGACAGACGTTGTCCCGTTCAAATGTCAATTTTGTATGTGAGTTACAGTAATCAGTTCAAACGAAAATTTCATAGAAAAAAGCATTTTAATTTTTTCCTGAATTTTACACTTTTCCGGGCAACTTTCCCAATTTTTCTTTCCCTAGAAACCTTATTCAGACTATTACGAAGATTCTTTTTTTTTTAAATTAGCTAAGTCTGTCCTCCAGTGATGCGCTTATAAATGAACAGCATTTAATTTAATTTCAGTTTCTCGTAGACGTGTTTCAGCAAGCATCGTTTCGTAAAAATGTAGTTTACGTGATATTCGGGCTCGCTCGTACACCTTTCCGTCGCGAGCGTCTCGACGACGGTATTAATAAGTCTTGCGCTCATTAATAAACGAAGCCCGACTAAAAGGAGGTCGCGTAGAAGGAAGGACGCTTTTTAGAGGGTCTAAGATGGCGGCCCGCGAGAGTATAGCGTGTGCATGCCCGTTCAACGTAATATTATTGAAATCTCGAAAAATGGCCCTGAAGAATTCCTGATGCGCCTGCTTTTAAGGAGTACATTGTGCTCTTTGCGGAATTGCCGGAGAGGAACGATTTGCTGGGTACGTAAGGGGGCCGTTCTGGGCGCACGGAAGTGCCGTTGAAAAAATCATGCGAACGGTAAGAGGTATCCGTAAAGACGGGAGCTATGATGATATTTAAATGTCGTTGCATCTTCGGGGATGGCCCTGTTCTCCGACTCGGGCACAAATGCGACATCGTAACGTATCCGTTCTCCATCTTCTGGATCCGGTTCGCCATTTGCAATCAACGCATTCGCTAAAAATTGTTTATATAAATTGCAAGTCGTAGGAACCAAACAGAGATCGATTTCTCCGTTATTTTTTTTTTATTTAATGCAATTAGAATCTCAAAGTAGTGGATTATTCGAGGTTTCGGTTCAGTAATCTGTGACTTACCAAAATAATCGGAACAAACAAATCCATTTTCATTCGATTCTCGTCTTCCAGAATTAACATGGCAAATACTTATTTACGATCCTGCTAATCATTTACAAACGGCGCACCCTAGCAAATATCCGATTCGGTGAACCAGCGAATGACTTATAAAATCGCAACGAGGGTTCCGGAGCTTTTGGAATGAAATTTATTTAGCTAATCTCCAACGACCTTGCAAACCGCAGGCGCGCATTCACCGTCGTCTATCCGCTTGCTCGATCCTCGAGGCTTTCGGCTAAGTCGATTCCAGGGCGAAACGGGGACACGGATGATGTAGACCGGACCACGCCCTGTCCCTTGTTCAAGAAACCAAAAAGCGAGATTGCCGGACGTCGGGACGTTGAGACGACAGAAAGAGAGAGTGAGAGAGAGAGAGAGAGAGAGAGAGAGAGAGAGAAGGAAGGAAGGGGAGAGAGAGAGAGAGTGGACCCCGCCCAAGTATTAAGGCGACGCAAGGAAACGCAAGACCCCCGGGCAACGGCCATTAAAGCAAAACATATAAATAATAGAAAGCCGGGATAAGTTTCGGTGCTCTTAGCGTCCCACTGTCCCCTGCGCAAAGGAGGCAAGGATAAGAGGCTGCTTTTAAGGACATAAAATACGCAGACACGTAAGAATACCTTCGCGGCCTCGCACATGTGACCTCGCTACTTATCCCTAGAAACGCGCGCGCCATACATTCCTCTCCCCCAGGAGCACGAGGTGTATCGGTAGCGTTACACCCGGTAGCGTTAGGTGTGTGTTGGTTCGGGGTAACGTTCGACGTCGTTCGATCGAACGATCGAGAAACGATCGAATTGATCGGCTCGGTCTGGATCCCGCGTCTTCTTTCCCGGGGAGCGTAACGGCCCGTTTCCATAACCTGCGGGATTTCCAGGATGATTTTCAGACTCCGCCGGTTACCGGCGAAACGCGAGAATATTTCTGTGTCTGGTATTAGCGGCACCGAGGGCGCGATATAGTCCGCACACGTCGCTGACTTACCCTTCGGATTCACGACAGACTGTCTGCCGCGGAATGGCTGCTTTTCTCGAGCATCTCTCCCTTAAAACGTGTCTCGCACGGACACACCCTTCGCTTTAGGTTACGCTACCTCGACGCACGACGGAAGCCGTACCGCGTCGTCACATCTACTTTGGATAGACTTGGACAATTTTCATCTTGCGCAAAGATCGGCACAAGTCGAGTCCTGAAGTTTGGCCGGCTGATTAAAACTGCGGTGAACTCTTTCCCCGAAGTAGATCCACTGAAAAATGTTAGGGTAATTATTTACTTTAAAGGTTTCCTCACCGATTTCGATGACCTTGATATATGTTGTCAAGGTCATGAAAATCGGCGAGGAATCCTCGTAATGTAAATAATTACCAACGTTCGCACCGAATAAAACACTAGACTGGATTCCGGGAATGCCTGAATATTTCAATCTAAGGAATCCCGTAGCACCGGTCTGTCCTTGCCGGGATCGAGTCTGCGTCTTATCTCCGCCGCTTAAAATTTCAACACGGCAGGCTACGCAATGGCCGGGATTGTTTTCCTATTGTTCAATTTTCGAGATTAAATTTTCGGGATTAAAAACGGGACCATCCTCGCTATGAAATTCCCTTGGATTCGCTTGGCCTTCGAGTCCAGGTATTGTTCCCCCTTGATTAAGTTTTCATTTTTTACGCCGACCCGATGCGTAACTTTTCATTCCCCTCGGCACTCGAAAAAATTGCTATGGCATTATTCGAAATATCTTTTTCATTGTCCAATTTGTTCGCGTTAAATGAATTACTAAACATTCAAGTATCGCGCGAATGAATTGCGCCAGTTTGAAAAAGTGAAAAAAATCCTATACAACGGAAATACTCTAGGTTCGAAGAAAAGTTTCATTATCAAGTTGAAACAGAGCGCAGAGGGTCGAGGAAAATTTATCGGCGCGTCCTATTGTTCCCAGTGAAATATTGTTAAAAATTTTCCGAAGTTACTAGATCGGTTTTCGTTCATTTCGAGGCACGTCCCGGATGATATCGCGATCCTCTCGAGTTTCCGGACAATCTGTTGTTTCCTGTGGTGGATCGAAATATATTTTGCTCGCACGTTCGCGATCCGTTCGATGACTATTATCCGTATCTCGCGACTCGAAGGGGCATGGAACGTTCTTAATAAATTACCATCGGCGTTCCTCCGAGCACGATTTATCCCTCCGCCCACAGAGAGAGAGGAGAGCTTTAAGTGATTGAAGCACGCGACCCGAGCGTTTCCATTTCCTACGAAGCATCGAGGAAACTCGCGCCCGCTGAAAATTGATAAAAATCGGTTGAAAGCCTTTTTGAATGGCTCGCGGCGTTTCGCTACGCCTTCGCAGGGGTTTCGCGTTAACCCTTCTATATCCGACTTTTTCCTCTTCTTTTTTTTCGACAACCTATGATTCCCTTTAATCCTTTACCTCCAATAAATTTTTTTAGCTTCGTTTGCATTTTGCTAGAACCGGTGACGTTATACACGTGACCCACATCCGCACGGCCCATGGGGGTGCACGGGAAACGTACGATTATTCGAGCTGCCGAAATTTAATCTTCCACATTCCCTTTTCCATTAATTGTAGCCGAACCTTTGTGCATTTTTCGCGAAATGGACGAAATACGAAACAATAAAAACGTTATTTAAACAGAAGAAATGTTGTGCAAATGTGGTTTGCTCGCGAAAGCGTCGAAAGGTTTATTCGAAAACAAACGATTCTTGATTACGGTATTTCGCTACGGATTCGACGCGACGCGACGCGACGCTACGGTTTCTAGACGCTCGAACATCCCTCTAATAAATCTCTGTTAAAATATACATAGACGGCGTGCTTAATATATTCATAAGCGATTCCGAAGATGTAGCTTTAATTTACATTCACCAAGTTCTCCCTCTCTCTCGTTCTCTTTCTCTCTTTCTCTCTCTCTCGTCGCCGCCGCGAGGTACGCCCGCGAATTTCCAATTCGGAACAGCAGTCGTGTATTTATCATTTATCAGCGGAACTCCGGTGACAGAGGGTCGCTGGAATCGTGGATATTGAAGGATTTAATATCCGTTTGTTAAATCCTATAAAGGGGAGGAATTCGGTGACGCGTGTAGAAAAATCATACCATGACACGTTTTAATTATTACGCGTTATTAAATCAAAAAGAATTTATCTTCTTCGGAAATGACGTTGCGCGATTTCATTACTATGTGCCACTTTTCGTTCGCAAAACGACAGCTGCGCTTCCGTTTGCAATCCGATACTCGAATTATTATAACGTAATTTAAAGAAGAACAATCTTTGGTAATTATATAGAAAAGGTCTACGTACTCCGATTTTGATGAAATTTTAATATTTTGAACCACTTTTTTAAATTACCGAACAATCTTTTTATTCGACTCCAATTTCTTCTATTCGCGACAGAGAAAAATTGTTGCCTCGCTGAATGTAGCACGTAGAGAATATAGTCGATAAAAGATCAGCACGCTATCAAATACATAGTGCAGTCTTGTGAAGCGTGCACACTTGAAAAACCAAGCTCTATGCAAAGGAGATGAATCAGGGACGAACATCGATGCGGTAACACATTGTTGCTCGACTTTCCAGCATGAAATCTTCGTCGTTCGCTAACCGTGAACAGGTCGGAGATTAGAAGGTCCGGCGAGGGAGTAGTTTTCCCCGGGCGATTATGCAAAAGGGGTCTCTCTCGCTCGGTCGGAATCGGAGGACTGTTCGCATTCTTTGCCGTGTTCTATTTACCGTATTTCACGTGCGAGTCGGACTCGAAAGCCCTTCGGCCGGCGTACAAAGTGGCGGGGCGCAGTAAATGCTTATGACCCCGAGGTAAACGCTTCGGGTGAAGGGTTAAATAGCGGAAAGGGGGTGGCCGAGGAGGAGACGACGGCCCGGTGACTTTGTTCTCCGCCGCTCCGAGTCGCGTCGCGCCGCGCCGGTGGAAACCGGCTACTCCTCGGTAAATTCTGCAGATACACGGAGGCCGGATGCCAGGGCAGGTCGACGAAGAAGCCAAACAGCGTAATGCATCCAAAGAGACAAAAACCGTAGCCGAATTAGAACGTGGCGGGCGAACTGTCTGCGGGGGTTGACCAACTCGCTCAAGAAGCGACCGCTGTTTTATTAAAACCTCTCTGCGAATTGCCAACGGGGCTCCATTGTCGGCTAATTTTCGGTTCTTCGACTTTCAGTCGCTGCCTCTCCAGAGAAACGTGCAATTTACCCCTCCGGGTTCCGGTTCATTTTCTAGTCTAGACTTTTAAACGTTCCATCTAAATTATCATTTTTATTTTGGTAGATCAAATCGAATTGTTAACAATTAGAATTATTAAGATCAACGTTGATCTTGAAAAATTTCTTTGAAAAATACAACTTGAGAACATCAAGAAGTACGAAGAAATGACTAACGCGATAGATAATAATTCATGATTTTCTGTATCCGAAGAAAAAGTGTTCCCGTCTTGGGGAATTCTTGCGAGTGCACCTTTGGTAGTCAGTGCATTAAATATAGATATTTTTGGGATCGTCCGACGGTGCACGTGTTCCGTCCATATTTCCATGTATAAAGGATTTTGTAAAATATGTTCGAATCCCAAGGAGTGTAGTCCAAAGAGTAGTCGCATCAATTTTCTTCTCTTCGTCGCGCATTTTTTCAGGAAAAATGTTTTCGTATTTATTTTCATTGCCACTGTGTGGATTATTCGAGAAAGATACGAGCTGTTAACAATAACGTGTTGAATATAAAATTCAACTTCCATAAATGTCAGGTATAAAGATTAATTTACCGACGAGATATTCAGCAGTTTACCAATGGTTTACAGGATATCCTGTAAATCCTGAAGGAAGATTGAATGGTTGAAAAAGACATTATTTTATCAGTGTTTCAGGATTTTGTATGTTGTAATTTTCGCAGGCCGTGCGTTAAATATAGATGTCAAATGGTGGTCTAGCCATATTTCCATGCACGAAGAAATTCCGTGTTACATGGAGATACGGCTGCATTTCCATAGAAAGTGAATTAACATTTTCCCTCGTTTTTCGTTGTTGAAGCATAATATTCAAATCGCCGCAGGGATTAGTTTGAGAGGGGGGTGGGGGCGTTTCAGGATTCCAACAGTTAGTCCGCAGTCGTTGAATCGCCATTCGAGCGCTCAGACACCTCGATCGGTTAGTGAGCAATTAGGCTAAGTTACACAGTGCCACGATTCGCATAATTGTTATCGCTTGTCCCGTTACTCCGTTAAGTACATATCTCTCAATTGTTCACGAGTTTCCCAATTATTTCATACGACCCTAGCGATCGATCGGTCATCTTGCCACAAACTTTCGCGTATCAAACGGAAAGCAGCCGCGCTCGCGAGTAATCAAACATTTCGAAACTTACCTAGCACCCGCGTCGGAATCCTCGAAAATATCGCTGCGAAGTCCGTCACCGAGAAACTTCCGGAATTTACTATTCTATCATTATTCATACACATATTCTATCAATATTAACACATATTTACAGAATCTCGCTCCTACACATCGTCAATTAGAAAAATGATAACCACGTGGAAAACTCATCTGACAGAAATATTGCCTCGCGGATAGTCCACAACATACTGAGACACGGATTTGAATAAAGTTCCAATCAATTCCGTTCTCCACGGGCGTATTATCGATGCGCAAGATCTACAATGGCAAACTTCCGATACCGCTACGATCCCTCTACATTCAATCTTTGGATGTCCTGAAATTCGAACTAGCATCGTAGCGGTTTCTTTCGGATTGAGAGGTCCGGCGTAACGATCCGTAAAGTCGGACAACAAAGAACGTCGTCTGCGGGGGTGGGAAAGTTGGTTGTACGATCAGCGACCCCCGGAACGAATCTCTGCGATCGAGCGAAATTTTTTAGTCCAGGTTGTCGTGTAAACAAACAGTTCTTCGCGGGGTCGCTGTTTCGTCGAGTGTCTTTTCCGCAGGCTCTTCCTACGGGGGTTGTTGTGCGGGGGTGACGAGATCTCGGGAGCGGGAATTTACATCGAAATTGTGCCGCGGAATCGACCAGGGGTTGGCCGGCCGAAATTACGCAGACTCGAATATCCAGCGATGACATTTACGCCCCGGGTAATATATCTGCACGTCATCCCTAGGATGCGTGGCCAACGTTAGTACACCACGTCGGACGTGTACTATTAATTTCCCTTCGAGGAGCCTTTTCTTCGGGGTCGGGACTGCGTGTCGTCCGGCACGAGCTTCCAGGAACGCCGGACACAATAACGGATACTAAAAATTTGCATCGATATTGAGAGACTGTCGCCGCGCCGAACTGCATCCGAATGGAGAGCATATTTTGTACGAGGGATTCATCGAGATTTTCACAAGCTTTAACCCTGCTTCCTCTCTCGTGCCGATTTCGTAAGTTTCTCGATTATTCGGAGAAGGTTGTGGCTCTAACCCTCATCCACACGGCAAATTTTTTATACAAATTTTATACGATTTTGAAACAGGTACCCGGGTACCACGCTGTGTGTCAACTGTGCGACTGCGTTCATACGTTTACAAATTAAAACCAACTTCCACTTATACTTCGAACTTTGTAAACAAAAAAAGTGAAAACGATTGGCTCGCCTGTAACAGCTCGTTCTACTGCAACGGAGTTCAAGACAGAGTTCGACAAGGTCGTCCCGGCGCGAAAACAAAAACTGTTTACCTCCCCTGCGGAAAGATCGGAGAGTTTTCGTGTCCGTCTGACCTGGTTCCGGAAGTGTAACGTGCCCTGGACGAGGTTCGTCCACTTTTTTCAGACGCACATCCTGTAATTACCAACCCCCTTCGCGTAGTATCTCCTCGCTAACACAATTACACTTTCCCCGTGTCCCGTTTCCTGTCCGGTGGCTCTCTCGGTGCAAACACGCCGCGAAGTTGAAAGGTAACTGACGTTGTAAATCATTTCTTCGGAATCCCGTGACAATCGGATGTGACGTGTTCGTCTCACAATGTCGCGGATGCTAACGTTAATCCTTGGACGCGTAATTTTGGTCTTGATTAGGTAGTTAGAAAAATGCTAAACCACCAAAGAGTTCGGATAAGAAAATCCTGGTGACATTGATCGAGGCTGGTGATCCAGCGGGCAACTGGACCGAAGGCGTACAATCCAAGAAACTACCCGCTGTACCCTGCACGCGTATCGGCAGATCGGTAGAATTGGTTTCTTTTGACGAGCGAACGGCGTCGGGATCGTAAACATCAGAAGTTCCGAAGGATTCGCTGGCTATCGTTCGCGACTCTGTGCTCGGAGGGTTTGTGAAAGAGCGGATGCCAGCGTAAAAGCGGCGCTGATAGTCGCTGGCTGGATGACGACAGGGTTGATTGGACCAGGGGTTGGCGGACACGGGGTCCACGGGAAGTGAACGAGGCCGCTGAATATTTAAACCCCAGGGAAGAAGACCTCTCTCTCTCCTCTCTCTCTCTCTCTCTCTCTCTCTCGAAAACGCGTATTTTATGAATGATTGAACGAGTCTCCGCGGGGGTCGAGCTACGTCGCCAAGAAAGAGGGTGACAGCAAGAAGAGAGAGGTACTCTTGAACCATTGCACGACAGTGCCAAGTCGTGTCGGTGTGCTTCTACAAGTTACTTTATTAGCAACCAGCGTTACCAGACCGAGGGGTTCGAGGGGGAAATAGTGTGAGGGAATTCTACAGCTAGCATCGAGTGACGTCAAAAGCCTACACGGTATTTGTTGTGGATCTTAGCTTTATGTTGTTACGCAAACATTAAATCACACAGCATTTAATCAATGTAAATTAATGTTTATCGTTCTTTTAACAACGACATTGAATATAACAAAACTCTTATTTTATTCATCAAAATGAATCTTGCTGCGTTACCTGATCTGGGCGCGCGTTCTAGTCTCTCTAACCTATTCTTATTTAAATCTCTATATTGCACATAGTGCCAACCCAATCGGTATTCCTATAAGAATGCAATTTGTGATTACAAATTTTTGATGGATCGCATAAATTTGTGAATAATAAAAGAAGAGTATTCTGTTTTCCAGAGCAGAGGATGTTGTTCGAGATACTTTTCCGAGTTGCAGCATAATACTTTACTGGGCGAGTGAATTATTCAGAATACTCCGTGTCGCTTCAATGTCGCGACGTCGGCAGTCAAAGTGTCAGAAGCAACTCGGGGAGAATATTTGGGAAGACTTAATTGTAGACGCCAACTTGTTGGCAAGCGGTAAATTTTATGCGCTTCCGGCAACACGGAAATTCAGGAATGACAGTAAAATATAAACTTTCGAAGAAGTGAATTAGGATTTTAAAATCCCGAATGAAATATTGTTGTAGGGTCTAGATTTTGGATTTACAATGGAGATTGATGGAAATTGCAGGAAGAATTGGAGGTAGTTGGTCGAATCGATGGAGGATCGAGGGAGAGCCGATACGAAATTGTTCGGCATCGCAATTAGTCAACAGGTTAGCGATTGTTTCAGGGCGAAATGCAGTCTACGATGCAGGCTAACTTCATGGATCGGATGAAACGTCTCGGGAGCCGGTAGGTTGATTATCGAGGCGGTACGAGGTGACCGAAGGATACATCTAGGGATCGAGTGCGGCCCCGCAGGACCTGCAGGAAATTACTATGCGGGTGGTGACTTCCGGGTGATTGGCAGTAGATACCGCCGGCATTCCTAATCACCATTCACGCTACAGCGATCGCCGCGCTGTTCTCCCTGCTGCCCTGTTCGTACTTTCCGCGTTTCGCGCGTACTTTTCATTCTGCGTTACCATCCTTGTTATCGAATCACGGCCAAGCTAGAGCAATCCGAAAGTTAAACAAATTTTCAAACTGCGTACGAGCCCCGCTTTTTATCGACGCCGTAATCCTGTTTTAATACTAGAACTGGAATTAGTTTTAAAAATCGGCATACGTATGTATATTTGACTTTTTCAGACATTTCACTCGGAAGAGAATTTTTACATTTTTCTAACAAGTGAATCGTACCCTTTAAAACTGAATTAAGGCTCTAACATACACACGCGCGCGCGCACACGCAAGATTCTAGGGTGTAGAACAATGAAAATTTTGTTCATTTCCAGGTTGCCTACGGTTTCTTATAAGACCGCTCAAGATCGCTGTAGTTAGGTTCATTAACTGCTTGACCCATTTGAGCACAGCTCGGGCACACATAGTACACAGGTTTATTTATAAACTGTTATTCTCATGCTCCCTCAATCCTCCCCGTTCTTTTATTTCTTTATGGTGGTTCGTTGGTTCGTGGAGAGAGAGAGAGAGCCTCTAAGGCATCTAACGGAAATTTAAAACCGTCTAGGCAAATGCTAATTTTTGTTTTTGCTAGACAGTTAAAAATTCGATACAGGTGAAATCGCAACATGTGCGCAGAAGTAGCAATGAAATATGAGGCAGTAAAGAAGAAACTGGTGCATTTTCTCGTAAAGATGTACCGGAATTGAATATTTAATAAGCAGATAGCGCGCAACACAGAACAGGGTCTCTTTCGTAACCATCGCTAAGACTCCCTGCACGATTTTCAACACATACACGGTACCGATGACGCAACCGTTGCGTCATTTATTATTTGTTTTCGAGACGAACAGCCTACGTCGTTCGTCGGTGTGAATTTTATTAGTACTTGGATTACAACAAAGAACTTCTCCAAAAGTTATTGTGGCAGATGCTTTAAAAATAATATATTTATCATAGTATTCTACTAATAGACATACAGGAGTTTGATTCTTTGCAACCCTTACGCACAGAGCTGAATTCTTTCTAATCCCCAGGGGTAGCAGGGTTTACGCACACTCCCCAGGTATCATCTATCGCCTCGGCGCGGCGCGGTGGGCTGTCACGAATGTCTAGGAGCCTCGAAGCACGAGAATGAGCGATTATCGAAGCACCGTTCCATCTCTCCCAAGCCGGGCAACGTCGAAGAAATTCTCTCTGGATGCTCAGGGCGTGGAGGCGAGCACAACCCCGCGTTTCCTGACCCGTTAAAAAACACTTAAAACCACCGGACGGGGGCTGGGGCTGGGGCAAGGCGGGGGAAAAAGAAGCTAGAGAGAAGCTTTCCGGTGAACGGTTTCGATCCGAGGATCGCAGTGGCCGGATCGGGAAACACGTAAGCAACCCTCGTCAACGGTGGACTGGCAGGAACACACGTATGACTTACGTGCTTCTCACCGCTGCTAACGAGGTCTCGCGGATTATCGCGTGTCTGTTTGCATTATTACCGCGCACTGCCATCGTCTCCTCTTCCACCCCTCACCCTTAAACCCCCCCTCACCATTAAACCCCCTGTTTCAAACCCCCCTCGTCCTCAACATCCCCTTTGCCACCTTCTGCTGGTTAGTCTTGGCGAGGTACCGGCCGGAGGCACCACCTCCTGTCACGCCCCTGTCATTAATTTTCATGCCGGGCAGAACGATGCGTCGCTTTCGCTAGAATTTACGGGGTAACTCGTCCTCCGGTGCAGAGGGAGGTATGGGGCTGTTAGAGGGCAGCCACCATTCTCCCTAAGGGCTACGGGAACGATTAATTTTTCAGGGAAACACGTGCCGCGATATTTTCGGCCAGTGCCTTCTCCCCTGAATTTTGTTTCGCCGATTTGTCGACTTCGTTTGCGTCTTCATGAACGCCGGAGTAAAGGACGATTATGCGGCCACCTGCGGGCGTGGCGGTTCTGCTTTGTATACCCTTCCGGAAATTAGAATTTTCTTTTATAGTAATTCTACGCGAAGAGTCCGATTAATTTTGCAAGTATTTAATAGGTCGGAAATTAAAGAACTCGAATTTTCCGAAGTCGTTTAAAAAGCCACGGTTCCACGCGCACACACTCTTCGCAGATGCGAAAACCGTGGAAATTAAACATTTACGGATCGTTTTCCCAGCAAGACTGTGGTTAATTGTCCGGAAATGAATTCTAGAGTTTCTTATTGTTAATCTCATTTCGGTGGGTTGGCTATCTCGACGGAGGGTAGCTGAACGTTACGGAGCAAGGGAGGAGTTGATTTTACAACTATTTCCTCTTAAAATAAATCGACGGAGGAAATGATCCCCAGAAAGTACGACGAAAGTACACGGCTCTGGAAGGATTTCGGGGATATAGCAGTTAGTTTTTCAGTCGTATCTGCATTTTCTGTTTTAAAGATCTCGAAGTAGAACCGAAGCTATTGAATTCTTTAATTTTGATTCGCGTTGAGAATTTCTAGTGTTTTAAGTATGCATGAATGTTTCGAGACTTCCCGTTCTGATTTCATTAGAATGCACGTTTAAATTCAGTGCCACCATGTGCTCGCGAACGATCCTCTCCGGGTAGCAGCGACGCATAGTAGCTTGTAAAAAAAAGGAGAGAAAAGGAAACTGCGCAGCTTTTAATCTAAATATGAACACTTTACGAGACATCTGCCTGAGTGCCCCTCTTATTTATCTACCCCATAACATGCTATATAATATCGTCCTGACCTGTCGAATCGCATACTAAAAATTCTCGTAAAACTACCCTCTTAAGGGGGCGTCCTTCGCGACAGGATCGGGCCTCGGGACCATAACTCCTGACAGGAACTATTTCCTTCATTGCCGTCTGAACTATAATGAACGCTACTAAAATACCGTAATAACCACGTTTACCGGTCCTCTGCAAGTATTAAGAAAGTTAGAAGTTTAGACGGAGATGCGGCGGTTGTGGGAGATTATTTTGAGGGTCGCTTGTGTACAGTATCTCCTTGGATTAGTCTTGAAACTTGTCTATAGTACTTATCTATAGTTATCAAATTTCTGACACTCTGTATTCAACATCTACGCCAGTTTTCCCCTTTCAGTGGCGAACCAAAATATTCATTAAGAACTCTAAAATATCAATAACCTTACCCCGAAAATATACTCAAGATTTTAGTTGGAAAATTATGTCTAATTCGTTCGTTCGAATTGAGAATAACTTTTATATTCGATTCTGTTCGATTAAATTTGGATCGAGCAAAGATATTTGCAGAGATCTGCGTTAAAGGAACGTTTTCTATTTTAAAGCTGCATCGATCTGGCGGGTGCCCCGCTATAAATGCTTTTCTATAAAGAAGCAGGGAACGAGGCAAGATTTGCGATCGACGCGAATTGTCCGGAAGCCGTGACGGGCAAAACCAGCGCGACATCCCGGAGTATAATAGATTAGTGGAAAAGTATGTTACTGTTCGCAAGATATGGTAACGTATAGAGGCACACACCGGAACGCTAGAGGATCCTTAGACCGGCTTCCTCTTTTTACAAGGACCATTACTTCCATCGGCTATAGCCTGCTTCCACGCGCTTAACACTTTTTCCACTTTTTGCCGACTTCCTGGCAACTCCCGCAGAAGACGCCGAAAGAACTACAGAAGACTCCACTTGTGCGCCCATTAATTTGCGGCCTCCATTTTCGTCCCTTTTCCACGAGGGACAAAGCCCCTTTGCTTTAAAGCTGCCGCAATTGTTCCGGATCACGCCGAACCCGGTTTCCCCCATTGCGACTCCTTAGAAACGTCATGGGATCGTGGACCACCGGCGCGACGCGACGAACAAAGCGTGAAAACTACGTCTTTGAACCGTGCCTGTCTTCGATTATAATCGAAGACAACGCTCCGAGAGTTGTTCCTTGCTCGGCAACTTTCAAACGACTGTTTGCATTCCGCCTTCGCTTGGTAACACGAGCCCATCAATTTCTACTGAAAATTTCCGAGAAAAAGCAACTGTTCAGTGTTCTGATATTAAATTTTGTGTTTTAGGCGCACGGTTAGATCATTAATAGACAAACAGCAAATTTGCAAATTAATTTATCTCAACGTTTCAATACCTGTATGGATCATCTTCGAGAGAGACATTTTTGCGTCTGAAAAATTATACGTTTTTATAAATATATAATATCCTATATTTAATTAACTCGAACAAGAAGAGCGTCACCCATATTTGGTTGACGGGGCCCCCACAGAAGCATACCCGTCACCTAGATATGTGTGACGTAGCGACCAACGTGTTAAATTCCATTTTGTTAAATTACAAGTATAAACATCTCCGATTGTTAAGAAATAGTAAATGTACTGGAAGTGCTGTGCCAACACCCTCCGAAGCCACTATACACCGTATAATAAACTCCGTTCGAAATCTTCAAGTAGAACAACTTCTGTTACCAACAACCCCCAAAGAACACACACAGAAAGATTTCAACAGACTGTCGGATACTCGAGATCCTCGGCAGCTCGGAAGCAAGAGTCTTTTCGTCCTTCCCCGTTCACTTTATCTTTCTATTTCTCCTTATTTTCTCAGATGTCAAAGTGCGTGTCAACTGCAGGGGTCAATTTTGCCGGAGGGGGGTTGGTACGCGAGTCCGAGGGTCTAATGAAAAGGAATACGTCGAGGGATTCGGTAATTCCAGCCGGCGCATACATTTTTTAACCCCCCGATGCGTAATTGTTTCACCTGCGCCGCCGCGCACCGCGCGCGCCCTGGTGCCGTTGAGGATTCGCCGTGCCGGGGCCCTTGGATCCCGCACGTATCGCCCCATGTTCCTCGTTTTTCATCCACTCCTCTTCCTCGCTCTTCTTCTCGCCGGTGTTCCAGACTCTCTCTCCCATCATCGGTCTATCCCGTGTCCCCCGGGAAATTTTAAACCCGCTCCAGGCCCGAGACCGGAAAAAGCCCGTTCCTGACAGGAGAGATCTAGGCTACATCTTCCGTTTCGCCTTCCGCATACTGATCACCAGACGATAAACCCCCCCTCGCGAAACTATGATACTGTCCGAGTGGCGACGACTATGTTTCCGTGTCCATTTTTCGCAATGGATGTAACGGATAGTCCGTTGGAAATAGTATCGGCTGTGGAAAGAAGTTGGCACTCCAGTAACCCTTAGAAATTCACCCGCGTTCTTCGAACTATGTATAGTGTTTTATCCATAAATGTCCCAAAAATCTGACCTGTAAATGTTTCAGATCTATCCCCACTACTGCGGGGTATATCCCCTTGAGAGGCCGTGAAGCTCGAGATTTCCAACTTCTCTATTTTTTATTATTTTTTTATGGGACTTCGATGACAACATTTGTGGCATTTTTCTAATAAAAATCAAACCAAATATGATACCATTCCGATGATATTTACTTGTGTAATAGACAATTAAAGTTTCGAGCGCAAGGAAGGACAGTCGCCGGCGAGCCTTCCTCGTGCCCGAAACTTCAATTGTCCATTACACAAGTAAATATCATCGGAATAATATCATATTTGGTATGATTTTAACCTGATTCTAACCCATGCTGGGGACTTATATCGATAAAATACTGTACTCTGCAATCTAGTTGCTGAAAAAATTCCAAACGAATTTATTCACGAATACAAACTTACGATTATTATTGTTTCAAAGACTATTTCTCGAAGGATTCGACCGAATCATTTGTATGCCCGGCCCTACAGCCTCCGTTATTCCAACGCCGGTGTTAAGGGACGCATCCTGCAGGACGAATCTCGGAATATCATCCCCCGAGCATCTTAACGGTCGCATTGGCCAGCTTCGAGCCCGAAATCCGTGGAATTTAGAAGTTCTCCGGTTGCAACGAGAAAATAGAAACCGGTAAATGCGCTACGGAGCCGGGTTTTCGTTTCCTTCGATGTCTAATGGCGGTCTTCAAGCTATTCGACCAGAGAGACTTGCGTCGCGTTCTTTTTTACCGTGTCTGACTTGAGAAAATGTTAAGCTAAAGTAGAAGTGTCTTCTGTTAGATTAGAATAAAAATATTGTTAGACTTCATTTTTCAAATCGATGTCCCTGGAATGCTCGACGGAGGTTTAAAAAATATTCATGGACTGAAAAGCATTTCTGTCGGCTAAGCCGAATAGCGAAGTAATAGAGAATAGCGTTCCCGTTCCCCGTAACGAATAAAATCCTCATCCCGTCGCACAGTGGAATATCCAGGGAATACCCCCCGTCTAAAACACTCTAACTCCCTCGAATTACCGGTCCGCACGGGAACGAAATATGGAAAATATTAAAATAAGAAGAGTCACGATTGTCGCTCGACAGGGAAACCTCCAGGGACCGTCTAACCCCTCGAAGAACTCGTAAATTTCCTCAAGTACCCAGAATGCGATTGCAGCATTCGATTCAGCCCGGCAAGAATTCAAAATTCCGCGCCTCGAAGGTCGATTTGTTTGTTGAATGGGCGACTTCATTAATTCCCGGCTCAATTAACACGAGTTACGGGCTCGCTCGGTCCACAGGGAATGGAAAAAGGGAGCGAGAAGAAACGAGAGGGAGAAAGAGTGGCTAGGGGGTTGGGTTGGGTTGTACGAAGATCGGAGGAGTGAGTGGAATGAATATTCGTTTATTTATTGTATGGTTCATATTGTGTAATTCGATTCTCTCTCCTGGTCCCGCGGGCTTCGTTCCCGGATTTTTTCATCTGTTCGTTTCCACCCCCGCGCGCACCACGGTTTTGTATTTCTTTCGGAGTATGTCGACGCGTCGACAATATTTGCTCCGGTCCTTCCCTTTCGTCCCTTCCGACTTTCCGCTTCGTTTTTCCTCGACGTGTTATTTTTTCTTTTTTTCGAGATCCGAGAGGGTTGAAAAGGGTTTCGGAGAATACAGGACGCACGTGCGCCTACGACAGAGCGCCGAGACATTTTTTCAGAACAAGAATTGGGTGAGTGTGCGAACCGATTGACGCTTGAACGTTGAATTATTTGTATGACTTCTTTTAAGATTCTAAGAAGATTCTAATGAATTGAAAGTTAACGAATCGATGCTAAAAAAAATATATGAATAGACTTTTTAAAAACCACGCTTATATTAGAATGCACTAAAAAGGAGAAATTAATATTTATAGATATTAGTGACTATAAAAATATTATTTTCTTCTTTTTAGTGCATTCTAATATAATCGTAGTTTTTAGAAAGTCTTTTCATATATTTTTTTTATTTTCTATTTTTTAGTAAGGCCCGTTTACCGAGCAAAAGCTTCTTTTCTGCGAAGTGTGCCAGTGGAGCGGGATCAGAGTCGGAGTGGGAACGCGTAGTGGAGTGGGGATCGCTGCACGCTATGACGCACTACCGAACGAAGGGGAATATTTAAAAATATTGTTTAAATCCTAAACGCAGAGACTTTTTAAAAAATTGTTTTTTGAATATTGCATTGTCATCCAATACTGAGCTATGTTGAAAATTTCAAGTCTCTAGCTCATCGGGAAGTGGTTTAAAATTCATACAACAACAACTCTGCAAGCTAATATAAACGTGGTAATAATAATAAATTATGTAGATATCGTAGAATAGATATCCCACGAATATTTTCAAGATATTTTTGAAGTATGAAAAAAGGTGCGATTTCTGTTGAAAATTCGATGACACAAACCGATTTTTTGTTTATTCCATCGTATAGCCTTGGGGCTTACGGGGTGAACTCAGCTCTCGAAGTAAAAGGGGAATATCTCGAGACGAATGGAAAATATTGAAAGGAAAAGAGGATTCTATAGAAATTGCGAGCTTTTCTTTAATATCGAAGGAAGTTTGTCGAAAACAATTATTGTGTTGTCAAAATTGTGAGTTGCGACTGATTCGTACAAACAAAAATATTTTCATGCTGCTTCGTAAACAGTGAAGAAAATGTTCTATCAAAAATCCAGTCAATCATTCCCTAAAACCACACTATGGCATCTATCAAAAAATAGAGTTTCTTCTCCCGTTTAATATCGCAGTGAAATAAATATTGTACTCGCTAATTGTATCGTTGCATTGTTAAAGACCCATTTTGCAACCCCGGGTACTTCCGCAATTATTCAATTCTCCGTTATGCAACACACGGTGTGCTGGCGAATCGCATAAACATTGTTTCGAATGGCTGCTTCCCGGAAAGAATGCCACAGGTTTTCAAAAGAACGACGTAAAGCAGCGTGCGGCGTCGGATGCTTTTAAAAGCCGAGTAACAACGCGAATCGGGGTCCGAATCGAGGCCACACGGTATATTATATTCCCGCGTGACGTATAGTTATGGTGTTTCGCGTTTCTTTCTTCTCTTTATTTTTTTTGACTTACGGGTGCTTCCAGCTTATCGCGTCCCGCGATATTTTCTGCCATTTTCCCGTGGCTTACACGCGTTTGTGCCGACGATCTCGACTCACACTTAACGGGTGTCCTAAAAAGAAGGACGACACGCGATGATTTAAAACATCAAAAGCCTGAAGCATGTTTTAAAGAAGAGGTCGTGTCTGGTAAACCATCTCGGAAACCCTGTCGTTACAATGACAAAACAGATTAGAACAATTTAGCTGGTCCACCCTGTGGGTGGAATACTTTCTACCCTTCGAATACTTTATATATATATATATATATATATATATATATATATATATATATATATATATATATATATATATTCATTATATTATATATTATTTATTATTATTTTTTATTTTATATGAATACTATATTATATTAAATATTATATTAAATTATTATATAAATTATATTAAATATAAAAAATATTATATTAAATATAACATACATATTAAGTAGATACATATTTTTTATTTTCTATTAACAGGGTATTCAACACATCAATATTTTTCTCACACTTACAGCCAAAATGGCGCCCCTTAATTTTGGCGCTCCGGGTAAATGCCCAGGTTGCCCTCCCCCTATAGCGGGCCCTGGCGAGACACTCGTTAAAAGAGCAGTCTATTAATTTTATCAGAAAAAAAAGATGGCCAGTATTCGCAGTTTTTGCAGATTGTAATAAAGATTTCGAAAGACTCTCCAAACTGGCTCGATGGAACACGATACCCGGGGAGAAGTTTGCTCGGGATATGATTGCAGGTCGAGCCATGCGAGCTTTCGAAATTAGGTTAACGGTAGAATGGAATGTTCACTTTGAAAGAGTAGACACCGATGGGGAAACCGGTTCGCGTGTAACGCACAGTTTGATTTTAATCGGTGTTAAATTTGGAAACCGACCGGCTCGGAATAATTCGTGAGCTGGTATGCATCTACACGTGCAATTAACATTGCATCTCGTATTAATTTTATAATGTTTGCATAACTTCGTTTCGCGGTGCGTGCACGGGAAATGTTGCTCTCGTATATTGTTACAAGTCGATTACAAACTGGTGGTAAATGGGCTTTGAAACACGTTTTTTTCGCGAATGATTCGATTGTCATGAATGATACGCTCTCTCGATACAAAAATAATTTTAAAACGATATAGGAGTCGCGTTTTAATAGGAGGGAATATTATTAAGTAACACGGCATTTATTTTTGCCATAACGTACAAATATTTGTATGTTGATATTTGTTCTCGGGTATAGTATACATACGTATATTGAATTGAATTCGGAAATATTCGATCGATGATTCTGAACAGAGTTCGATAAATATGTATGTTATTCATCTTTTGTTTAAACCGACATAACATACTATTTTGGCGAGTAAAACATAGTCGCAGGATAAATATGAGAACCTTTCGTTTGTGTTTAAAAGGTCCCAAGGAAATCATCGAAACAAATTTCCCTGACAACATTTCACCGACTCCAGATTTGACCGACAATAAGTATTTTTTTTTTGGTGCGCATGTAAAAAGGGCCTCTGCCCATCTATAATAAATAATAATAATAATAATAACTTTGGCCGATAACGTCTTTAACCGACAACGATTTCGACCGACACCGATTTTAGATTCGTTGGTTAAAGGGGTTCTCGGAAAAAGTAGTTGTCGGTGAAAGTGTCGGTGATCTCCATGGCACTCGTATTTAAATATCTCGTGGACATTCGCAAACTTTCTCGAAATCTGACACACTTAACACTGAGCCCATCCCCCAATTTGAAAAATGGGTTTGTCAACCCAGCGTCTTCGTGAGAAGATGAGAAGAATCGCGGGCGGGTTCGCGAGGGCCGAGGCACAGTCTCCGGTAACTAGAAGACGAGATTCAAACAGGAGACGGGATTAAAGATGCATTTCCGCGGATGCTCGAAAACTTCTTTGACATAAATTTCTTAAAAAGAAAGGAGAAGAGAAGGAAAAAAAGAAGAAGACGAGAGAAAGGAGGAAAGAAATGGACGCGAAAGGCGAGAGGAAGAAGACAAACGGGAGTTGAAGGAGAGAGCTAGGCAGAAAAAGCATGGAGGAGAAAAGGAACGGGTCGGAAGCGCCTCGGAAACTTAGTGGATGCTTTGTCGCCGCAGAATGCAAACGATGTAGTCGTTCCGGTACTTTCAATGGCCGATACGGGCTCGGAGAGAGCGGGCGGGTTTAGTCGACGGATTTCGGGGAGCTTTGCCAGGTCTGGTTTATGCGTTGTTCCGTATATGTATATCCGGGCGTCGAAACGCGGGCCGAAAGGGTGGTGGAAGACAACCGTGAAAGGGTGTGTGCACCGGGCAAGTGGGATGGCGGTGGCGGTTATTGAATTATTAATTAAGTCGGTTAATTAATAAACGATAGGCCACAGGCCCCGGCAGTTGGCCAACCCCTACAAACCTTGCACCCCCATCCCCTTGCGACGGGATAGTGGCGCAGTCATCGTCACAGCCGGCACGTTTCCAGCGTTCGTACGGCCCTGACTTCATATATCTTCTATATTAGACACCCGCCAAACCTGACTTTCTTCCCCCGCTCTTTCTTTCGCCACCCCTCCCTCTTTCCCTGGCACCCCTACCTTATTTATTTTTATTATTTCGTTCCTCCTCGACGACGACGACGACGATAGAAGCCACCCTTCCTCCTCCTCCCTTCATTCCGCACCTGTATATTTTCATTCGCCCGGGGAAATTAATGTTTCCCGGTACACGGGTTTTCCTTTCTTCTCGAGCCTCTTCGCGGGAAATTATTAATCGTTGCTGCGTCACCGCCGACCCCCTACCCACCACCCTCCACGATTTTCTCATTTCGTTATTTACTCCGAAAAAAGCCGGGGCTTACCCGGTTACCAACGCCGCACTCTCGATGGACTTACGATCCAGACGGAATAGCTTTCGATGTAACGTGATTGGGTGTGGCTGCTGCTTCTGGAACTGTACTTTCATTGGACTTCTTCAATGAAAATTGTGTGCACCGAGTTTTACGAGTTTGTATCGAGGAATATGCGCGCGCGGTCTATTCCGCTATGAATGTTTACCAGCTCGGAGTAGAATTCAAAAAGGATTGAAGGGGCGTTTGATATAGTTTTTTTTTCGGGATTCCGATTCAACCACTGTGGTTGCCGCCTTGTGTGACCGCCGCCATTCACCGCTTCCAACGTCCCAAAAGTCTCTATGAAAAATGTTACACTGTGCATCGAGCTCGCTAGAATGTTACACAGTAAAGGTAACGGGACAAATCCTTGGATTTTTGAAGTCGTTCGAACTTCCTACGGATTTTAACACTAGATTTACCAGACTAGTCATTTCGACTGGTCGTGCAATTTCAATTAAAAATTTCTACTACATGCAATGTTTTATATTTAAATAGCTGGTAAATCTAGTGGTAAATATTTTTGTTCACTTTTACGAAAATTGGTAGCAATTGAACTCGCGTTGATGTATGATAAACCTGTTCACACTTGTGCTCTTATTCTGCAGGTCAAAGTTTCTCGATACAATGCGGGAACTAATTATGTTGGAATCAGGCAATGACGCAAACGTCTCCGGCTACTGCGAACTAAACTATAACTAAATGACGCAACAGTTGCGTCACCGGTCTTGAACGTGCCAACTGCACCATATCGAAGCTGCTACAGATCCGTGTAATTTCAAACCTACAATAATTATATATTTAGAAAATAATGATGTAACCGTTTGAAAGCCTTTGCCACTTTATTCCGTTTCCAAAACCGAGCACATTGAACGTTAAAAATTTGATGGGACCGCAGAATAAAAAGATCCGAAGTCGGTCATTTAATTAGCCGTGGGGTTAGCGCGAATGTTGTCGTGTATAATTGCCTCTCAGCCACTAATTGTATAACTATCGGGGTCAGACAAATTGAGTCTACGTTCTGGCAAAGTTCACGTTGAAAGTTTTATGCTCGGAAGGTTCGCTTCGCGTATAATTGTATACATATATGAAAGGAACTTGTCGAAAGCTCGTCAGAGTCTTCTTCCGAAGCTCGAAATGTTCTAATCTATGTTAAAGCGTTACGAAAACATCGTGATCCATTAAAATTTCATTTTCAGAAACCTCGGGAGGATGCTCGCCGTTACTTGAAAAGCCATTTTCATGATTACACAACGGGGTAATCGGTGAGCCTATTACGAGCTGTTATATTACCCGCCTGTTCTGTTTCCGACAAATATTTTCCTCTTAAAACCATCGCCCTACGCGAATAACATTCTTCGATGGGAACGCAAGAGTGTGCTCGCACTTCGCTCTTGTAAAAACTTCTATCGGTAAACCTTAGGGTTGGGGGAGGCAGCTCCGCTGACCTTGACTTTGAGATATGGTATCGAGGACAACATTCTGAACAACTATTCCAAATACTGTATTGACTTTTACGTATTCTTGCATGCTCCGTGGCAACGTAAGCCTGTTGTTCATAACGTATAATGTTATTGTATAATTGACACAACATATGTCAAGGTCAAGGTCATCGGAGCTGCCTCCCCTAAACGCAAGGTTTACCCTTCTATCTCCCCGAAAAATGCAACAGGCAGGAATAACAAAGTGGTTAACAAAATTTGTGTCACTTACCTCGGGACTTGCACACGTTTCCAGTGTTTCGAAAGATGCTTACTTCCTCGTTGCTAGCCCGTCACAGGGTTCCCGAAACTGTCCGGTGGTCCGATCAGCCGTCAGTTTGATCGAACAGTGTGTGCTTGACACTGACACGCACAGCCTCGGAGAGAATACGCACACAACCGTTGACACTCCGGAGGGATGTCGTGACACGTGGCTGGTGTAAACCGACCACCGCGGGGATGAACGAGGTCACGTATAAACGTATAAACGCGTATAATATAACAGGCCACAGGCCAGCCGGTCGCCGAATAACATTTTACCCGTAGCTACGGAAAGTTTCGCGGCTCGTCGGCTCTGTTTAAACGGCACGAAAAAGCTCGCCACCGCGTCGGGATTTTGAAAAATAACCGGTCTGGCCGACCGGAATAATGGCCGACATCTGCTTCGGTGTTGTAGCACCCCCGGACTATTTGTCGATCCGAACCACCCTCTACCCTCTCCCCCTCCCTCCTCTGCTTCTCTCTGTCCCCGCAAATTAATGCCGATCGATCCACCTGTACCGCCTCTTATTATTCGTGTTTCGACCGGATGAATCGGACACCGGGGCTAAGATTCATAACGATTCCCGTCGCTCGTTATGACCGGCTGCGTTCACCCGTAATTAGAAAACACGGCTGTCATTGTAGCTTTTATCGTTTCCAACGCCGCGATTTATGCTAATGGAGTTTCGCTCGTTCCGCCGTGTTTTCCCACCGGTTTTTCCCGCCGCGCAGGGCCACAGCTGAAAAAACAGACCGGAAAATTTGGCAGCGGCCGGACGCATATTTAGCGTCTCGATATACCGCGCGATTCGCATAAACGTGCACGGACTCCGCCGCGCCCGTCAGTATTTTTACAGACCGGTAAATAAAAGCCAAGCCCGGAGAGTCGTGCAACTGATTTTCAAACCGGAGGAAGGGGTGAGCTACTTAATTGTTGAATCGTGACGGTTTTATTTGATGGATTTCCGAAATTGACTTCTGCGGATCAACAATGGTATATTTTCATTGGCACGTCGATGTAAAGCATTAGGTGATTATGTAGAAAAGGTCTGCGTATTCTGATTTTGATGAAATTTTAAAAGCGACCCCTCTATATTGGAAAAGGAAAAAGTTGTGCGAAATGTCGAAATCTATAACATATTAAAATTTCATAAAAATCGAAGTACGCAGACCTTTTTTACATAATTACCAAGCATTCTTTTTGATACGGAAACCTCGAGCTTCATTGAATTTATTGGCGACCAGCACCGAGGAACGTACAATTTCATTTCACTTCGGGGGTTTCAACAAGTATACTACTCGGCCAAAATTGTAAGTTGGCATAAATTTCTGCGGTCCCGTCGTAGCCAATACGGTTTACACGCGGCAGAATTTCGCAAAAACGACGCCCGACGAATTTACCGTAGCTGCAGCCGTGTGCGACGCATCTAAATATTGGAAAGATTGTATTTTTAACCAGCAGTTAAATTTTACTAGCCACTGCTGTGCACTATAAAAATAAAAATACGAGTGGCAGATGGTGCTCAAAGTTTTTTGAACGCCGGTAAAAGTCGAATCGTACAGTTTTTTCCGGTATTCTTATCTCTGACCTAGGTGACGACTGACACTGTAAAGCCACTCGGTCTATACGCAAAAAATGTTTATAGCCAACTCGAGAGATTTTAAGAGCAGAAAAAATTCGCTCGGTATCGTAAAAGACGATAAAATGTACACGACTACGAATAGACCACTCGATATTCTACGCGATACCCGAGGATCGTATAATCTTAGAAATTCATTCTGAAAATTAAGTAGGCAATTACAGAATTCGGAAAGTAAATTAGAATACAGTAATATATCTCGGATTCATAGATCCACGCTTTTCCATCTACGTGCGCGCGTAAAAGAGTAATGGCGCCGTTCAGTGGTTCTCAACATTCAAATCTGCGTCGCATACATGTAACTCTCGCAAAATCGAATACCGAATTTATTACCGTCCGTAGAGAATCGATAGCCATTTCGACAGAATAGATTTGTGCCAAAGACTTTTGTTGCATCGCACGCGAACTATGAAGATCGTCGCGCCGATACGTTAACACTAATCTTCCGGGCAGTTTTTCGCGGGAACGGTGAACCGAGCCGGGGAAATTTCATTGTAAACCGTCGACATATTTCGTAGGGAGGAATCGGGCCCCCTTTAGCCGTATCAGGAATTACACCGGTCCTTGTATAATACTTGTTTTTCTGGTACGTTTGAAGCCCGGTTCGGCTCGTTTGTTTTGCCCGGCGATATATGTATACATTTCCCGCGGAAATTCCCGTCCCGTTGCGTGCACAGCTAATGAAAGCCCGTGTTTTAAACTTCCGATAAAAACGAATGTTGCGCTCCGAACCTTTCACCGCTGCGCCGCGCACCGGTCAGATATTTACCAATCGATGCACAGTCAATTTTATCCATTTCTTCGAGCGATACCGCTCAAACTCTCTCGCCGATCAAAGCCTTACAGAGCAACAGCACCCGATATCGCGTACCTAGTTTGAAATCGTTTTTAAATAAAAGTTAAAAAAACATTTTTGCAATAATCTATCCCATGTAACTACAGAAAAATGGACCTCCGGTTTTCCAGCTGCTGCGTCGCGTAAAAATGTTTTGAAGAACGCCGTGCGGCGAAAGTCAAGGTAAAGTCGAAACTTTTGCTTGTACTACTAGCTTTTACGAAATGATCATGATTAAAACATTGAGGATTTGAACCACCGATCAATTTTTACTTAGAAGCAATTCTGCAATTTATTAAATTCGAATTTCGACGGTTCGATCTATGTTCAGATCATCTTTCAAGAAAATTAATAATTGCGTCTGTAAATTATTAAACAAAAAATTGATTAATCAACTGATATCAATACCCAATTTAATATTTTTTTGTTTAATAATTTACAGACGCAATTATTAATTTTTTTGCTTCTAAGTAAAATTAATACATCTTTTATAGAGAAATATATGATCGATAGAAAAGAACACGTATACTGTACTAGTATAATACGTTGGGTGAGCGATATTAGGTGCCACACGATATTAGGTGGATCCACCCTAAACGTGTCGAGCCAGTCGTCTGAAAATCCTGGTAAAAAGCGTTTGTATTTGTCAGAAAGTGGGGGGCCACAACGAGCACACGCATCGTTCCGAGGGATTTCGGAAGTTTTCAACATTTTTTTCCTCTTGGACCGAGCTCATCCCGTTTAACGCCGAGTTACCCCATTTCGAAGTTGCCGGGACCAGGCGGAACTGCGTCCCGAGTTCGTTTGATTTTTATTACCCGTATTTCACCGATAATCACCACATGCATGGCTTTCCGTTGAAGAATCGGTGAGTAATCGCTTCCGATTTGCAGTTCCTCGTGGTTTGGAAACCGCCGAAGAAATGTTTCGATCGATAAACCACGATTTTGAAATTCTCGACGAGCGATAATAATCAGTTAATCGCGGTAGAGGCACTGTGTGCGATATTCCTCCAATAATTAATCTAACACTTTATTAACAGTAAGTAGTAGTCCTATTCGCTCTATCAAAATTGAAGCCGAAGCGATGGGGCATATTCTTACGATCGATTAAATAATTTAATTAGACACGCGCGTGTAGGACTGTCGGTAACAAAACGGAATACACGGATCCCTCTGGCACAGAGAGGTCAGTGAATTAAAGTGGCCGACGTCGAAGGGTAGAAATTCCCATCGGCCAGGGTTCAACGTCCGCTAGAGCCCCCATGTCGAAATAAAGTACGCCCGAAAGGAATTCGAGCGTGCGCGTGCGGGGAAGGGGGGTGCCGCTGTAACAACCATAATATCTCCGGTTATTGCTTAATGACCAGCATCGAGCCGGTTGTTTCCGCGGGAATATATTCCGGGCGCTGTCGTTTGTCAACGTGCTCGCCGCTAATTCCGATAATCGAACGGCCGTTGTCGTCGATATTCTGTCGGGGGGCCACTCGACACGCCCCTCGAAATGTCCTTCGGTTTGTCCTGTTTCGCGCCTCTCGCAAAATCACCGAAAGCGCGGCGAGGACACGCCGGCACACGCCAGACTAAATAAATCCTTTCCCGTCAGATTCGCGCAAATTGTTATCTATTGCGTGTGGCCAGAAAGTTCGATCTTCGATTGCGCCCTGCACCGCCGCGCCGCCAACGCGGATGGATCTTTGAGCACCCGTGCACGATCCTTTCTCGTCGTTTATCGAACTGTCCCACTACAAATTGACGTATTGTTCCGCGATACCGCGCGATCAAAAACACACGGTCCAAGGAAGACAATGGGATTTCGATCGCTGTGCACGGCCGACGCACAGATGCTGCGTTTTTGTCGAACGCTGATCGAGACATTCGATTTTCGAAGCACAATCGTACAAAAATATCTCTCTCCGCACTCGATGGTTTTCAAAATTCTCGAGAAATTACGTTCCCAATGAATTTTTATTTTATTTTATTCTGAACAGAGTTCGATAAATATGTATGTTATTCATCTTTTGTTTAAGCCGAAATAACACTCTATTTTGACGAGTAAACATAGTCGCAGGATAAATATAAACGTTCCAACAATAGTTTTAGTTTAAATCCGGTAAATATCTCTAGAAATATCGAACACCAGAGGCGACAATTCCGTGCCTCGTTAAAATTACAAGAGTCCATCGCTCAAGTTCGACATTTTTCTATAAAAATCCGGAGTGAACAAACAGAACCACAAATAGATATTTAACCTCAGCCTGACAACAAGCACAACTGCTGTTCTGATTCGTTTTCGACGTTAACGGAGAAAGAATCTTGAGGGCGGGGTCATTAACCCCGAAAACTGAACAGCGCACGAATGACCAGTTAATACCTATGGAAGCAATCCAGGATTCGGACGTATCCGGTCAGAGGAGAACGTTTCCGTGGCCCCAACGCGACGCGACGGAAAAAGGTACGAGCACGTCGAAACGGTCCGTACGGTTTTCGAGGAGTCGTTTACCGAAGCCCCCTAGCAGCCGACAGATAGTTATCACGCCACGGACACACAAAAGTGTCACAGTGCCGAGAAGGTTTTAAGGTAGCCTGAGTGATCCAACCCGTCCCGAGGACGTTTCTCAAGCTCGTTCATTCGGATCGACTCTGTCCACCGAGTTGACCCGATTGGAATCACCGTCGAATTTCCAGCTTTCGATCTCCTTCGGAGACTCTTCCTTCGACAACGGGCCGGATGTGATTCTTGCGAACGACAAACTTTTTCTACCAGCCCAGTCGCATTCTTGTCCGGCAAGTCGATCTCTGCGGATACCAACGGATTATTTCTTCAAATCTATTCTTTTCATTCACGATTCCACCGAACAATGCAAATCCCATGGGGGAAACAACGTTCCAAACTGCACAATTTCGAGAGCCTCGAACGAAATCGTTCAAATTCGAACATATTTTACAACCGGACGAATTTCCAAGCAATAATTTAACCGGATCTATCCCCGATCTTTTAGAGCAGCGTGCAAGAGTTTTTTTTCCCTACACGAGAACACATGTCGCCTAACCCAGACCTAACCGCAACGATAAACTTCCCGCGCGCTCGAAATCGATAAAAATTAAAAACGACACGAGAACTGCCTATAAAGCTCGGACTATCAATACAGTAAATAAAGCTAGCGCTATCACTCACCGTCGTCCCAGTCAGGACCCGCTCTAGTGGTTACGACACCCCGGATATAAAGACAAATTGCCGCCCCTTAAGAATATATATATATATATATATATATATATATATATTCATTATATAAAATATAAAAAAATATTATATTAAATATAACATACATATTAAGTAAATATAAAATCATTTTATTTAAATTTTAATAAAAGCATACATTTAGCTTTTCAATATTTTTCTCACACTTACAGCCAAAATGGCGCCCGGGCAAATGCCCAGGTTGTCCTTCCTCTAGAGCGGGCCCTGTCCCAGTTCGTACAACGAACTAGAGCAAACCCTAAAATCCCATTCCCGAAGTTCCGTCCATCGTGGAAAGCCAAACAATCGCCAGGTTTCCGGCCGCATTAGCCTAATCAGAGCATCGAAGTATTTTATTACCCCCAATTAGCATCCTCATCGGCGTCCATTAATTAGTTATTAATTTCGAGGCCGGAGCACCGTTGTTCCAAAAGAGTGGCAATTATTTTCGCGTCGGCGTTATAATATTATACACAACCGGCGCGCGATTTATTAACTATCGTTCGATGCCGTGCAACAATGACCGTGGAGATAATTCGAATGGAAATGCGATAATAACCGAGAGACCGTCGGGGCTGAGGTCGGGGGCGTGCGGATCGAGCATTACAGCGCGAAACAGACGCGGCATTAACATTTGTCCCGCATTTTCTGCCTCCGTTGTCGCGATCGCCGCGCCCGCGCCACTCCGCGCCGGCTTCAAAGAAGCACTTTGCCACATTGCGCGCGCTTTGACTTTTTAAAGCTCGACCCTCTTTTTCACCGATGCTGTTTTTAGGTCCCTCCAACCCTCTCTCTCTCCCTCTCTCACCCTCTCTTTTTAACTTGCAACGTTCGACCATCGAGCAAGTCGCTTGTAGTTAGAGGAAATTAATACCTGAATCACGAGAGCGTTTTACAACACGCGGTGTGCCGCTTCTACACGGCTGCAACGCGGACAAACTTTTACAAACGCGCACCAACTAAACCTTCTTCCAGATCCACCGCCATTTTCTACAATGATTAACTCTGACCGCGGATTTTCATGGAAAGTTCATTTTTTTTTGGATGACTCGGTTGAAAGGAAAAGTCATTTCGGTAATTATTGTATAGAAATATTGTATAGAGATATTTGCAAAAGACTATCGCTAATACATGCATTTGTTTTTTGCAAATATCTCAAAAACTAAAAGCGACCCACGATATTGGAAAAGGAAAAAGTTGTTCAGATTGTGTAGCTGTATAAAATATTAAAAGTTCATCAAAATCAGAGTACGCAGATCTTTTCTATATAATTATCATCATTTCTTTTGTCAATGGCTTCCAGCGGTTGCAAGTGAAACCGAAGTGTCCGAAAATTGGAAACGGATAAAATGATGATTTTCGAATAATGAAATTGTCCAGGTCATCAAACCCATTTCAAACGAAACAGTATAAGAGAAAGTCGGCGAAGTTATAGTTTTCTATTCGGTATAAATTCCACTATTTGCATGTCGCCGATACAACAGCCGCAAAACAAGGAAGTTACGCAAACAAGAATGGGACGGGCCCGGTCGAATCCTTGTTTTCCCTGCTCGCGCGTGAAACACCGATTCAATCGATGCCGCTCTCTCTCTTTCTCTCTATTATTTCCCCAACTCTGGCTCGTTCTGTCGCGGCCGGACTTAATTTATAATCGTCGATATTTTAAATTCACTTTATGAATATTAATCGGCTTTTAATCGATATTCTGCCGCACGTATTCTGAGAACCGGCTCATTTCGCCCTCCTTCGCGAATCGTCCCCTGACACCTCGTTCGATGGTCCTCCATTTTTCAGAGGACAGGAGAGACCAGCGGGTTTTTTGTTTTGCTTCTCTCTTCTTTATTATTTCAATTCGTTTCACATCCCATCATTTCTCTCTTCCTCTCTCCCCATCTTTCTTCTTTTCTCGCTTTACCTGTCTACATAGATATATATTCTTTTCAGTGGTGCGACACAGCCTCTCGCGAAAACAGAATGAACGTTGACGCGTTTCGTCCCGCTAACAGAGAGCCGGAATAAAAACAAGGGGGACGGGATCGTCGTTCGGTATAATCCTCTTTCTGGATAATCGGTAATAGCTTCTGTCCTGTCGTAAAAATGTCCGGCAACCCGCAGGGGATGGACAGGCACGCGTGCCACCGCCAACATTATTCATCGCGTCGTTAGCGTCACGCTTTCGCCGATTAATAATCGAACCGGGGTGACGGTGATGTTAAGTGGAACTCGATTTCTGGTTAGCCGACGAGTGGCCGGTTTGTAATGCTTGTGTTTAGGAATAATTGTTTCGTATCGGTCGCCGTTCTGTTGCAATGTTGCTTTTTGATTGATCGTGATAGTAAGACGTGTAAAAACAATGTGTGTCTACGTTATACAGGTTGTCTCAAAATTCCTTCTACATCCGGAAATTGAAGGTTCTTGAGATTATTTGAAGCGACATTTTCCTTTGCAAAAATGACGTCCGCGGCTTTATTAATGAGTTATTAACGAAAAACACAGATCAACCAACACGCGTCTAGGTCGCGCTCTGATTGGTCCGTGTTTTTCGTTAATAACTCCTTAACAAAGCCGCAGACGCTATTTTTGCAAGGAAAATGTTGCTTGAAATGAATTCAGGAACCTCTCATTTCCGGATGTTGAAGGAATTATTCCAATTAAACATTTCTGAAAAAAGTGTATAGATCGAATACGAAACAGAAGACATAAATAACCTCGTCGAACCATCTTTATAATTGGAACCGTTATAAAATGAAGAATCTAATGCGGTTCACGATTTTCACAGGACGGAGAAGATTGTTTTCTCTTGTTATTAATGGTAGCACGGTGCGACGAGGCAAGTGATTACATCTTTTCCGTTCAATGGAATATAGAAGAAGCTCCGCGGTACCGTAATACCATTGGAATCAATCGCCGCTTTAAGATTCACACGGCGCGCATTCAAGCATTATTCCATAGATAATCGTTCCGCCCGCGCGGATACAAATTACAATCGATTGCGCGGAGGAATTAAATATACAGCCCTCGCGATTAATCAAGTCACGTAGCAGCACGTAGTCGATAATCTGTAATGGAACGTGTAACAGATACCCGGGTATAGACTAGCCAAACCCGTGGCGACTCGATTATTCATAGGACTCGGAAAACTACCGGTGTACAGATTGAATTTTTAATCGCGAATCGTTATTTGTTCGCGAAACTGTACAACGGCATTTTATCAACAACTGTGTCCGCTCTTGCGAGCGATGATTAATTAATTCCATCCCTCCGGCTGTTTCGGGACGAAACTATCTCGAACGCGGTTTCGTCACGATTCTTATTATCATCGTCTTGTCATGCGAATATTTTTATACACGTCCTAAGAACAAAACTCGAGACGCGATGAGTGAATATTGTAGGAGCGAGATTCTGAAAATCTTCTGTATGTGTTCCAATAGCATAAACAGTCAGCTGACGCGAGGCCTTCTTTTTCCGGAAGATTATATTATATTATATTATATATCCGTGCGTGGGATACGAGTTTGGATTCACGGTTTGGATAAGAATTTCGATGAAAGGGTGTCGCGCGCGGTGAATATCCACGGCGATCAACGTTAACGCGGACATTCGATCCGCGGATGCCGATGCATCTACCAACTTAACCCCGTTCCCGTGTCACCCCGAAACGTTTCAACCCCCTCTTCGTTTCAACTCTCTTCTCAGAAATTGCCGCACCCTCCTCGGGGAAAGTCGGCTAATGCCGTTTCCTTCGAAAGGCTACAAACGTGAGAGAATTTTTCAATTAGCTCCGCGGATACCGGATGACATAGTGGCGCGCGGGAACGTCACCCCCGCACAATATCATTCACGAGCTTGAACACGCCGCGGCATAAAATAATTAAAATCGGGCCAGCTCCGACGCGTCGCCTACACGCGACGTTTAAGCTTCTCGTCATGGCCGTCGGGAAATAAACATATTAAAATGGTTTACATATATAAATAGTACCCGAGGTTTCGGGTACTCACACACCCCTAATAGCAACTATCCCATCGCGACACCAACGCTTTCCTTATCAACTCTTATCTACCAACCATACGTTGTAATACCGATTCGAGATTTCCTTCGCTTTGTGTTTTTGCAGAAGGAAATCCACAAAGAATTTTCCACGTCGCTCAGAATTAGTTTGCATTTGATTTACATGCTCCGCCTTAAGCGTTTTCTTTGAACATCAGTGCTAATTTTTCACCGTATTTGCCAAGTTCTTCCGGGTCATAACGAAGATTGTTATTCCGTTGATTCGTTCAACTTTCTTTCGCGGAACTTGCCCGGTGGCGTAAATAAATTCTTGGTTTACTTCTGTTAATTTTATGCAACGGAGCAACAGCTTTATCGCAGGCAAAAAGAGCTGCGACGGCGACGCGGACTTTCGTTGAAATTTTATCTGTCCCCGTGAATCTGACTCGCCTCCGAAGACGCTGTACAGTTTATTTTGCCCCAGTTTGCCGGTGCTTTGACCCCGTGCACTCGAAATATTTTGGCAGTCGAGCAGGGCACAATCAGTTTTGAATTTTCCTTATTCTATGTGTTTTCTTGAACGTTGCTCTGAAATATTATCTCGTCGACATTCATCGGTTCTCCTTCGGCTGACTTTTCTGGAGTTCTACAGTCTTTTGTTATGTCTTTGTTGAAGTTCTTCGAAGCGATTGTTAAAATGAACACGATAGAGACATTTTAGTTTGTCTTTTTTTTCGGAGGTGAAAAACTTGATAATTCGTAACTACACTGCTCGCTAAACAATAAACAAAACTGATTTAATACTCGCAAAATAAGGATGGTAGAAATCAAGTGCATTATATCGCACGTATCGAGCACTCGTCGACCTAAATTTTTAGCAATTTATTTCAATTAAACACGGTAAAATTTAATCACGGAAATACCGTTCGAAGCTGTACAATAATCTGATTACAATTTTCGCGAGCGTCAATCAAGCGAAAAGCTTCGACATGAAACCAAAATCAAAAACAACCCTCGAAGAATGCATATATCAAATTAGAGATGCGAAAGATGGAATTCATTTTTCTTCCCGAAAGGAAATAAATTTGATCTATGTCAAACAGTATTTTATCAACGCTTCGTGTGTCTAGAAAACATGGGGGGAAAAAATGTGAAAATATTTTTCATACAGGTAGTGTTTTGTTTGTATATATGTGTACGTAGGTAAATATATGTGTTGGAGAATTGTGGTGTGCATGCACTACTTGATTAAAACCGTATTGACAGACTCGCATGCTATAAAGAACATTGTTTACTCTATTGGATGACCGGTGTAACGAAATCTATTGTTTATCGTCGAACGGATTACACAAAGAAATAACGAAATAACTAATCCGCGTATGTGTTAATCAACATGGTCCATGCGGTAAACCGACGTACAGTAAGAACAGAACATTTTAATTCTCCGAATAATTTATCTAATAAATTTGACATATCCAATTTTATTACGAAAATTTGCAGTTTAGTTACAACAATTTGAAGACTGCAAAAGGCTCAATTCATAGCTATGACCAATTTTATTTTAGTTTTTAGTTTTGGTTAGGCTTAACCAGTGCAGGGCCAATTTAAATAAAAAGTCTAGCGGGTCTAGGACGAAACACCTCCTTCCTTTTTCCGTTTTAGTGTCTTAACTGATCGAACCTTGCGCTGCAAAAAAATACCTATACTTCATGTAATTCTTACGATCGATAACCAAAATCTACTATTAAATAAAAAGTATTGGAAATACAGCAATTACAATACTTCTATCTTTTTTTTTATAACTTAGAGTAAGTATTGTGAAAGGGTGGCCACACACATACTCCGATTTTAATGAAATTTAAATATGTCATAGATTTCGACATTTTAAACAACTTTTTCCTTTTCTATATTGAGGGGGGAGGGGGTCGTTTCTAGTTTTCGAGATATTCGCACATGAGATGTACGTGTTGAGAAACACATATTTCATATACTTAAGAGATTAAATAAATATTTCAATTAATTCAAAATAACAATTTTAAAAATAAACTACACAAATAATTTTATTTCAAATACTATCTTACCCAGCCCTGGTCTTCAGCGATCAAATATTTTTCAGCAGTAGAAGTTCAAACGCGACGTGCACTGAGGATAACAACGTCGAAATTTTTAAAGGGCTTCTCAACATCAGCCAAAGGGGATGGATTGGTTTCTATGTAGATCAGTCGAACGCAACGGTTCGCCGAAGCACGTGTCCCGATCGTGGACCACAGAACCAAGCACCGAAACCAAAAAAAAAAAAAGAAACAAAGAACGAAAGAAAGAACGAAAGAGGTTGTTCGTTACGAGAGGCACGCGGGGATCGCTGTATGGTGGTTGAGCGGCCCAAAGGGCGAGGTAAGAAGCGAATAACGCGAGAGAATAACGTCGGGCGAGGATCGTGCGCCCAAACGGGGGGACAGAGAGGAAGGGCGCGCAGGACGGAGAGGGCACGACGATCCAGAGTGGAGGAGCATGCGCGGGTGGGAGTGGCACCTTATTCGTCGTGCAGCTCCCGCCAAGGCTTTCTGTCAACTACGAACTCTCGATGGAAAAGGTTCCCGGTTGGTTTTGTCAACGTCTCTGTCGCGGAAAATCGTCTCGTGCATAAATTTCCAAAAAAATCCACGCTCCAAATCCCACCCTCCAAACATCGCCTCTTCCCTCCCCAAAAAATCATCACCCCCAAAAATTTCACAATCACCTTGTTCCCTCATATGCTCGTATATGTGTTCGCGCGCGTGTGTCTGATAATCTAAAATAAATCCAGTGAAAATCGGTGCTACGATTCCATGTTGGAAATCATTTTCCCCAATTAGGATTAATATAGAGGAATATGGTGCCTCGTCCGATGGTGACCGAGTGCGATCTATTATCGGCGGATCGATGGTTCTCGGTATAGCAGATCGTAAAGTGGAGGGTGCAGAGCTTCGGGATCGCGAATGACAGCTAAGAATCGCGGTGTCACGTGGCTGGTGCGGGAAAGTGCTGCACGTGGCTGTGTGTTCGATCTCGAGCACGGTTTAAAGCGCCGCGGTTTGCGGCGTCTATCGCCTGGAAAAATAATCTCGTAATTAAGACGCGGCGAGAGAGGAGAACCGCTCCGGAGATCGGATAATTAACGAAGGACGAAGAAGAAGAAGAAGTGGAAAAACGGACGAAGATATGCTGCGGCAAATCAGCGGACTTATTTGACGAGTGGGGCGACAAGCGTCTTCGGGTGGCAACGACGACGACGGAGGCACTCTCACGGGGAGATAATTAATTCGGGTACTAATTAGTCTGCCGGCTACGGGCCACCGAGCCGGGGAGGACAAATGCGCGCGAGAACGCCCGGCGGTTTGATCGGCGGATTTGCTGATTAAACTCGTCGTCGGATGACCCGGAAGGATACGCCGCGAAGGCTAATGAGACTACATCTCGGGAATTCGTCGCGAGGACCCGGAGCAGCGTTCCATGGATGCCGAGGGGTGAAAGCCCTTTGCGGAGGGAACAGTTTTTCCGAGTGGAATCGAATTTTAAGAGGAAGCTCTAGCAAGGATCTAGCAAGGTCTAGTTAGGACATATCAGTTCCAGCGAAGGACAGAGACCTAGCTCGAGATTATTCTCTTGTGATTTTTCAGGAGAAAGATCTAGCTGTGGGGACAGATGTTCGACCTTTATCGTCGCGATTAGTGAGAAGACGAGGCCAGGTGCCACTCCTTGTCAGGATTGATCCGGATCGATAGAGACCTCGTCCAGATTGTTCCGTGTAATTTGTTGAGGAGGAAGGTTTGCCTGGGACTTTTCAGTGGCTCGGAAAAAACAAATATCTAACTTGGAAATCTTTCTATATAATAACCTTTATTATCATGAGTATTGGAAGAGAGATCACACACAGGCCAGGTGCCACTCCTCGAATCTAGCGTCGAAGGGGCATAGACCAAGAAGATTGATCCAGATAAAGACTCTGATTGATTTCTTAGGAGGACCGTCTACCTTTCGGCGCCTGAGAAGAACAGAGACCTGCGTCTACCTTCCCTGCAGTTTTTATGATAGTGATTACATCGAGAGAGAAGCTCGGGTGCCACTCCTTGAATCCGTTGCCGAAGACCGAGTAGATCCGGATCGATAGAAACAAACGATAATCTTTATCATCCGTGATTAGGAACGGAGAAGATGAAACTAGGTGGTATCAGTTCGAGCTAGTGCCGAAGATTGTAGTCCCACATTATTGATCCGGATCGATTTGTTAAAGCTGATGGCCCGAGTCTAATCGAGGTTCTAATTGATCTCTGTGCATTGTATCTCATCCCCCTCGAGGAGCTGATCCAGTGAAATTCTATCGAGCGAGCATTGCTATATTAAAATATCGCTGGGAATCGTATTCGACCGGTGCGACGAGAACAGATTTCGCAAGAGGATCGCGTTATCACAGCGTAACGGAGAAACACATCCTCACCCCCACCCCCAGGGCAATTACAGGGAAAATCCGACGTAAGGAGTCCGCAGGAATCCGTGAGTGGGAAAGAAAAGCCGCGGCGAGCCTGATTATCCCGCAGCCCATTAAAACGGGAACAAGTGTCTGAAAGCATCCGTCGGATTGTTATTAACTATCCCGAGGTGCAGTGACTATTCCGCCGAGAGAGAATCGGCGATAACGACCGGTCGACACGGAGAGAAGCCGAGCTGATGAACTTAACGGAGGAACAGCACAAGTGACCAGAGAGAGAGAGACAGATCCTAGAAATCTCGGAGATCCAGCAAGTGATAAATAATACAAGTCTCTCGAGAGAAGAACTCTGTAACAAGGAGGAGCAGAAGATTTGTGACAAAATTTCAACCCCTGTTCTCGTCTGTCGAAGAAGTCAAAGCGATTCTCAGGGGTTGCAGCGAAAACCCCACCCTTCTGGAAAGGCGAAAGAGGATATATTGTAATAGTGATCAAGAGCAACCAGTGGATTTCATTAGCGCGGTCCCGAGGGGAGGATAAAATCGTGTGCGCCAGTCTCGTCAAATGTTGAGCGAACGATGATGAGACACTCGAGGTCGCGGAGTGGCTCTTCGATCGGTGGATCCAGGTGCAGCAAGTGTCCGAGGAAAATGTGGTTGCTGCCTGGTTTGTTACTTTGCTCCCTGCTGAGGACAGGTGAGTTAAGTTAACTGCTGTTAGTCTCCCTACCTGGCTAGGTCTTCGATCGTGCGAACACATACAGGGTGTCAGGCGGTGGCGGCGGCGCATGGTGAAAAATTCAGAGGGGTGTGGAGAGAGGAGAGATCTACTCGTTCGTCGCCAAGGTGGCGCGTGTCCGCCCTGCTTCGCTCGGCTCGACTCGGCGCGTAACTTATCGCGTCTCGCTGCCATGCCGGGGCTCGTTAACGTTTTAATCTCTAATTTCGCCCCGGGAATTTAATCCTTGCGCTCCTCTCTTTCCGCACCCACGGCTCCCCGAACAGCCGGGATAATTGGATTTTTTTTTCCACGACTACATTCCGCCTGTTTACCTGGCCGAAGACTGTTCTCTCGGTGCGCACACCCCTTGTTGTCTCACGATTTTTGTTTCGATGTTTTCTTGGTGATGATAGGCGCACCCTTTCAGCTAACAAGGGGAAGCCACAAGCTTTTTTTTAAATTTTGCAATTCGAATCAATATGAATCATTATGAAGGAGTGAACCGATTTTCAAATGCAATTTTTTCGAAACATCTTGAGAAGCTAAATAACATTTCGAGGAGACATCTTCAAATACTGTAAATTTCAGAAAAATCCGTGACCCATCAACCGAGCATTCCCCTTGTAAGACTCGCGACGAACCCCGATAGAATCGGGCTTGTTTTCGGAGACGGTATGGGAGAACTGTAGTTTTCGCTTTTGATGGTTCGATCGTCGAGTGCGAACCCTCTAGGAGCTGATGAAGTTAAACCATCTATTGCCCCGTGGTTCTTTGATGTTACATACCGATAGATGAGATTGCTCAGTCTAATCGTATGTTTAACCGTACCGTGTCAAAGGGATCCTGTTCTGTCGTGTTATCTTTGTAATCAAGGAAGTTAAACATCGTTATTATTACACTACGGATACATATTATGCGTTTATAGGTGGGTGGGCGGAACGTGAAACAATACCTAGATTAAAAGAGCTCGATGATATCGAGACACAACTTGCAACTTGTTGGAATTATTAAAGAGAGTAATGCCCGGATCGAAATGAACTCGAGAACAAAAATTATGTAATTAAAATAAATTTTTTAAAAATACTACGTTTTTTAAAACGGACTGAAAAGTATAAAATAATTTTTCCTAGTCGTATACCGATTCCTAACCTCTAAACAATGCCGTAGCAACTCGTATCGAAACTATGTCGTAGTAAATATTTAATTGTTATTTTCTCCGAACGGATAGACTTTTAAAATAAATTTTTTTTCAATAATGTATTGTCATACAGTTCTGAGCCATGTATCCAATTCAAAGTCTATATCTCATCAGGAAGTTAGTTTAAAATCAATTGCAAAATTTCTCACCGAACAGACACAAAAAACAAACAAGAAAACGAGCTAATAAAAACGTGGTAAAAAACGGAATCGGGTGCATAAAAAGTAACTTGATCGATCGTTTTTGACGGCCCGTTTTGCAACTTAACTGTCAAGTTTCATCGATTCGGCACAGATCAGTCGGGACACGGTGCACCGTCGGGACAGGTAGTTGACAGCCGAATCATTTTTTTTAAAAGAATCACGCGCATGGCAAAAGTCATCGTCGAATACGATTGGGCGGGGGAAAGTTCGTTGAAGTGGAGCGCCCTCGGGACGAGATTTTTCCATTCGACGCTTCGGTGCTGGCCATGCTTCACGCTTTTCTGTTGTTTTTTTTATTTTTTAACCTTTTGTTTCTGCGCGTTTTGTTTTTTATCTTGCTATTTTTAAGCGAATCGGTTACAAATTCCGCCCGTCCGATCGAGTGTCATTAGGGATGTTCGATTCGACGGATCCCTGTCGGATAATCGATGTTAAGTTGTCAGTGGAGTTTATCTGTCGAGGGCGTCGCTTTTTGCGCCGTTTCACTTTTTGCGCGATGTCGCGTCCGTTTTTTGTTCATACTATTTATACAATATAGATTTTCTGATTATTTCATGCAAACGAAGCACGTGATTGATTCGATACAATACCTTTGTTTCCGTTACTTCTTCTTCAATTGAAATCCCTGCAAGAGCATCGATCTCACCGATACACCTTCAGTCTGCAGTCGATGTCTAATTGACTAACATCGAACTCTGCAATTTCTAAAATTATAAAGCATTTCCCGTCGAGATAGTAAACACGTTTATTTGCTCGTACGTAGCAATAATAAAAGAAGCATCGGGCCTGCAGAAACGAGCTCTCCTAACTTATACAAGGAATTAAATGCGAGTCGCTTTTTATTAAATGTTATATGCTCGTATCTAAAAGTCGAGTTAATCGTTTTTATTGTAGACGGGCAGAAGCCCGTTTTACTTAAGTATTTATAAAGAAAAGAAAAAAAAAGAGAAAGATACAAGACTACTTCATTGAACTAATCTTTTGAATAAAAAATTACTGTTAAGTTAAGCTAAGAGGCGCATTAAACCATTATGTAATACGCTAATGAATTCATGTATTGAATATACTATATAAACCACGTCTGGTTTAAAGCATTAAATAAATAATAATTAAGTTCATTCATACGACACCACGGTTTTGTTAGAATTGAATTTTGCAACGTTTATGGATCGGCTAACAGTGTAGCTGGATGCGATCAGACGTGATCGCGATGGTGCCACGTCGATCGATGATTTCGAGAAATTATTTCGAGCTGTTTTCTCCTATAATGTTTGGTTTCACGTGGATATTCGTTGGTTTGACCTAGCTGTGCTTATTCGGGGCGCAACGCAGCTCATAATTTTCTTCCCGATTATGTGCGCGGCTATCGATTATATACGATATTATAATAACACATTGCTAAATGAAGTTCTTGGACCGGCTGTACAGGCCGTCGTTGCACAGTTATTACTGTAAACGCAATTAACCGGAAATTACCGTTAATTATCGAGTACTCGCGAGCAATGAGCAACGCAGAAATTGAACGCAATGAATTCCGGCGAATTCATGTAATTCACTGTTAACGTAATAACGAAAATTTCGCCGCTGAAACATTCGAATTAAAATTTCAATTAATCGTTCGATTAGGACGTTGAAATGACACCAGGCAACGGTCGGTCCTGTGTTTTCCGCCGTAGACTGTCTTCGTCGAGTTTCGGGGTCAGTCGAACGATCGCTGTGTCCCGTTGATTTCACGGGAACGATGTAGCAATATTTAACAACCACCGTTCGAAAAGTAGAGACCAGCTGCGACGCCAATGAACTCGCGTGCTATACTTCGCAGAGCGAACCCGAAACCTCGTAATTACCGTCAAATTTGATAAAACTCGTGTCAATGTAAAACATTTATTATAACTCGGAAATTCGACGATCACGACGTATAATTATCGACAAATACGCTTAATTATCCCGGCCCCGCTCAAATTTACAGCTACAAATATTTGGGCGGGTGTCCCTTGTTACACTGATGGCAGTCGAGTTATTTCGTCGTTGTAACAGAGACTAGTATATTCGATTGTTCTGTACAGGGTGTCTGAAAATTTTTTTAACATCCAGAAATTGGAGATTCTTGAGTTCGTTTGATGCAACATTTACCTTTGCAAATTTGAGTTTGAAAAGAAAAAAACATATTTTTCGACCTTGAACAAATATTGTGATGTTATCCCAAAAAATATGGTATTGTTCTTTACATCAGAATCTTCGTACCTTTTATAATAACATCACAATGTTTGTTCAAAATCGAAAAATATGTTTTTTTTTCAGTCATGTTTTTCGAAAACTGTTCGTTTATATGGAAACATGAAAAAGTTGAAATTTCTTGGGCAGTGTTATAGAGTGCAGATTCGAAGAATAGCGATGGTACAAAAGTTGCGTGATATTTCGAGAGTTATTGTTGACGAGACGGTTTAAAAATTCGGGCAGCGAGGTTAATAAAAATATTTCTTGCGGTGGAATTGGTCGGGACAGTGCATCCCAGGCGAGCCTAATAGAACCAGGGACTGCCATGACACTTCGGAGTCGCGTAATCGCGGATTTTATTGGACAAATGATGCGGCTCGCGCGGGTTCCCTCTGCCCGTGATTTTCATCGGCTCGGTTCATGTGTACGTGCCGTGGCTCGCGCAGATCTGGTTCGGGGACGAATACGAATGCAAATGTACACCCGAGTCGCGTTGTTCTCGCGAGGATAATTGAAATCGCGTGTAATGAATATTTCAGCGGGGGAGAATTTTTAATAAAATTCTGCCCGATTTCACCGAGCTGGGTGAACGAGCACGCGGGGGTGAGGGGGTAGAGGATAGAGGATAGAGAGGAGAAGGGGGGTGCGCGCAGCTGATTTATACGCGGCGGCTGCGAAACGGTGCCCAAGAACGACGCCCGAATAAACCAATTTAAACTTCCGACCGGACAATGTTTATTCTATCGGGCCGCAAAAACACGCGCGGGACAGAGGAACTCTCCTTCCCCAATGAATTGTTGCCTCTCAAAGGTGTGAAACGAAGTTGCAGAAACTGAGAAAGTAACAACTAAGAGCGAGTGCGAGCTCTCCTTTTCAAGCGGAGTGTTTCTTTGATCGTGGAATAATGATTAACCTCGATGCACCATTGTTCGTCTCGGGGGATCGAGGCGAATCGGGATGAAGTAAATAAAACCACGATGAAAATTTGGCGACGCTGCTCCATCGTACAGGGTGGTATTAGCAATAGTCTCTTGTAAATACCTAGGAAACTAAAAGTGACCCCCGTATATTGGAAAAGGGAAAAGTTGTTCAAAATGTCGAAATCTATAACATAGACCTATTCTATATAATTATCAAAATGATTAAAGGACCAATTCAATTTATTTCCAAATCCTGTTTTTTCTGATTAATACATATATTCTTACGACTTGACGCGACAACGTAAGAACAATATGTCACGAAGAGAAATCAAAATGAAATGAAATATCCAGAAAGTAATTAAAATTTGTAGAAGTTCAAACACGCTTCTGTGGACTGCCGCCTCTTAAGGAAGAAAGTTGCAAAGAGAAGCCGGCAAGAGCAAGAACGACCGCGAAGGATTCCTTTTGAAGCGGAGTGTTTTATCGCGTCTTTCTTTGATCGTGGAATAATGATTAACCCCCGGTGTCGGCGGTGTCCCATTGTTCGTTTCGGGAACGAGGAGGTCCGGGGCCGAGGTAAATAAAACCACGCGGTCTCGGGAAAAGGAGAGGTCCTTTTCACGCCTAAAATCGATCACTTTCATAGTGTCCCAGGTCCCGGTCCCCCAGGCTCATCGACGGGGAAAAATAGATTCGGTGAAATATCGGCTCGTTTGACGTTTAATTTTAAAAACTGCAAGTTACGGCATGGCTGTTTTATGAACGGATTTGTTATAAACATCGCTTTTCTACACACGCTGAAATGGTTAATGCGATCACCGTGACAGACCGGCTCGTAGTTTACAGCCGAACCCATTTTTCTTTTAAACGAATGACTTTCCGTTGAGCAACACTCGACGTTCAAACTTTTTTAACCGTAGTTCTTTTACTTTTTTTAGTGGACCTTTATGACAGCATAGTTGACGATGCTTGGGAGTGTTCGCTGCTCTATTTGTCAACTTCTTCAAATATATTGTTACTTTTCAAGATGTAGCTTGTAGGTAGGATGTGAAAATGTTCACGGAGCAAAGAAAATCATGAACCGTGTCTTTATCATTTATTAATTATTTGTTTGCAGTCTGAGGAATTTTATTCTATTCACGATCCTAATAGCATCAAAATGGCGATGCTCGTTTTGAAATGCCTATGCCCGTGGCCACGTTAGGCCGAACCAACGCAAGCACAGTTCAGATCTAATTCCGAGGAAATTTAGGCATTTCTAGAGTGGTTTGCTACACACGAATGACTCAGTCTCTTAGAGGTAACCCAGACCTAATCTGTGAATCGCGTAGATCAAACTCAGGCCAAAGTTCGACTTCTCCCAGACTTGTTTTCGACCAAACTTTGAAGTTTTCGAAGTGTTCCGAGCACACATAGAGGATCTAACCTCGCCGACTTAATTGAAACCTAACTCGTACACGCCCCAGATCTAAGACCTCTGGCCTTTGAGTTTGCGGTGCCTAGATAACCGTGCAGAATTTCCTCGGTGCATTTTATTCGTACATTCATCACTCCGATAAATCGCGAATGAACGAACCGGTCCAGGGAGAGAAATCCGACGAAATTTCGCGAAATACACGTGTATTCGAATCGGCGCGGCGCAGCGCATCACAGCGGACGGAATCAATTTCTAGATGAGGATTTAATGCCTTGGCCAGAGCGCCGGCAGACCGTGCAGTTGACGAATAAATTTCAAAACTCATTATTGAACTCATTACCGGGTTAATTGCGAAAGAAAATCGAGCTTTAGAAAGAGCACCAGGGAGAGAAAAAGAGAGAGAGAGAAAGAAAGAGAGCGCTTACCTGGCGCAAACAAACGCCCTGACTTGATCCACGGACGTTTCGACGTTAACTGCTGGATCCTGGAAAGTTTGATAGCCTAGTTGAAAGCTCTTGGTTGATCATTTTTCACTCGGGGTGCTGCACTTTTCTTTGGAAGAATGGAAGTATTTGTCGAGGGGCTTCTAAAGAATTCTCCGTCATCTTAATTATTTATATTCTTGGGAACATAATAAACTAGAAGACCCGACAGACGTTGTCCTGTCCACAGGATCTAGCAGACTAAGAATGGTGAATCCTTAAAAGATAAGGAGAAAAAGATAACCCCTCAAAAATTCAAGTCGCTAACCCTTCATATAAGGATTATATGAGGGTAAATACCCTTAACGATATCATTTTTTTTCTCGGTTGTTAATTAAGATATTCTGATTTTAAAAAATATGAAAATACTTACGTCCTTTATAACATTTTTTTTTCACAATTGTGATCAAATTATTAAAGATAGAAAAATATTATTTAATTTTTTAGGGATGGGAATTACAAACAATCCTTCGAGTGACCACTTTCAAAAAATTCAACCACAATGTTTTGTTACCTGTCTAATACATACAATTGAATCGTCGCTGCGTTCTTTTTGCGGGGAAGAAAAAGAATAGTGGTGTCGCATTTTCGAAATAAAGTACACGGTTGAGAAGCGATCGGTGGTTCCGCTGGCGGATGTTAAGTCACGCGCAGCAGCAGAGTCGTGCAATAACTTGAAAACGCGAGCTGTTTCTCGCGATTGTCGCAGCTTGGGGGTGTGCAACTTTTTGATTGAAAAACATTCGTGACCGCCTCTCTTTCCTTCTCTGTTAAACGAACGTGAATCGCTTAGCCGGCGTTTCGCTCGCAGCGAACGAAATTACACGGTCCCCGGATCTGGATCACAAGGATCTAGGTTCTGCCATATTGTCGCGTGACTCGTTGCTGCCGTCGGAGAGTTCTCTTGAACTTTTCTCGAAGAATACTTGTAAAATTACTACGTTTTTACTTTGTGCCGTTTCTGAAAGTTCTCTCTTAGTTTTCCCGACGTTCCCCTTGAAATAAAGACGCTTTTCTTCACTTTGACGTTGCACTGCTTTTTGTCAACGCGTGAACGGCAAGACTCGCGCACCGAGCACAGTCTCCCGAGTGTATTTTCTCCTTGGAAATTAATTGTTTGTAACATTTCGTATCGAACGAGTGTGTGTAGATGGAAATGAAAATCCTTTTATGTATATATTGTATATTGTATACCTGTGTTATTAATTTTGTGTTTGGTTAGAAATGCCGTTGAGCAATCGCCTATGCTGACATACGAAAACTTAATATAGTATTACTAATATTACGTAAACTAATATAGTATGACCCGCAATACATCAACCGGCTCGTCTACTCGAAGAATGGTCTCGACGTGAATAATTCGGTGATACGGGACTGTTATTCGCGCAGGGCGCTGCGGGATAAAGAAATCTAGCCGGCGTTAAGACCGTTTCAGCTATCCGTGATATATCCTCGGGGTCTGGGGGAGGTGGAGGAGGGTAGGAGGCGTCCGGAAACGATTCCTCAGCGATAGAGGAATCGGTGGTTCCTTAGGAGGGCGGTCGGAATAAATCAGGGTGCATCTGCTCGTAAACAGCCCGGCAGAAGGGAAAAGAGGGTGCGGACCCGCGAACCGTTTTCATCGGGTGCGCGCCAGAGAACTCGGCAGGAAATACTTTGGACCAGCCAGGGGGTGGGTGGGGTAGCAGAACGGTGCGAGCAGGCGATTTCGAAGTGGTGCAACGGAGAAAGAGGGGCCAAGGGAAATAGGGAAGGGGAGGATATGGCACGCGGGTGCAGAAAACGCGGAAGAAGATGTGCGAGTGCAGACGAATTGCGGCGTGCACGCGAAGGCGGCCGGAGATTATGCAAACGGCGGCCAATTCGATTGAAGTGCACCGCAAATAACCGCAGTTTTAACCCATTCGACTAAATGCGCCGCCCTCGATCGGCCATTAGAATATCCGGCGCCAAAATCCGCGTCTCGCGCAACCTCGAACCTACCTAACGGTTAATTTCGCGTTATTGGAACGCCCCGTGCCCAAAAATTCCACTGCTTTCTCGCACCTCTGCCCGAATCCCGATTCGCTTTGCCAGCTGCGTTCTACGGTCCGGATTCTCCACGGTGATCAGACGAAATTTATCTCGAGTCTATGCTCGCGATAAAACTATCCTGCCTTGCCAGGGAAATTGTCGCGCTCTCGGGGGTTTGCGGATTAAAAACTCTTTTTACACGGTGGCCTGCCAAGCATCGACAACCCGGTGAAATTATGAAAATATACAGGGTTGGGACGTTTAATACGGTGCAGCGACTGTAGCAACCTTCAGACAACACTCATAAATGTGAAATTGTAGATTTATTTTAAGAAAATGTTTTCTTTTGTTTTGAAAACAAATTTTAAAAATGTTTTTTGATCAGATAATTGAGTTCAGAAATTGTTATTAATATTATTATACTTTCAAAGTTATTAAATTATTAATAAACAAAAAAATAACTTCAGCTTTTATATATTCATTAGAGGATACAATTAAAAAATCTGACAGAGACAATTTATAACTTTGTTAACTTTCAACATGAAAACTGAAATGCTTCAGTCGAATTTTTAAAAAATGAGATAGATCTCGGTAACGAATTTCTTGAGAATTCGCAACGTTCAAAGTTTCGCGAAAATCGAGGGCAGCCGAGAGGATCGTTGCGAACGAGTCACCGTGTATATTCTGGTTCTACAGTCTTTCAGCTTTTAGCGGAAGTGAAAGAGGACCCGCAACTTCGCGAAACTAAGACTCGAAGCCGGTCGGCCCTTCCCCGTTAATGATCAATTCCGCGAGAGCAGCTGCGCGGACTTTGGCTTCAAATGATTCTCATCGTTCGCGCTTTTAATCCCGCGCTCTCGCTCAGCCTCTTTCTCCCGCTTTATCATCTGGCGAGGCGAGGCGCGGCGGAAAGACCGAAGCGAAGGCTGGCCTTCTCCATTTGCTTTGCAGAAACCTGCCAGGGATCGCTGGAAAGTGATGGATCGTGTTCTGTCGCGGTTCCGCGGGTCAGCTTTCTCTGATTAACCCCTTCCTTCTCGAAATACCCTAGTCATTTTTACCCTTGGAACTCAACACCGCGCTGCCTCCGGCGAACTCGACCCTACGAGAAAAAGTGAAAAATGTCCGCGCTATTTATCCGAGCCCTTGGTCGCCGAGGAAATTGGCAAATACGCATTAGTCCGCTGCGTTCATCCCACGGGACGTTTCGCCGATTGCTCTCATAATTTTTAGAACCCTGTGGCCCATCGAGGATTTTTTAATATGTACATCCTGCGGGGCGAAAATAATTTCGTTTCAATCAATTAATAAATCAAAAAACAATTTTGCAGATTATTAAATGCGTCTGTAAAAAATATGTGTTGTACAATTTTCAAAAAAAATATTATTGAAATGCTTGAGTATAATAACAAAAATTGTTGGTAAATATTTTTCATAAAACTAACTTACTTGTTTTTGATGCGAATTAATACTTTAGTATGGACGTCGCCCTTTTGTCTGGTTTTAAAGATAACCAGCTCGAACGGACCACCCTGTACGGGAGAAATTTTCTGTAAAGGAACACGCGAATCGATCAGCAGTCGTTTCATTTTTCCTCGAGCGCTTTTCCGCGAACGAGCTGAGTCGAGCCTGACACGGTACAATTTTTAGGGACAAGCCGCCTGTAAGTAACTTCCGGTTTGACGACCGAACAACCGTCGAACCCGTTCCCCTTTGTTTCTCTGTTCAACAGCCTTTTTAACGGTGACAGGCGAATAAATCAATTCTCCGCGGCACCGCGTAAATGGAGTTTTCAAAGCTGCCGGTGTTTTTCGGAGCGCGACGTGTCGCGAATATTTTCGAAATCGAAAAAGGAATCGCGAAACTTTGGAACTCTTACTTGGTCACGAAGTCGCCGAGTTTTAATCGGATCAACGCTCCCGGACGATCCCCCCGGTCATCATCGAGACTACACTTTACGGATAACTCTGCGTTCCTTCGTCTGTTTGCACGGCGAGCCATTCTTCGGTAAAATGCATACATTAAAGTTGATCTTTAATGCCACTTCTGCAACAAAAATTCGATTAAGTCAAACAAATTTACCTGCGTTTCAAGTTTTACATTTACATTAAGAAAGACATTTTTCTCTATTCCTGATTGTTTGGATTAAACAATTTGCAAACTATCAGCCGATTTTTGTACGGTCTTCAATTTTACCTCGCAGAAAAATCAGATTACGGTCTCAAAGCAATTATATTCAACCGGTAATGGAGTTCATAATTTTCCAATAGCCCCCAAAGTAATAAAATTCCTCGATGAAGCTCGTAATCTTCGATTACGCCTGAAGTCGAGCCAATTCCGGTATTACAATAATCTCGCGTAATAGTCTCTCGCAGCTGGGAAAAAAAGAAGGATATCGCAAAGCGCAATTTATTTGATAGAACTAGTTTCTTCTGTGGCTGAGGGAGAGAGAGAGAGAGGGAGCTAAGAAAGGGGATCTTCCTGTTGGCTTTAATATTTATTACAGGGCAGATATTTCGCCGGGGGTCCTCGTGTTCGTACAAGACACTCCCGGGTTCATTTCAAAACGGTCTCGGAAGTAATCTATTTTTTAGGGCGCCGCGGTACTTTAAAGTTCATGTAGCATTAACGCGCGGGCGAAGACGGCCCCCGTTGTACATTGTAAAGGATTTCCTTGGTTTTTCAACGCGTTCCGTGTAATTACCGGCCGAGGGAGGCGCCCGGTGGCCACGTGTCGGTTGCTCCGGCCGAACAAGGGACACTCAAATTAGCATTGCAATTTTTTAGCGTCCCCGCCCCTCGACCGTTAACGTAAACCGTAACGTTTTATACACCCACGACGAAGTCGTCCCTCGTCGCACTTGTTTTCGCGACTACCTTTTAGTTTCGGAGCTAATCCATTACCTGGATGATCATTACTTTCCCTGTGATCGCCATTCATCATTGGTACCGTTGATCAAGCTTCATTTTTACGTCGCTTCACCTACAAGACTAACATTCCGCGATGTTGCTCTCGGAATCATCATCCTCCGCTTCGTAACAAGCTAAATGAAACTTTAACATGCAGAACAGCTTTACTAGAAAATCTATATATATATAAATTAATGGTAATTATATAGAAAAGATTTCGACATTTTCAACAACTTTTTCCTTTTCCAATATAGGGAGTCTTTTTTAGTTTTAAAATACGATTAGTGTCGGTATTATTTTGTAAGGCAAACATTTTGATATCAGCCTCGAATCGTTACAACTTCCGAACAAGAAGTTCACAAATAAAATTGTTATCTCGTAAACGGAAGTCTGTACCTTCACATTTACGTTTCAAAAACTGTAAAAAAAAGTATAGAAGACGATATCGTTCTCTAAACAGAGAAGAGATGAAATTAGAACAAACAGGTATCCGTAATATTTAGCAAACAGCGAGATAAGATTGTAACCCAACATCCCTGCTCCTGGTGCATTGTTCAAACAAAACTTGGCTCATTATCCAGCGGCTTTGCTAATCGGACGGTTTGCGAACCACTGTCTAGTGGGCGTTTCTCTGTCACGTGATCTTCCTCTAAAGTTCTCGTCTGTTCTTCGAATGAGACACGAAAATCCGCGGAAAAAACGGGCGTAGAGTTTCAAAAGCAGGTGTCTAGGTGAGACGGAGAGGGTGGTAAAAGTTTTTTAACGGGCGGTTTCTTTTTTTGTGCTTGTATAGAGCAGGTGCGACTTTAAACGTCACCGAGCCCGAAGGGAAACTGGGGAAGTCGGTCGGGAAAGTTTCGGTGTAAGCAGAATGTACCAGAGCGGCGGAGGGCGGCCCGTAACTGATTTCTAAAGCCTGTTATCAGTGGCAAAGTACATTAAAGTTAGCCGACAATGTATGTCGATACAATTCCGCCGCGTACTCGGCTCCCGTGTCGATGAAAATTATGAAAGCCGAGCTCCAACGCTTGCGGAAAGAACGGAAAATGATCTTTAACGGAACCGAGTTCTGATATTAAAAGGGCCGGCCTCGTGAAAGGGACCGGCAAAAAATATTTTAATTGGAACAAATCCGGAAAGCTTTTCAACTTTCCGGCGCCATTCACGATGGCGCCACCTTCCACCACGTTCCCGGCTCCACGAGTTCCGAATTGAGAGGAATCTTCAGGCTGGGATCAAAAGCGACATTTTTTAGTGCCGTTACAATTATCACGCAAATTATTATGCTACAATCTGCTTGAACTGTCTGATTTTATCGAGTCGTAGCCGAGTAATTAATGAAACGCGAACACCGAAGGAACTGTTACAACGTGCTACCCGGTTGAACTCTGTAGAAATTCTCAACTATGAATCATAAATCGTTGCCAGTGAGCAATTTATGAAAATTTCTTAATAAATGACACAGCATTAGCAAGTTTTGCCTATTTTTCACCACCCTGAGAATGGCAAAGGACGTTTTTATTCCGGAAAGCTCGAACATTAGTTTCATTTGTCAGTGTAGAAACTGTTTCAGACGACACACAGTAGTGGGAAAAAAATGTGGAAGAAGCGCTTTTGAAAATTTCGCGGTGTCGCGTTGCGGGGTCGCGCGTCGTCGCCTCGGACAAAACATCCTGCGGAAAAACTGGCGCGGTGTCTCGGCCGCGACCCTTCCTCCGTCATTCTTTCGTTACCGGTTTTGCGCCAGCCGTAAATCATTCCGCGAACGCCCCACGCCTTACAGAAAAAGCCTGGAACTGGTTGGTTTTCGAGGCCGCCAAGAATTACTGCGAAATTTCCCTCGAAGGGCGCGCGCACCACGGCTTGGCTTTTTGTCTTTTTAAAGCCGCTGCGATGCGAATCGAAAAGCTGCCTTTGATCGTGTCAAACGTTTCTGTAAGTTCGAAATAACCCTTGAAAAAACTCCCTGCAGATTTTGATCGATAAACGTTACGGCGACTTGGCAAAAATATCGGTAACGATTGGATTTCACAAATTCATGCAAACTTAAAAAAACTTAAATTAAAAATTATATATAATTATAATTAATTATGTTAGATCTCTTAATTATATATTCAGATGCGACGAAAACATTGTGCCACAGAGTGTACAGTCGCAGAGAGTGAACTGTTTCTAGCGGCGCGAGTTCGGATCGCGAAGTAGTTCGATAGGAAATGTTTCTGTCTGCAAGAATTATAATTTGACGATATCGAGGATGGAGGGACGCGTCGCATTTTAATCCTGCCTTCGGAGCACGTTCGAAATTTCGCACACGGGTTGAAATCCCTTCGATTCCGGCGGCCAATAAGACGGTCGAGTGGCGTTTCGCGCTCGGAAAATGCGTTTCCTGCCAGCCGAGAGCCGTTCCCCGACTGTAATCCCAGACTTTCTCCTCGTTAATGACCGGTCCGGGGCCCCGTCTTCATCGAAAATCCCGCTCATTACGAAACGGTTCGGCCGTTTTCGATAAAGGTCACCGATATCAGGGCGCGAATTAATTCCCTCCACGTAATCCTTCGGCCCCCTTCCCTAGAAAATTTTTTTCCCGTCCGATGGCCAAGCCGACAGATAACTCTTCCGATAGGAGGCGGCAGGTTTTTGTCGGACGCGATTAAAATGCAGGCCGAGCGCGAGCGGTCCGAATCGGAACGTCGAAACGTTTCTACGGACGACGCGCGACGACGGAAACAGCCCCTAGTCCTTGATGGGCCTGGCCGACGGGCTAATCCTGCCATGGTACTCTTCCGATGTACACTAGTGGACACTGTCTGGTCTTCGACAAGAACAAAAATCGGAACAATGTAAATTAGTGTACAATACAGTGGGTGATCGAACGATTGCACTTTACTCCTTGCACTTTACCTATAAGCACATCGAAAGAGTTCATTTTAATAATAGATGTAAAAGCTAATGGATTGGCTTGTCGGGGATGAAGAAGGGTGGCGTGTGGTATTCCTAGTAGAGAAATGGACAGTGAACATAAGTCAGCCGACGTTGCTATGACTGGAAGATGATGAGGCACCTGGGGGAGGATAGCGAAGGATAGAGGGACGTTCCTCTTAGCAGTAGCGCATCCGGGTGGATTTAATCCCACAACGGGAATTCGCAAACACAACATTAACCCATGATATGGGGCTTCTTGCATGGGGAAATTCATACGCATAATATTAGTGGTTCTACTGACGTCGATCCTTATATCATTCGTACTATTCTCTCTGTTATCCACATCGCGATTCATTAAAATTCTATTAGATTGTAACGTAAACACGTTCCATTGATTACAAGTGTGTGTTCCAGTTGCAAGAATGTGGTTGTGAATCACTGAAGGAATAATGAACATATTGGAAAACTGTCATGAACAGATTTCGGATTTTCTATGGAAAAGATATATAATCTGTATATTAATTACCGTCTTTTTTCTCATAATACGGAACTGCTGAAAGTCATACAACAGCGTGTTTGTATATTTGTACATTTACAAGCAACGAAAAAATGTATAAGGGTAATTATTATATAGAAAAGGTCTGCGTACTCCGATTTTGATGAAATTTTAATATGTTATGCAGCAACACATTCTGAACAACTTTTTCCTTATCGTCGGTCGTTTTTAAACAGAACATATTAACATTCAAATGAAATATCATAAGATTGCGTAATTCGCATGTATCCGTGGATTACATGGATATAGAGTTTCACGGTGGCAGTATCGCGGTTACAGATCACTCGATCCTCGCCTTCCCGCGATCTATAGCAAGGCGTCCGTCGCAAATTGCTCGTCGCTAATCAGATTTCGAGGTAGTTCCGGTGATTAAGGCGTCTGCTGCGACGACGTGCGAGGGCCGTTACGTATCGAAGATATGTTTCTAACTCATCTTCGGGGTTTTGTTGACACGGACAAACACCGACAGAACCCGCCGACGCGACGGTTAGCCAGAAAAACCGGAAACGGTCACTACGGGGAGAAACTTTCCCCCGCAGATTAGAGTTTGACGACGCGAAGATTACCTCGGCTACGTGCATCCCCTTTGATTGGTTCCTGGCTCTATCCTCCGGTTCCTCCGCCTCCCGTTCCGTCCTCCTCATCCTCGTCGTCCTGGCTTGTCCTCGTTCTGGATACCTGCTTTGAAAGACTTAAGAATTCTAGCTCCATGAGCGCCATTTTGATGGAATGGCCCGCGGATATTGGATTCGTTAGAAAGGGGGTTAACTCTTTGCGGTGGAAATTACTTTTCGTTGCTTTCGAGCCGAGATCGAAATCGGGGGTGTGGCTCTGCGATCCGAGGGCTGACTGCAATTTTTATCAGCTATCGCTGCTGCGCTCGCGATTATGGCTGTTGGCTGCCAACCGTGCCAGTTAACGATCCTGCTATTGGCCGGACATTCGTTTAGTACCTTCTCGATTTTTCAGGGGAAATCAATGTTTTACTAAGAGCTTATCTAATCGCAAATCTAATAAGTAACAACTTAGAAAGCTGATTCCTAAAGAGGTCGTTAACACGGACGATTGATAGAACCTTCGTCGTAGCTCTCTGCTGTGCCTCTGGACGCACAAGTTTGCGTTCCTAATGCGATTTGGCATGGATCTGCTTGAATTTTTAGATAACAGAATTTACTATAATAGGTAGAAATAATTTTTTAATGTTTTTTGTTCTCATGAAGTCTGACGAATGGAGTATACAAGCGCTATTTTAACAAAACGCAGCGCGCAGCCGCGCAAAGGAGATCCTCCCACCTTTAATCAGATATCAACACGGAAAGACAGACGAAGTTTATTCGTGCTGGGTAGTAGCTTCTGATGCGCAGACAAATTGACGAATAAGGACGGGAATGGACCGAGACAGACGTACTTGTCTACGAGTCTTTGAAAATCCTCGGCAGGCCAAGGGTTAAGGGCTCTGGTAATCCGCCTGCAGGGACTGCGAGCCATCTGCAGCAGCCATTCGGAAAGGAGACAGAATCCGGAGAGTAGCAACAGCAGCATCATTTTCCTACGTAAACATGTCGGAGTAAAGAGGCACGGGGTCGGGCAATAAGACGAATGGCTACCCGGTACGTATAGTATACGCGTATGCCGGGGCGGTTTCTCCGAGCCTTCCGGATCTTGTCGACTGTTTGGATTGCTCCCTGGATAATACGCCGCCTGTAGAAAATTCAATTCCGCGCGGGCTATTAATTCGAAAGAGTCGTGGAGATCGGCTCCCGGCGACTCTTCGTTGCTGCGATCCACCTTCGGGCTAGATCGGGGACGATGTCGAGAGGTTTGCGTGATTTTCCAGCGTTATTTACTGTACGTTGTCCCTGTGCGTTACAGCGTGATAACTATCTACCAGATCGTGGATCCTTGGATCAAGCTTAGTGCTCGCTTTTGTTAATTTGCTAAAATAAAGGCAGACTTGTTTCGTTTGTAATCTTACAAGTATTTTCATAACTATTAAAAATTCACAATCACAAGGACCTGTACTTGTACTTCTCCTTTTTAGTGCATTCTAATATAAGCGTGGTTTTTAAAAAGTCTTTTTATATATTTTTAATATGTATAGATTAAAATTGAAAATGATTACATCGTACCTGCCGAGACTGACGAGTAGATTGTAGATACAGATCAAATCTGCATACATCGCTAACATTATTTAGGTAGACTATAGTATTAATACTGGAATTGTTAATGTCACCGAACCCGGGACAATGAAACCATCGTAAAATAGCGGCTATTGTTCTTTATAATCTCTCTAGGCTAGTTCAATCCGGCAAAGCTCGGATAATTGTCATTCGAGCGCGCACGAATATGCTACGGATTCTATTTGTGCATTAACCGATTTACAGCAACTGAGAATAATTGTAAACCGTCAGGTTATTCGACAGCTAAATTCATTTTCAATATTCCATAAAAAATGTGTAATCATTCGCGAAAAGTCAACTTTGAAAATTTTCCAGATCCTCGTGCATTGAGAAGTGGAATAAGTATGAACTCCTTTGAATAATTAATGACTGCGCTACGGAATTACATTTTCGACTCTCCTGCGTTATCTGTACCCGGATCGAGAGCGACAATCGTCGCGATACAATTTAAACGTAACGATTAGGACGCCGTGGTGTCGTTGTTGACAATTAAACGGCGTCTTCGCGGTTACACCGTGATCCCGTGATCGCGATTTCATCGAAGACCCGACGATTAAAACGCGCTCGGTTCTACGAAAACGGTCCGACAATTTCATTTGGTCGTAATCTCGAAATGCTATTTCTCCTCCGCTCGGTCTGGAACTCTTCGCAAAACGCTCGAAGATCAAAGGCGTTTACTTTCCTCGTGGGCTACGAGGAAGACGAAGAAGAGATGGAAGAGGATAGAGGGGCTGAGGACGAACAGTGCTTAGTAGGGTAAATGGAACTTTTATGATAATTATTTGGATGCGCTGCACTGGGCTGCCTCTCGTCACGAGAAACCGGATCGATCCGGGGACTTTGAGCGCGCGGGCATGTAGTGAGATTTCCGGATATTGCTTCGTATTTAACTCTGCTACGGTATACGTCGTTCTTGCGACCAATAAATGGTGTACAAATCGATGACTGCCCTCGTGACATGCCTGTCCGATATCGTTCTCAAGTATTTTAAAATTTAAGGAAGAAATTCCATCAATCGGTACGTTCTGGCCAATCTTCGGACTTACAGGAGAATTTTATTTTGACATACAGGGTGTCGCAAAATTCCTTCAATATCCGGAAATGGGAGATTTTTGAGATGATTTGAAGCAACATTTTCGTTTGCAAAAATTCCGTCCGCGGCTTTGTTAAGGAGTTATTAACAATAAACACGAACCAATTAGAGTGGATTCAAATTCAGATTCTAAACACACATCGAAATTTTCGGTGAACCAATTAATCCAGTTAGAAAGTAATTAAGGCTTAAACAGACGCATCAGAAAATCTGAGAAACTAGGAGCCCCTCCATAGTCTATTCCATTCTCCCTTCGCGTTTCAACTCGTTGCCCTAAGTCGATTATCCATTATTGGCGAATAAGTTGATCACCTATGATTATTAAATTAATAAGCGGATTACTAACACAGCTCTCGCGTGTCAGAGATATAGAACGGTTTGAAATTTTCAAGTCACTAGTCCATCGCGCGCTATTCATAAATTTGCATTCTTAGAGAGTCTATGAGCTTGAATATATAAGCGTATTCGATACTTTTATAGTGTACGTATAGTTATATAACATAATTATACATGGTTGACAGACCATGGTATTTGAAAGTTAGGTTTAGTAGTGAATGAATAGAGCATAGAATCTGTTGCAGATAGTCACGGTTTGCAGGTTTGCGATTCGATAAGCGTATAGAATATGTCTCTTTCGGTTCCCGCAGCCACTGTAACGAGCTCAAAATGTAGAGCGTCCGAGCCGCCGATAATTAACAATGAGACTCGCATAATGCCGTTGCATGTACCGACAACGAAATTATTGTTGCGCCACGGCACGCACGCGTGCGGTTCATGATACGCGCGTCTAATTGCGTGCGGATGTCCGTCGGCGAATTGATCAACGGGATGCCTGTCAACAATGTTGCGAAGACGAGCTGTCCGGAGCGATTCGATTGCGATGGAAACAGACCCACCCCGAAAGTAAATCATCTTGGATCGTTAAATCTCACAATTGTGAAACCCTGTGTCGGAACTTTCTGAAATGTTGCATAGTTCGTCACGTTCGTTAAAAATTCGACCACCGCGCAGGGTGCAAATTCGTAGACTATAGAAAGTACTAGCTATAACCGCGACTTTGTCCACGTGCAGTAACAAATCCTGGTTGATTATTATAGTAATTAAATTTCCAGTCGCTAAGGTAGTCTCGCATGGAGATACAGATTTTTGGCCAACGAAATTTAACAAAGAACTATTTACAGAAGACGACTTAAATCCTACATTTTTATTTGCTCGTCCAGGCCACTTCGTCCACTCTGAATTCACGTAGCCACGCCTCCTCCGATCGTCCCCGCGATATATTCGTTTCATTTCAGACGATTATCCTTATTAAATTCTCAGTGTATCCGATGTAAGAGTCGTTAGCCGGCATCCGCATTCAATCGGATGATAATAAAACTTCTTCGTCGTATCATTAATATTCATCGGATCGGGGGATCAGGATCGGGACCGATTTTTCTCCATTCCACGCGGGCCACGACAAAAACTTCAATTTAAAGTACGATGCAAATCATTCGAAAGACCCCCGAAGCATCGCAAAAGAGATAAATGCCCGTGCTTTAAGCACTCATTAATCATTGTCTCGAATTTTTCTCGTGAGCGACTTCGACCGTACTTCCCGACGAATTTCTCTGAAAAGGGATTTCATATCGAGATCGATGCAAAAAATAAAACGAAAAAGAGTAGAGAGAGAGAGAAAGGGAGAGAGGATGGTATACAGTTCGCACGGATAAGCCGGAAACACCGTTAGATTTGCAGCACGCTGATCCAACTTCGACAGTGAATCACACGAAACCGAAAAAAGAGGATCGCGCGCGTCACACGGGACGGATATCAATTTGTTTTTTTGTTTTTCGACTGCACCGTCGTATATTACATATGCAAATTTCGACAGTGTTCAGTCGCTCGAAAATGCAGGAATAATTCATTAATCACTGGAGCCTCTGTACTGATACTTTCAATAGTATTTTCAAATTGTAGATTAACGTTCGATACCATTTCCTCCGTATTTTTGGTAAGATTAATTAAAATTATTGATTAACGCTATTAGCTCTCTAGCACAGCGATTTTAATGAGGATTGGACCATCAGCTAATTGCTCGGCTTTGGGTTAGTTGTACTTCCGGTTGCGTCATTCATTTATCTGTGTGTGTGTGTGTGCACGGCAGGTCGCACCTCTGTACAGGGTGTATAAAAATTATATGTCACGACCACCATAGAATTATTCTACACCTCATGATCGATGAAGATCTGTTAAAAAAAATTCCCGCAAAATTGTCCTTGACTGACTTCTTTAAGGTTTTGAAGGTCAAATTTTTTAGCAGATCTTCACCGATCATGAGGTGTAGCATCACGCTATGGTGGTCGTGACATATAATTTTTATACAGCCTGTACAAGTTACAAAGTATTTTTATTCCATTCTTTTCCTCCGCGTATATCGATACAGTTTCGCAGGGTAGGAAACACGCGGGGAATATTTCGGAAGCTGAAGCTACGTTTAAATATGTGCACCGTTACGACGCAACGCGACGTGTCGCCATTTTTTCATTTCCATGCAGCACGCGACGTATTCGCGTTCCCCTACTAGAGATATTTAACTGCAAGCAACAATGCCATCTCCTAACAATAAAATACTTGTCGTTTAATCTCGGATATTGCTGTCGCTTGAAACTTCCGTAGAAAGAGAGTTAAATATTCTTCACAGTCATTACACTTTCATTCTTTCTTTCCCATAAATTGCGTCAGTTTTGCGAGGCTGAAGAAAAAAAGTCGAGACGAAGGAAGAGCATAATACTTTTTTAACATCGAAAGAACGTCGTCCCCGAGCTGATATAAATTGCACCAGCGCGTACTGTATCGACGTAAACCGCGGTAAAAGTCGCGTGTTAGAACTTTAAATATTTCGGATCGGTTCGTTGATTTCGAATAGGTCGCGCGGGCTTTATGAAAAATCGAACGTACCGAGGAGAAGAGTGGTCCAGGCTTTGATGCGAAATAATGTGGGAACTTTCGAAACCCTTGATTTTCAACTTTCTTCACGGTTGGCCGCGATCGAACTGTTAATTAATTCGTACAAATATATCAGCAGTCTGAATTTTTCGAGGGGAACGCACGGGAACGTTTCTCGATTCCGATTTGGAAAGTTTCGATAGGAATTCGATATCCTAAAAATAAAATTCAACCACCTGGTTCGCCAAAATTGATTTCTGCAAATCTAAACAAAGTTAACGAATGTCCTTGTTAAAAATATTGTATTACAATAATTAAATACACCAAATTAAAGTTATTTACAAGTTGTCGATCGAGATAAAGGAAACAGTTATATTAGTGTAGCTTCGAATAAATTAAACGAACGAAATCAGGGAATCGTGTCGACGGATGTGTCGAAAAGTCGAAACCGAACAATTCGATCGGAACTATGAAAGTTTGAGACGGCGAGGGTTCTCGACAAGTTTACAAAGACGAAAACTAGCCAGTGACGGCAAATGATGTTTTTCGTGAAAGCAACTTTTATTAGCGAAATTTTCGACTTACGGGAACAAGGACGAAAACGAGCAGCGAAGAGCGTTTCGTTGTTCAGGATTTTTTGGTGGAATTTTGTCGGAAAAATTCGGGCGCCTGGCTCGATGAAGGATTGCTGGGATTCGAGTTCTGTTCGCGATACATTTCGGCCTGTGTCGTGACGAGAAAGTATGCTCTCGGCCGCGAAAGCGAATAAATTACAAGCACTCGGCGAGTTTTCGCCGGGGATTTCGTTGGCGGCGCTAACGCGAGATACCGCGGCGCAAAACACCGCTTATTTACCAAAAATAAGCGAACTTTCTAAACAGATAATGAAGTTACCCGGTCAACTTCGCCCATATACGTATACATGTATTCAGGCAAGTCCTCGGCTTTTGGTTTGAGGGATTTAGTTAGCGTGCGCGGTCCCGGTATTCGCCTTTAATCCAGATAAACATTTACAACTTTAAATTTAATCGGTTTGCGCGGCGAGTTCTCGTGCCGGAAGAACCGCCATCTTCCACAGGATGGGGACACGATTTCGAGATGGTCGAAAAAGTCCGTTTGAAAAATTCCATCGAATAATAAATATCTGAACACCATTCAAATTCGCTGTTTTATATTTGTCAGAATAGCGAGAATATTTTTATTCGGTATTTCGCCAATTATTTAATAAAGATGAAACTGGTTACCAAAATGTGACGCGACTATTCCGGAACATTCTTTTTCGGGAAGAAGCTACGAATTCAAGAGGTATTTCCGAATTTATTAAAAATATTTTATCCCAAGAGGAATTCCTTTAAACAGTGTATCGGATAACGCTGTAATTATGCCGGAAAATCTTTTTGAGAGCGAATCTCTCTTTGAGGACTGACGCGACATCAAATTTATAAACGTACCAGCTTCACGGAATTATACATACTTTTTTCGCGAAGGGAACGTACCTTAAATTTGAAATATTTCTGTATTTTCGGGTTTAGTGCTGACACATAAATAGAATCAAACGATGTCTGAAATATTTCGACGATTACAAGCTCGTTCAGAATTTTATTCTAGTTTCAGTGAAATATGTATATTTTAGTGTATATATCTAGATCTTCATTTTCTCTTTCGAAAACGAAACTAATTTTATCAGATTGTTAAAATAGTATTGTTCCGGTGTGGTCGTTTATCGCGGTACTTGTGCGATACGAGCCGAGTTTAATAACACCGTCCATTAATCACTAAGCCCCGCCCTTAAACCCTGCATTTATTTCGTTCCACGTTGCTTTCTTCATTTACTTACTAATCGTTTTTCTTCTAATTTCAATCCACTTCTGCTCCATGTTAATTTCCCTTGTACTTGCTTTTTCTGTGTTTTTATTCACCTCGCAGTATAACATCTTGTTATTATTATATTGTATCATTACAATTTCCAGTATTTCGTTTCTCTTGGAATATTCAGACAAGAAAAATATGTACATGTATTTCGTTTAACGATTTCGATTCTAGAATGATGCACCTTGCAGCAGATGGGCGAAATTTCTTAGGAATATCGTAGACATCTCTGTAGCATGTATCGAGGCATTGCTGTGGATCCGTTTGGTCAGCAGATAATACTTGCCAGCAGACCGTACATCGACGGGACCACGAAAACGATGCTCTCTGCGAGCACAAACATCGTCCGGCGAATCCCATCAATTATTCCGAAGGTTTCAGGGCGAGGGCGTTTCATCAGCTGCGTGAGAAATTGCGCTGAAGCCGGCGCGATACAGCTCGCAGGGCATCGCAAAAATAATTTGCGATCTGTCAAGCGATACGACAGTAGCACGTGCTGATGCATCACGCGCCGCGCGAAGAAGTTTATAACGGAACTTGCCACCGATTCATCAAAATCACCGTGGCCAATCGACGCTCCTAAAAAAAAATCAAAAAACAAATTGAAGTCCTCGTTGCGATGTAAGCCACTGCAGATTCGACCGGCTCGAAATTCGGCACTTCCCATATCGCTGGAAAATTCTGCCGTCCGTCGCATTGGCGAAAATAATAATAATAATTCCTGTGGCCAATCGACGCTCCTAAAAAAAATCAAAAAACAAATTGAAGTCCTCGTTGCGACGTAAGTCACTGCAGATTCGACCAGCTCGAAATTCGGCACTTTATTTAATCGGCACAAATTCGGTATTAGCGAAAAGAATAATAATAATTCGGCGAACCGCGGTTTCGAAGTGCTCGATATAGCTTCTCGAGGATTTCACGCGTTTGTAACTCCTGCGGCTGTTCAAGTATGCCCCACGCTCTGAAAAATTGAACGAGCTTTCTATTTTCTTTACGACCCGATAACACCGTCGGCAAACAAATTTCATACCGGCTCCTACACATTAATCCGCTGGAAATCAATATTTGCATAAACGTACGCGCTCGCCTCATGAATTTTTTTTCCGACGGAAAGAAAGGAATTGATTATACCTCAGTGGCCGCGCTAGCAACGAAAGAGCCTAGCCGATCAAGATGGTCAAAACTGCCCTTACAGGTTTTTCAACGACTATCGAACAACCCGTCCGAGTAAAATTTCATTACACGGTGAAATTATATTTCGAGCTTTTCCATGCATTTTCCGGTCTCCGATGCGTTCTAAAATTCTGAAAAAAACGTTACACGTTTTGAAACCTAAGCCGCATTTTACAAAATTACGACTGAAAATCTCCGTCCGAATAGCGAAAATATTAGTAAGAAAATTTAGCAGCGAAAGCTCAAGAAAGTTAATCTACGGGCGAAATGTTTGTTTCACTGAATTAACAACACGCATATTTGGTTCCAGCACATGAAATTCGTGGTGGGTTGCCGCTGGAGTACGAATTATAAATATTTTCTGTCGCGTACTAGTTCTGGTGTCCGGTGCTCGTGTCCCGGGCCCGAGGAATGTTTAAACACCGAAAATAATGCAGGCGGATCGTTTAACCGTTCAATGAAACTATGCCGGTGCTGTCTAATTTCAATGGAACCCTCGTCGGAGATCTCCAATTCGTTTGACACCAATTTATCGGGCTTGTTGTGTCCGGCAATCGGCTTGAAATGCCGGCCGATTGTCGAATATAATCGGCACGCCTGGAATTTGGCGTGGACGTGATCGAGATGAACCGCTCGGGCCCGGCTACGATTATCGTCGAGTGCCGCTTCTAATTTATAATTTACCGGCGCGCCGTTTAAATCGGAACTCGATTTTCTAGTGGCTGCTACTTACTTTGGAACGTTGCCGTGCTCGAACAAAAATGATTAAAACTCAAGGACACACGCTTCGGGTTGTCGAAAAACACGGCAAACCATTTAAAATTCGAATTTTCGTTAAACCTTAGGGGAGGAAGCTCCGATGACCTTGACCTTGACATATGTTGTCAAGGACAACATTCTGAACAACTTTTGTCATTACAATTACCCGGTGCTCGGTTTTAGTTTTCGAGATAATTGCAAAAAACTATTGCTAGTACTGCCTCCCCTAAACGTCAGGTTTACCGAATTTTCTGACGAAAGAATAAATGAGAACGATCGCCCCACGGTGTGCACCGTGTCAGGTGTTGTTTTCCCAATAGTTTTGGTTCGGTTCCGCTGTCTTCTTTCGCGAGGACGCGTTTCGTTAACGCGAAATCGATCCTCTGGTATAGAAAAGGGTATCCAGACACAATGCGTCGCGGCTCGCCAATTTTTGTTGCGTGCGGCTGTCCATGGAAACACGCCGGAGCCAAAACAATGGGAGAGAAACCGGGAAATAGGAGATCCGATTATCATTCGTGTGCAGCCAACCACGCGGACCGTCGATGACTCAATATTGACAATGCTCCCGTAGAATGGATACTTTCCATTTGTCATCTCCTCCGCGATGCTTTCCAACCTCTTCTAAATGCGAGCACGAGGAGCCGTTTCTCTTTTTTTTACTTCCCATACCTGCGGCTAATTTATAAACGCTTTCCTTTTTTCCCCGTGCTGTCTGCTCGTCGACGTTGTTAGTTTCGCTATTATCAGCCAGCTGACAATGAAAACCGGCTTCTGGAGGCCACTTGTTCTACCACGAGAGAAACTCTTCCACAGCCCGCAGAAACACTCGGAATTATACGTAAATTCTCCACCAGCGACTTTTGTTGCCGCTGGGATAATGCCGGTTTTAATTTCAACTATTAAGTGAAATATTTGTTTTCGATTTAAAAACCGGTTCGGTAATCATTTCATGGTATATCGGGTTACATTTTACCATCGCATGGGGTTAAATACAATACAGCTTGCACGAATGCGGCTCTTTATCGACGTTGCACAAAAGATCCGCTGGTTGTGTTTCATCCACATTTTACATATTAATTCAACAAATTGTGTATCGGCCATAATTTTCTATTAAAAACGACACAATTTCGTACTTTAACGGGCCGTGGTATTTAAAAACGGGTGAAGCTTACTTCGGAAAGCTTAAACGCATTCGTGTTTATCGACAGAAATAATTACATGGTTTATACTTGGGATTCTATTATTATGCGAAACCAGTTTTTAAGCTACTGTCGATATTACTTCGAACGTAATGTGTCGTTTGGCGAGCGGTGTCAGCGACGTATTACAATTTAATAGTTACTCGTGCGTTAATTCGGTTTTATTAAAATTTCAAATATTCACGATTGTGTACGTTTATTTTACGAACTTTCGTTATTAACCGACTCATCGTCCAGTTTTGCTCGAGCAAATAATAAAATGCGTCTTAAACCGTCCGGACACTGCTGTTGTAAACTCTGGAATTCGTGCACGCGGACCCCGGGGACCTTTCTGCAGAAAATCATACTTCAGAACAAATAATTCTTGAAATACACCGAGGTATCTCTTTTGAACCTTTAAACCCGGCAAGCTTGTCGATTATGAACGGTTTCAAACACAATCCGAGTAAGATAAATAAAACGGGGATAAAACAATTTTATAAATTTTTATAAATGTTATTCCAGCTATATCCTAAGTTGAATAAGATCCTAACATGGATCTTTCTGAAAAAAGAAAACTGCGTCTGTAAATTTTAATAGGTCCTCTCGTTCCCTCAGCGAAAGGGTTAAAAAAGAAAAAAAGAAACTAGAAACTCCCGTGAGCAACCGTACCCAAGCCAAGCGAGACGAAACTTCCTCACCAGTTGGAGGACATTCGGCCGTCGTGGCCAACAATACGTTTCGCGTTCGTCGCAGAGACATTACGCGCCATTAAAACGGATCTGCTCCGATTCCCAATTCCAGCTCGCGAATCGAGAGCCGAATAGGGAGAGCGTGTCTGCCAATACTTGAACCGAAAAGACATCCCGTCGGATCAATAGCCCCGTCGAAGTATATTAAACGACTATTAAGACACGGAAGAGCCTGGCCCCCCTCCCAAAGAGGATGGGGTGCACGAGGAACATTACACCCTCGATCGCGAATAAATCGCGCGCAGTGTCACCGAAGGCGCAATAAAACCCTATAAGCAGCGTCATCGTTCCGAACGACCTGAAACGTGAGAGACATATTCCATGGCTGCTGCGACGGAGCTCTGTATGGTGAAACCGGGAGGGTTACGGGGGTGAGAAGGTTGCTTCTCCCACCAATCTCCCCGTTGCAGAGCCTCGACGAGAGGCGGAAACGCGTCGAAACGAAAAATAGATGCGAAAGGGAAGATCGGTTTTGTCGAGAACGGTGCGTAACAATGCGTGCACGAGGATCGCCTGGTAATTGACAATGTAAAAGATAATGGACGATGACGTGGTAGCAGGAGACGGGGGGGGGGGGTAAAATAGATAGAGAGAGAGAGAGGGATGGGATGGAGGGGGCAGAAGAGTTCCCTCGATACGAGCTCGATGCTGATCGTTATTGTCCCCTGGGACCTGTACGGGACTCGCGAGAGCCGCATAAGAGGGACTCGAATTTATTATTCGGCCACGTGCTCCACGTCGTCCGCAGAAACAATGGGAAAACGAGAGAGAGGGAGAGAGAGAGAGAGGGAGAGGAACGCATCGAGTCGCTGTGGATCGCGACGGACCGCTTCGGACCGGTCCGAGCTCTGGAGGACCACTTTCGCCTGTCGATCGCGAACGTCCGCCAGCTGGACTTACAGACGACAACCGCGCGTCCAAACAGCACCGTTTTCCCGCGGACAATCGATCAGACAGTCTGCCCGCGTGCAAGCATATGAATCCGGAATAACTTGCTGCATCCTGTATTCCGTATGCGACGATGGATGCAACCCAACCCTCCTCCCCGTATGCGACGATCGACGATGCCGGCGCTTTGCCCTCGATGGATCCTCAAGATCCGCGAGCTGCATGCTGCGAGATGCTGCTGGCAGTTTTGGACGTATGTGCAAACACGTCTCAAATATGTCAAGTATTTCTTGTAGTATGACACAAATTCATCTAAAATATTGTTTAATATTAATAGCGAATATATTAGAGCAGCGGCAAGTCTCCTTCAAATCTATGCGAAGGTCCTTTTTGCTGAGTAGTCTATAAACACTATATTAAATAATAATAATAATTAACTCGAACAAGAAGAGCGTCGCCCAGATATGGGTGACGTGGCGACCAACGTGTTAAATAATAAATTGCAGGATTGGTTATATCGTAGGTCATTTGATTTTAACCGTATCAAATTGTCCCGTAACGTGTCATTTTGAACGGGAGAAGAAATTGCGCATCAATCCTAATAGAGACAGTAAGAAGCGAAACGGTAGGACAACGGCGCGACGGCAGAGGTCGACGTGTGATTGGTCGCTCGATAACTGGCCGAGTTCGTGGGGATTTTCTGGTCGGTTCGACGCGAGGCAACGCGAGGCGAGGCGACGTCACGATGGTCACGATCGACTGGACGCGATTAATGAGATTGACGTGGGGCCCGGGTGACGCCTCGTCGCCTTTGTAATCGAAGTTTCCGACCCTTTTGCGAGCGCGGATACATTCCTGTGTTATTAATAATGGAGTTCGATGGCGATTTATTGGATAGGTTTATTGGAGCGACACGGACTCGCGTTTCAGGAGAGAATTGATCTTGCGTTCCGCGATGCCTGCTGCGGGGTAATTCCCTTTGTCCGCTTTGGTGATGGGTACGGGGGTAGGGGTTGGCTCTGTTTGGAAAAGGGATATCGGCACGCTCGGATTCGCTCGGACATTCTTCGAGTAATTTCATTGCTTTAACAGGCGGCGCCGCTATATAGAAAAACAATAACCCACGCGTTTCTGCGCGGTTTAATTTGAATCGTATGTATTGACTTCCATTGCAAACATCCGTTTTATTCGGGCACAACTAGCTTCGCGAGTACAGGCGTGCCCTGATGAAACGACGAGGAATTCATTTCCGTTTTGCAAATAGTTTTGCGTTTCTTTGTGTCAAGTACAAACGGTAATGTTCATTTGTTCATTGCCGGTCGATGGAACAAATTCCTGCGTGCCTAAACAACGCCAGCCTGGAAGAGTGGTTTCGGCTGCCAGCGAATCTTGTCGTTTCGAATAGAAATGTCGAGCGCGCGGGTGGAATGTCTTGGACGCAACGCGGAACGGAATAATTAAGTCTGAAATTTAAGTGGAATCGGTATTATAGAAGGAGGGAGGAGCGCGGCTGAAGCCGTGCGTGCGAGCCTCGGAATTCGTTGCACGTAAGCAAACCGGGACCTAATTAATTTATTCTTGTTTACGAAAACGCTACGTTCCTCTGTGTTCTTCCGCAAATGCGCAGCGAAATAAATAATCTCGGTGCGCGGCTGCTTTTCGACGTGGTTTTCGACTGGCGTAATTAATTTAACAGGTTGTCGCAATATTTATCCGGTTCGCGGTAAACCTTCTTGCGAAATACACATTTTTCTAATTAAATCGCGAGGAATTGAAGCGAAATGTAAATGTCCCAGTATAATTATAAATTTAAATTTAATTTTTTATAAGTATACTTATAAAAAGTATAAGGGGACTTAAAAAGGGGGTAGCTGCTACTTGGAAGGTTCGGGTGTGTTCAGCGTTAATTATCCCATGGTTAAAGAGCGGACTGATGGTCTCGGGACGGTACAAGCTCCCGGAACTTCTGGCATCGTGTCTGTCCATTACGCAGCCGGCATCCGTTTTCATCCTCGAAGACCGATAATCCGTACGGACCGTACGGAATGGAGCGGAACTCGGTGTCACCGAGTTGGCTCTGGTTTCCCTCGGTGGTACACGGGAAACACCATCGCCAGGTCCGGGGACGTATAACGCGGTTCCGCGCTCTTAACCGTGCATTGATATTCATTTATTTTCATAACCCTTTAACGGGGGAGAACGACGCGGAGCCGCGTCCGCAAATACGCGTAATGAATGGAGGCGGGCGTACGCGGCCGTTGTAACCATTACGGGCGCAACGTGACGTAACATCGAATTACTTTCGTACGGTTCGTCCCAACGGTCCACGGAGCGCCTCTTTCTCCCTCTTGGTTTTCCGTCCCGCGGGAAAAGTGCGGAAAAGCGACCGGTTTGCTAGCGATACTGTCGCCTACCCGGCTCCGTTGAAAAGTTGAACGCCGGCTGACACGCGAATTTCGCGCTTTAATTCACGCTAGAAATAAAGTTCGTATCCGTGACAGAACGGCCGCCCGCCAGACTCCGTTTTAAAATGGCTGTGGATATTACAGGGCCCGGACATAACGCGCTCCGGCATTGATAACGAATACACGGACGCGAGAAATTCGGAGCGGAGTCGCTCTCGGCTTCTCCGCTCGAAACTGGCCAATTAACAGCGTGCTGCGAGAATTTTCGGATGTACGTGCACGGAAAACCCAGCCGGCTCACGAATTGTATTTTCGTGGGTATTTGACTTTAAAGTTAATTGGTTGTAATTGTTGTTAGAATGCAGTGGGTTTAGCACACGGACTACGGTATTGCGAGACACCGAGGTTTACGTGCACGGTGCTCACTGTAGAATGGATTTGTAACTGATCTTTGAGGATGTTCTGGAGGTATATAAAAACGCAAGAAAATTCTTGAAAATTTGACAAGATATAATTCTTACTAAATTAATGCAATTACCAAAATTTGGATTCGATTTGTTGCACCGTTTAATATTTCTAGCAACTTAATATAATAAAAATGATGGGATTAATTACGTTGAAATTTTATTAGGATTCACTAAACAGTTACAGAGAAAAATAATCTTGTACTTTTGTTTCCCATTGTACCTCCAGAACACCCTTAATGATAATTGCTTGTCAAATTACGTGACACTGATAGTGTCAATATTCAAATGTTTGTAATATTTATGAAGGGTTAGTTAAGAAGGGTTCGAGAGATGATCTTTAATTTGTTACTAGTTTCAAGGCAGAGCATTTTGGAAACTGTAGCAGAAAGCTAACGAAATTTCTAGACCGAAATGTAAACTGGTAATTAACATTTAGCACGGAGTCTCAAGAGAGAGAGAGAGAGAGAGAGAGAGAGAGAGATTTCCTGCTAGTACGGAATTTGGAGTTGGTTCAGGCTCAGGGTTTGAGATGTTTTGCGTGAAATTTCGCTGGTAAGCTGCAACGGGCGATACCTAAAGATATTATTCAGAATATGTTGTATATATGTATCTGTGACATGTGATTTTAATTAATTGTTTTTCAAAATTTCTCTACCGTGGAATTTCTATGCAAATGTAGTAGTTTCTACCGGAAATGTCATTTTTTACAATCGTAAATGATATCACTTACGGGCTGAAATTAATGATGTAACAAGGATAATATATATTTGAATTATGAACTACACAACACAACATAAAAGAAATTAATGAAATTAATGATATAACAAGGATAATATACATATTTGAATTATGAACTACACAACACAAGATAAAAGAAATTAATGAAATTAATGATATAACAAGGATAATATACATATTTGAATTATGAACTACACAACACAAGATAAAAGAAATTAATGTTCATTGATATAATCATAGGGGTGAATGGGGGGTTGAAAGGTTTTATGGAGAAACAATATCAATTTTCGAGGGCATTAAACAGTTTCCAGTGCGAGCGAAGCCGCGGGGAAAAGCTAGTATATGGTATAATCTTCGTGGTCGCTAATGACCTTGTTGTTGATGCGACCTGTATAAATAAACAATATAAAAAAAAATGTATGTTGCGTTACGATTGTAGTCGCAATCACACGAAAAAAGAAAAAAGGTAAAAACTGCGATCTTTTCATCCGTTGACGCGAAACGCAGCAATTACGTGAACCCAGGTGTTAAAACCTCGGTTGGGCAACAGCAAAGAATAATACGCGAATGGGCCAGCGTAGCGTCCCGAGGGATTCGCAGTGTGGGAATCCAGGGGACACACTTACGTACATAACAGAGAGGACCGACTGTCGAGCAGAGAAGCTCTGCTCGACGTCCTCGGGCAAAAATGTTAACGAAATCAAGGGAACGCAAAGGGGGTGGCCGGTGTGCGCCATTAAATCAACACAACCGGGGCTCGGTGTGCTCCGCCGAAATTCTGGGGCGATATTTGCCGAGCGGACCCGGGGTGTACTTTCGCGTCCGTAAAATGGCGGACCGGTTCCGGTCGGCGAGCTCCCGATCCGCAACGTGCACGTTCCCGTTGGTAAATTAATGATTAAATCTGGCCTGGGCCGTCTGTAAATTACACGCGTAGGCACAACGGGTTACGCGCCCGTAATAATCGACGCCCGTTTTACGTATGCTCCGCGGGAGAAATCCACCGGATCCCCTGTATGCGCAGCATAGTATGGTTCGACGAAATCTATGTATTTCGGTGTGGCGCTGTTATTCCGCGCAATGGCGCGTTTGACCTCGATCGCGTTGCGCCGACACCGAAAGTCTCGCGAAATTTGTCACTTCGCGGCCGAGCTTTTTCACGCGTCCCGCGCGACACCGCGTGTTTCCACTCGCGTTTTATTTCGCACGCGCTTTTTGGTTTTTTTCATCGCCATGCTGTTCTCTCGTCTCGCGAGGAAGGCGTCACACGTGAACGGTTGATTTGCAAATATAACGGCGCGGCGCACAGTGTGACGTTTCGATCGTTTACGGTCGTTTAATTCTAAATGCTTTTTTTATCTTTTTAATTATATTGTATTTTTCTATTAAAACAAAAATTGTTTCCGATTATACCGACTTTGTCATTCACACGGGCGCTGCTCGCGTCGTGGAAATATTAGCGTTATTCCGCGTGGCGACAGGGGCGGCATGAAAGTCGGTGGCCCGGTCCCCCGGAGCGTCGCCGTCTAAAATTCTATTAGGAAGTCGTACGTCAACTTTCCGCAGCAACCGGTCCTGGAAAAACATGGTCGAACAGGCGAACTCGTTCGAAGTTTCCCGATGTAAAGCCAGCTATCCAGGTTCGCGAGCCCGCGTCTCTCGGCACCCGCGTTCCCCGCGTTTGCAACATCGGAAACGTATTTAAGGCGATACTTGTCGTTCCAAAATGGAACGCAAAATAGTTGGGGAACCCGGGGAGAGAGTTCACGTTGGTCTTCGGGAACAGTCGCGAAGTTGACGACAACGACGGTTGGCGGGTGGGCTATGGGGTGGGCCCGGGGTAAAGTTTCGAGCGCGAAGCTCGCCGGGCCGATAAGAATAATAGAGATTTTCAGCAGCCGGGGAATTACGCGGCCGACAGGAGATAACAGCGAGCAATTATTTGGATATCGCGTTCGAGTTTCGCGTCTCATTAACGGGAGTCCCCCGTCCCCGCTTTTCCAGCCTTTGGACTTGCGTCAGCTTGCTCGTCAAGCTTTTCCGTCCCCCTATTCCTTGACGTTCCTCCAACAAGTTCGTCCAAGGAACTCAACGTAACCGAGCGTGAACGCACGCGTTACCAGAGTCTTTTCTTTTTTCTTCTCTTCAACTACTCCTCTCTCTCTCTCTTACTATGTTCGCAGGCGCGCCGTGTACGTTGCTAATTAACGGTACTGCAAAGAATCCCATCGAAACAATTCCCGAAGGGAGCGCGCGGTGCAACGAAACGCTTGATTGCTGTTTGCCTTCCGTGTCTCCTTCTTCTTTCTCTTGGGAGGAATATACGTTCGTTTACTCCGGTCCTCCGGTTTTGTGAGGAACTTCGGTGTTTGGCCGGAAGATTGGTCATTCGTCTTCCACGGTTTTATATCGAGGCGGGACGGAAAGATTCAGCTTGTTACCGGATCACGTTGTGGAGACCGGTGAAATCGAAGGTGTTCCAGCTGTTTCTGGAATTAAATATTTAGCGAATAATGTGGTTGAACGCTCGACGGAGTGTTCATCCTTTGTTTCGCCAGACGATTTCGCTTGAGACAAGTGTAGGAGCTTCTGTAGATTCTGTATATATATATATATATATATATATATATATATATATATATATACACATATATACTAATAGACCCGGAGCAGATAATTTTGCCCTCGGCAAAGATAGTGAACCGCGTGACGTCACATTCTCGAAAGATGTATAAGCTATGCTCATCGACAGTGCCTACGCTTAAACTCCGAGACACGCATCTACGGACTCGCAGGATCGCGTGTAAAAATTTCGGAGTCCTCGCGCAGGGATTCGAAAGGCAAACAAGAGCTCGCGGAACATTTTGGCAGCTGTTCGAAGAAAAACAAAGTGCAGCTTTAATTAAAGCCAACGCACGGACGGGACAACAGAAAGTTAAATTTCTGTTTAATTACTGTTCTCAAAAACGAGTCCATGAAAATGTAAATGTACATAAACATCCGGGGGGCTCCGCTAATGATTCGGGATATTCAGTTTTCCAACGAATTAATTATTCCCTTTGAAGCGACGGGCATACATTAGCATTCGGGAACTGTCTCGTAATTGTTTAAAAAGGACACCGACAGAAATTGTGTGTCCGCGAGACCGCGCCGACGAGCGTTTTTCTTCTAATTACCTTCGCCCGAGGAACAAAAGAACCTTGCTTCCGGGCACAGAGATAGTTTGATTCGCATTCGTCGCAACACTGAAAATGTTTAACCGCAGCAAAGTGCCGGGGCCGCGCCCCTGTGTTTATTTATTTTTCGTTCAACGTTGCGCGACGCGTGTATTCGCGTACGAATGTTTCTAATTATACCGTGCGCACTGTTGTAAAGGATTCTTGTAATTAGCAGCACTCGGTGCATAAAACCCGCGGTGATTTATTTACCGCCACTTAATTTCTATGGGGCGAACACGCAGCTGACGCGGAAAGGAAGTCATCTATGATCCTTGTGACCATCGAATTGACTCCGCGGCTTCGCTTGAATACGGCTAATAGACCGAACATTCGCGGCATTCCAAATACATGCCAACGTATTTATGATAGAACGCCGCGGCCGATGATTTAATCCTCTAACCCCGCCGCTAATTGTTATACCGCGAATCGTTCTGCGAAACAAACTGGTTCATAATTGTTCGGAAATTTTCAAAGCATCTCGGAGACTCCTGTTATTACTACACCTGTTCATTATTTCAATCACTTACTTGGCAAAAGTGGTGCACATGATCAATTGCAAATAAGTTCCACAAATTGAAAAAAAAAATTTTTCGCTGATAATGTAGATAGGAATAATTTTTTAATGATATATATATATTTTTAACGATACTAAAATTCATTAAAAAATTTACACAGTGAAGATGCCGTTACAAACCTACAGACAGACACGATTTTATTATATACACAGATGTTTTATTATTCCTAATTATTAATACGTCTAATTAACCCTTAAATGCATAGCTTTAAAAACGTGCACGGATTGTAATTTTGCTGTAACAGGTCGGAATTGGCCGATCCACTTGCACACCGGTAATAATTAATTAGGAGAGCAGAGAACGAGAACGTTTAAATCGTTGAAGGTAATACCGAATGCGAACTCGAGCGCAGCTTTTTCGCTAAAAAATACATTAATAAGGCGTCGTTTGCACTGGTTATTGAATGTCAGTGATGTCTCTCTTCCAGCCATGGTTCTTCCATAAAGGACAGACGACCCAGCAGACGAGAAGATTAAGCTCGTTAGTGCCCTTAAGACACTGGGACCTTCCGTTTCCCTATTCTTGGGTAATGCCGTAATACCGTTGCAGATCGAGTTTCATCGGGAAGCAGGGACTTGAAATCAAAATCTGACGTGTCGCGACGTGATCGATGTGCTCGTGGAATTCGAAGCGGAGCGAATAGATCGAAGGCACACGGGACAGCCATTTTCGGGACAGATTCCATCGAGATCGGTTTAACCGGCGCGCCTAGTTAATGTTTATTGAACGCGTTCGGGACTAAACTGATCAATATCTTGGACTAATTAATGTATTATACAGTAACGAGTTCCGCGTGATTAAGTTCCGGTACAGTAACGACCGATTCAAGTTTGTAATCTCGCTGTAAATTAATAATATCATCGATGCCACCTAACACTGACTGATCGAGCCTCGTTTCAATCGAGCCCTTGATCCATCGCGATTAGAAAATATCATCACCCCCAATGTGTTTTTGAATCTCTAGTTTTATTCACTAGTTTCCTATACTTGTATACGATAATTGTTCAAGGGCTAGCTAACGTTGTTGCTATTTCGTAATGAATAACGACGCGGCGTAGCGTGACGAATATTACCGAATAATAAACCCATAATTTATAATACTAATTTCCGGTGTATCGCCGCCGAGAATAACGAGGAAGAAGGCCGCTCCGCTCGGAATATAAATTAGCGACCACCTAAGTAACAGACTATAATCCTTATCGAATTTTCGAGTCGCCGGCAATGAATATTTCTACCTCGGTGAAAGATTCTTCAATCTCTCACGAACTCCGGCAGACTCTACGTGAAATCTACTCCGTTTCTCAGCCACTGCTGCGTCGCCACGATTCACGCGTTTCTAAAACACGCGAACCGTTCGTGCTAAAATGAAAAAAAAATACAAGCAATGCGCAACAGAATTCAGTGAAGTTTCCGAGCTCCTTCGAGTTTAATTAAACCACGAATGAAGACAGTAAGTCTTCCGTTGACGTCGGTCCGCGAAACTTTACACTCGAAAAACCCGAATTTGCATAAACATCTGTAGCGGAAAGTTTCTGATGGGAAAGTTCCATTTTCTCGCCAGCGTGTTCGAAATTCTTCGACACTTCTAAAAACGAAGAAATATTTACGCCGTTCGTCTGCGTGTTTTTCAAATGAAAAAATTGATCTTGAAAATTGTTATACGATGATTGATCGAATTTACGCTTTTACAGTTCTATGCTCGAAGCTGACGAACAATGTTATATTAACATATAGGGAATTTTAGTTTTAGATCGTAATATTAAGATAATAATCTGAAATTTTGCACAGAGTTTTCCTTTATGATCTAAGTAAAACATAAGCATCATAAATCATAAAAAATTGTTAAATGAAACAACGAACGAATTCCAAGCTTCATAAATTATGCGGTTGCAAAACTGGCCCAGCATCCAGAGGGTGTAACAATGAAATTCCCCATTGAAACGAACAGGCTTCATTTTTCACGTGCGACCCCACCTCGGTAGAACATTCAAAATTTCTGAATAACATATGGAACAACGTATCAGCTGGCCTATTTCCAATCCGCAAACCGCAACAATTTATTCTCCGTCGGAGCATAGAAAATTCCTAAAAGATCAGGAGTCGCGTCGGCGGTGCGGCGTCGCGTCGACCGCACAAAACCTGCGCCGCCGCGCCGCTTGATAGAAAACAAAACGGGAAAGGCTAAAAGGAATAGAGAGCGACCTTTCGGAAACTGCTAGAACCGAAAAAAAAGAAAGAATAAAGCGAGCTTTCGAAAGGGGAGAGAAAAAAGAAAAATCCATCGGAGAGTGGCGCCGATACCGCGAGAATCCGTTCGAACGTGAAAACACCGGGAAACCGATGCTCCGGGAAAAGCGACAGCCCCGAAAAAAAGGCAGCCTTGTGAAAGTACAGCATTGTGTCGGTCCTCGGTGGGGTTTCCGCTCGTGTTTAGAATCGACGATAATCGCGGGCCCCCCCTGAACAAGACGCGCGCACGAATCGCGCGGAGAGGGGTGGTTTTCGGTTATGCGAAGAAACCCTTCGTGCACCGTGCCATTTTTTTCCCTCGGCTGTTCCCTGGACTTTTTTGTATTTTTTTTATTTCGGTCGGACGACAGAGCAGCATCGTTCCGCGAGCTGGATAAAGGAGATACGACAAGCGGCGAAAAAACGAGGCACAAAACAACGGCGAACAAACAAGAGGAAATTCTGACAAGGGTGTAAGCGACGCTGGTGAATGCTACATGGGGTCGCGAACAGACAATCGCGACGGGATTCGTCTGTCCCTCTTCTCCCTCTCGCTATCTCTCTTTCTCTGTCCATCACTCTAGCTTTCTATCTTTCTCTGTCTGACCCTTGTGTCTATTCGTTTCTAGCGATTTCTCTGTTGGCAGAGTTTGAGAGGGCGCAACATGGTCCCCCTGTGGTTTCAGAACTAACGTTCTCGAGCTTTAATTGTGTATTCGGCCCGCGCCAATGGGACTTCATTATCTTGCCGATGCCGTCGTGGCGGGGCGGATGGAGGATAAGTGGAACAAAAGACCGCGAAAGGAAACATAATTAAAAATTACGGGCCACGCGAAAATCGTCCTCCGACGCTCGTGAATATCCTCCTCCTTCCACAACCCCCTTGACTAGGTCTCACCCCCTTTCCACGACGGTGCTGGAATTAAAGGAAGATAAGGGAACACCGGGTGTACCTGGTAATCCGTGTGTACACAAAGGACTCGGCCGTTACGCCCACGCGGAACGTGAGATAAGGGCTAACTGCCCTCGAAGCGACGAGGCTAATCTCTCGCATGTATTAGACCGTTGTGGCCAGTCGTGAAGATTTTTCTTGCGGACCATCGAAACCGCGGAATCGAAAGGCTTTGGACCGACCTACGATGTAACAGCACAGTCGAAGAGTTAAACGATTTCCTCCCTATACAGATTTCTAGATAGCTTAACCATATTATATCATATCCAATACAGTTAACAAGTCTGGTATATAGTAAACTAACAATGTTTTTTTTACTATGTTTATTTTTCTAGAAATGTTGTTTTAATTTTTGTAAAATATTTTTCCCCTAAGTATGCAGCGAAGGGTTAACATAGTTCGTCGACTGTTCAGTGGAAGCACAGTTCAAGATAGATTAAGAATGTGTTTTTCAAACGACGAGAGAATGTGTTCTTGAGTGGAAGAAAGAGGATACGGACAAACGAAGAAATTCGAAAAGCCACTGGAGTCGAGGATAGCGACTCTAAGCAGATCATAGACTCGGCTTGCAGACTGTAGCTTCCGAGCTATTGGAACAAAGCACAGTTGGCGAACAAGATATAGTAAACTCGTACCATTAATCCCTAGAGGACCGGCGGTATTGATGAGGCGAGACTTAAACTGGTCTTACACCGGACCAGAAAAGGGCTCAGCTTCGAGACCAGGGCTTGGCTACGTGACCAGGATATCACTTTAAGAACACTAATTTCCTAAGTAAAACCATTGGAAATCGATGCTAAGTCATCCCTGATACTCCCGATAAACCGAGAAACCTTCCCGATCTACAGTGATAATTTTTCCGAAACCGAATCTTACAGTTCCATCGTATCCTTTCCATTCTATAGCTAATCGACCCTTTAAATTGGGATGAAAAAATTGAAAGAAAGTCAGTCTCTGTGTGTTTACTTTAGGGGAAAAATATTTTCAAAAAATTAAAACAACATTTTTAGAAAAATAAACATAGTACAGAAACACATTTTTAGTTTACTATATACCACAGTTTCTATATAATTACCAAACACAATTTTAGACGGGCGAATGGTTCTTGTTTGAAATTCCGAAAAAAGTTCCTTGGACTGATTCTGAACTGGCAAATCCTGACTGGTGGCATAGCGAACCGCTCCGTTTACAGTCAGCCGAGCACTTTGAATCGATCATGTGCGATTCCGAGGCTAAGACCCGAGTTAAGCGATGCGTCACGTGTCCGGCTCAGCTGTCTCGGGTCCGCGGGATCTCGGTGAAATTTATCCGATGCGTAATGAGGCAAAATTAATCAATCGTCGATATTGCCAAGCGCCGCGCGTTGCGAATCGGCATCCTTTGTGAATTACGGCCGGGTGAATAGATGCGGTAACGTACGAATGCATAGATTACAAATTCTCGATTATACGGGAGCTTCCGTCGATGCTGCCCGAAGCGGAAGGATTATAATCGGCGCGTCGCGCTGGCACATAATCGCAAAAAGCTGCGCAAAAAATTGAATTTACGATCTCCTGCACGCTGTACGAATGTTTGAATATGTACTACCGGATGTCCCGGTACAAGTTAATCGCGTAATTACTCCCCAGAGTAATTTGTTCCGATTTAGAAGGGACATTTCGCGGTGGATATTGGAATTTTTATAGTCGCTTTTCGCTTAAGAATGTTCTGTAGGTACAATGAGAGACAAAAGTACAAGAATGAAAGCCATTCATGAATATATTTTGCATTAAAAAATAGATTAATTTAAAAAGTTTTCGTTCAATTAGCGAATTTCAAGTTTTCAAAAATTTTCTTGCGTTTTTATATACCTCCAGAACAGCCTTAAGATAACCTCGATGGTGAAACGAAACAGTTTCTCAACCTCCTGTAGATATTAGACTCGACTTCGACAAAAATTAATACGGCGCTTTTTTAGCAGAATTTAGTCGAAACATTCTGAAGAAACACCTCCGCCTTGGCATTGCAGAACAAGGAGCTGATGATGTCTAATTAGCAGAGATACGAATTCGGTTCAGCTTTTTGGCGCAGGGGGCGGAATTCGAGCAGGGTTTCCGCGTCTTTTTTCGAGGGTCCCCGGAATTCAAAGCGGCTCTCCTTCGAAAGACGAGAGAAAAGCAAATTGTTCGAGGACCGTTTGTAAACTGTTTGAGCATTAAATGGAGTTCTTTTGTTGCGAACCGGGTAATGAAAAGAGGAGGAAGACCGTGGGGTTGGGAGAGGAGGGGCGGGTTTCGCAAGCAGCGAAACGCGGGGACCGGAGGTCTTTTTATGGCCTAATGAAAAATCAATTGGACACTCGACGCGAGCGCCTTATTATCTAATTAACGTTATTGCCGTTTGCCCGGGAAAACGAGAGCATTAATCCGGGAACATTCGAAGACAATGGCGCGGGTAATCCTCGGTGGGAGCACCATATTTGAAGTTTTCTGCGGATGACAGACGCACGCCGAGTGATTCTTTATACAATGCCGCGTTTAATTGGCGTGGCAAGGTAAATTGCCACTTCGCCGACCATATGGGAATGCGATTGTCTTACGAACAGCATTGTTTAAAAGCATAATACGCCCCGCGGTTCGAATGGACGAGAGTTTTCGGTGCACAGTGTGTATCGTGCTGCTTTTACCTTTTCAATTTGATACAGATTTCGCGTGTACAATGAATTTTTCGTACAGAATTTCTCATGACATAACGAACGAGAACTTACGATCCACGCTTTTATCCACCGAATTCGTGCAGTCTAAAAAATTCTATATATAGATTCTATACATAAATAATTCGTTATAATATTTCGTTAGCGTTTGAACTCTGTGTTTGTTAGTAGAATTTTCGGAAACGGATTTTTCGGAATAACGGTGTTATGGAAAGTCGGTTCTCGCGTGAACCGCAGCACGCGGTATGGTTCGTTATTATTTCCGGCGATCACGATCAAAGCGTCCTCCATCTAGATGCGGAATGAAAAATTGTTTGTTAGCGTAGCTCGGCGTGTTTTGCTCTTTGTTCTATAGGGAATCAAGCCCCGTCGCGGATTTGGCAAACACAGGTGAATTTCAAGCACCGAGCCATCACCGTCTGTTTGCTCAGACGATTGCGGCGCGGCCGCCGCGATTTTTGTTTCCTCGAAATTGAATCGCGCGCGTACGGGTCCGTTACGCTCGCTAATTTCTTCCTAATCTACGCAACATTCTATCGATTTCGCGGACCCGTTGTTTATTTATTTCTTGTATCGGGTTTCCGACATCGGGGGGAAACGAAACCGTTGCCAGCAGACTTGCCGGATCTCGATATCGATTCGCACGAGAGCACGGGGGGAGGATGAAGGGGGTGGGACAGGTCACACTTTGAACGCGTTTAAAATACTCGAATACTATCGTTTTATGCGTTATTTAAAGGCGATCGGGTTTCAATGAATAATACGCGGTCGCCGGATCAACATTTCACAACAGAGATTAACACCTTCATCGCTCGGAATAATGTGTGTTAATCCCCCGGACCAGTAAAACCATTGTGATTGGAAACGGATCGATTGAGAAATAGCGCCCTTAAAAATCCTATAAATACCGAATTCGCCCGGATTAGCTAACAATGCGATCACAAATTATGTTACCAAACCTTGGTGACTATTTTGCATTTTCTAAAGTCTAATTGATGTTTAGTACAGTATTTTATTCATCTGAAGCATTCAACAATGCGAAGAAAATTGTAGCTAATAAAAATCAACGAAGACTATTCTCTCGATTCCTCTCAGACCTCAAAGTCTATTTCGACATTTTTCCGAACGTATCGTACATTTGAAGGTAAACAACTCGTTCATTGACGAGCAAACTATCAAATTGGAGCTTTCATGTCTCTGTTTACCGGAGGAACCACGAGTGAATTGGACGTCTGCTTCGCTTAAAAACCTAGATGTTTTTCGTCGAAAAACGTCTGCTTCGAATGTAGTAGAACGTTTTTAGCTCTGTTTTCTCACTCCGCAGTGTTTGCATTTTATTAACGTGCTTTTAATTGGTCGATTAGCGAAACGGCACCTTTAAAAGTCCTTCTAGAATTTATTGAAACCATTTTCGTTACTGTATTATAAATCCTAACCATCGAGTCACTGAAAAGTTATAGAAACCTATAGTTTTTTAATCAAGTACAAGTTACCATAAAACTGCATTTTATCTGTGAACATTTTCTCTGATAATAATTGATAGCGTGTCTCCAACGTGTCACCAATCCCTCGATCGTCACGATCAGGAATCTATATATAATATTCCTCGATCGCCACGATAATTCTTTCATTGTTTCGACCACTGTCCTCCCACATTGCGATTCCACGGACCGTGCAACGGCGCGGCGTTGCAGTTGCAATCGCGCACTCGTCTCGCGTCTGCAGTGGCAGAATGCAGCGGAACGCGGCCGGTAATTTTAAACAGGGCCGGCGGATACAATGGATATCCTTTCAGAGGCGTCTCCGGGTTTTCTTTCTCACTAGGCGTGCTCCTTTGACCGGTTTCTCTCTCTCTCTCTCTCTCTCTTTCGCCTCCACAATTGTTCCGTTCGCCGTTTCCAGGACGATCGCACGCACGGTCACCGCAATTATTGTAACTATTTTTCCAACCCCCTCTTTTCCATTTACAACGCCGAGTACAATGGCTGACCGATCTCTTTATTCGATCGAACGCGGCGCAGAGTCATTAAAAATAATTGAAGACCCAGTCCTTGAAATTGATTCGATTATTCCTCCCGTGTAATCACTTGTACCATAATTTTTCAACTGTCTCATACATTTACAATTTTTATACATTTTCAATATTTTTCTTGCGCAAGCTTCTGTGAAATTACATAAATTTTCTATCAGCTATAAGTTCCACAATGTTAGTTAAGGATAAAAGGGAGAAACGTCGTTTGGAATCTTTTTCGTCCGCATTTTCCGACTGATATCGTTAACAAAAAAGAAATGTTAGCTTTTTTCGCGACTATAACCGCAACGCGACACAGCGACGACAAATGGCTTCAGTTAATAATATTTTCCAGCGGGGAGTTGTCGTTTCGAGGTCAGAAAGTTTCGGTTAGCAATTTTTCCGCGGTTTCGCGGGCTGCGTTTCGCGTTACGAATTTCGCGCCCGGCATATAATATCCGGCGTATAAAAATTCCTGTTAAATAATTAAAATTCACGCGGTCAAGGCACCGTGAAACGGCCACGCCGCATAGCTGAATATGGTTGCGTATCTCTCTGTGAGTTAGTAACTTCAAATATTCTCGTAGCTGGACACTAAATATTGTAGACATTTTCGTCGGCGTGAAATGAAAAAGTTTTCCTCGTACGCGAGCGAACTTGGCATAGAAATTTGCGGATTCGATTAGAGGAAACGAGACGCGTATTATACGCGCAAAGAAAGAAGGCACGAGAAACTCGTAGGTACCACGTGGTCTCCCACTACGCGCTATACAAAAGGCATGGAGCCTTGCGTCAAGAGTGGGGATTCGCCGTTCCCCCTGCACCCCACTGACGAAATTCTGTGCCTTCTTTCTTTGCGCGTATAATATACATAGTAGAATAACACAGAGGAAATTTCGAGTTATCGTGTAATCTTCTAATATTCGTTAGCGGTGCTCTGATCCCTTCGATCGAACGTTTTATCCAGCAGATACCATTAGACAATTTATTATAGTTTTATTAGAGGATGTAGTGCATTTTCCATCGCATTTATGGCGCCATTAGGATCACACTAATGCCCCCTTTTAGTTAATGCGCATATCGGGCATTAGTGTCCTCCCATTTAGAGCGTCATAACATTTCCAGCCCACGGGTCGTCTTAAACACGACTTTTCATCTATAAACCATCATGCAAACATATTTCTTATTTATAAGCCTTAAAATTGCCGGGGGAATTTGCTCCGCGATATGACCCGGTTCCCATCAACATCCGGGAAACGTACGGTGCATCGAAAATTTGTCGATATGCATACCGTTTCCTGGAAATGGAAGAAAACTAATAAATGCTGTAAAACTGGTGTGTGTGTGTGTAGAGGATAAGTATGTACGTATATATCGTGGTCACCGATGCAACTTCGATGGAACAGAATGCAGCTGTCAGAATATAACAAAGGGCTACTATTTCTATGCGGAATTGCATTGCCACTTAGCGATACTTATTGTTGTCGGGAGGACGTGGCGGAGAATTGCAAAACCACGAGAACTTTTTGTTCTGTTCACTGAAGAATGGGCGTCGCTTTCTGGTTTAGAATTCGCGGTACAATCTTGATGGATACTGTATTTCTTGACATTTATTCTTCGTATCATGAACAAACAGTGTAGTGCAACATCGGAGTGTGGTTCGCAAAACGCTGCCGAAGAGATCGCGCCTTAACATGTTCAGTTTTTCACTTGTGCTGTATCATGTGGAAAAACATCTGCGGAGAAAATGGATGATGGATCGTGAAAGAAGAGGCTTCAAGCTGTACAATGTGTCTTAGTTTATTGTTGTGCGATTCCTTTTTATGAAATGAAACATTTCGTAATTCCGTTCTTAGTACGAGTCTCGTAATATGTTTAATAGATTGAAAATAATATTGTGTAAGAATTTGGGGAAATTCTTCTGACGTTTTCCAAAATGAACTCCGGCTCACTCGTCGAAGGATTAAACCATTGTTTGACCACGTTATAGGGGAGTCTACAGCGCCAACGTTCTCTGAAGTGTGTGTCTCGTGTATTTGGGTAATTTTTGTGTGCCCGGGTGATTTATGAGTAACAGCTCTATACTCTAGCAGAGAGTTGATGGGCAGAGAGAACGAGAGCGACAAGCAGGGAGAACGAGAGAGAGAGAGCAAAGTGCCACAAACCGGTCCCTCGATAAATGAAGACGTAATCTCCGGCGAGCTGGAAAATATTAGGTCGTTTCGCGCGAAACGTTTCCCTCGACGCGACGGTGCGCACGCTTTTTGAAGGTACGCGCGCGTTATCAGAATATTTTCCGTGTCACTTACCGCCGCTTTCCCGGGAGAGTCCAACTGGTTTTCCACCTGGTCGTTACGGGCCGACGTTTTTTCGCGCGGTCGAACGCTTTCGGTCGGAGCCTATTCCGATCCGCGATGGCTCTTTTCTTCTTTGCTCCTTTTCAGGCCAATCGGACTTGTTCATCTCTCCCTATCTGGCCTCGTAGAACACCGGCATTGTCCCTTTATTTTACCAAAAGTTACGTCCGAATTCCAATTTTTCAATAACCAGCAGCTCAAGTCGTGAATTACATCGAATTCTATGTAATAAACAACTGATCTTAAGCTCTTAAAGAAAAGGCGACTTGGTCCAATTTGAAAAGGTCACTTCATTTTAAGAATGTTCTGGAGGTACATAAAAACGCAAGAAAATTTTTAAAAATTTGACAAAGATATAATTCTTACTAAATTAATGCAATTACCAAAGTTTGGTACATCCTTAACGGGTGTGTATCCGAATTTGAGACCAACAGTACATATTTCAAGATCATCCCCATCCACAACTCTTTTCACGGGGTTGCGATGGTACTGTAGCAATGTTTCATCGACGACACAGAGCAGCGGAAAGAGAGACATTTGAATTTTCGCGTACGGGGGTGGCAGAAAGAGGGGTTGTCGGGCGTAACAAATTGGAAAGGGTAAATAATCGGACTACGCCGGAGACAGTTGACTGCGAGGGTGGCAGCGTAATGGAACACTCCGTGAAAAGCGGCGGGGCACTGCTTCGCTCCGTTCTGCTCCGGTCTGCTTTGCTCGGCTTCGGTCCGCTCGGCTCGACTCGGAACCGCGAGTAATTACGTTATAATCGTATCGGGCAGTTGTCGTTATTTGGCGGGCAACTGCGCTCCTCCTCGTCACCCGCCGGCATAATAGATTCCTCCTATTGTTTGTTGCCGACTACATCGAGGTCAGCTACGAAATTATTAAAACCGGTGGTCGGACGCCGCGCGCTGGGACGAAAGAGGATGGGAAGAACAATTACGTTAAAAATGAACGGGGCCGACCATTGTCCCCGTGTAAAATTGCGTTCCTTGCGCCCGAGGAAGCGGAATTATCGCACACCCCCTCGCACCGTGCCACCGTTAGCCCACGGTGTTCTCGTGATTCGTCGTTGTTCGCGAAACAACGACCAGCCAATTAGAAACTGTCGCGAATTCTCCTTTCGACGCCTCGCTGTCGACTGTCTCGATCGTCTTCTTAGCTATTAAAACTTTGCTAAGTTTTTCTCGATCTCGTTGGCAACACCTGCCGCTTTAGCTGTTTTGTTTAAAGGGTGATATCAATGAATTAAGAACCGTATACAGTCTACATCTTCGGTTCGATGGAGATCTGTAAAAAAAGTTGCCGCAAAATTGAATTTACATTATCGACGTCAAACAAATTTAGAGAGGACAGGACAACGTTTTTCGGCTCAGCTAGTATAAAATAAACCCTCCCACGATCTACTGTTCCTTTACAGAGCTCGAAGACCGTTTCGTCTGTGAAAAAAAGTAACGCTAACGAAACCAAGGGACGAAAGATGATTGTCCGCCATCGTTTCCGCAGACCGTTCGCCAATAAAATGCCTGCGTTTTTTTCTCGGATTACACGAGCACGAGCTGCGTGCCTCCGGTTACACAATGGCTGTCAATCATCCACGGGTCACGGTGCACCGAGCGTATTAATCTTCGAGGGAATGTTGAACTAATTCGATGGTCGTTGGCCAGCGAATCCATTTCCCACGTTAATGTCCACTCCGCGGGAAAACAGGCGGTCCCGGTTCCCGATGAAATCACCGGATTCCTCGCAAGACCGATTACCGGGGGAATTTTGATACGGTCAAAGCCACCGCGCGACTGTTAACTGTTAACGTACCACGGCCGCCTCAATTAATCACGATCAACGGTCCGCTGGAAATATACCGTAAATATGGTAACGAACCGAAATCAATTATCCGTCACGATGTAAATCGTAATGAACGCGGCGTGTGCGCGCGTACGTGTGTCGTTCGAACATCAGCTTTTTTTTGTTCAATGAGCATACATCAGTAGTTCCATCATAAATCTCGATGTTTTTCGATTCTTCGAAAATGAGAAATTCAAAGAAATATCGCGAGATTTATGACTCCGGCGTTCACAGTATTTATGTTAAAAACGCGAGAAAAGCTTTTTTGAATAACCTCTTCAATTACAAGATAAGTAATCATTAAGAATATTTTATATAAAGATCCAAACCAGTCTGTAGATCGTCTCATCTCAAGATCACCAAGATGGTCGTCCCTTAAACGTTAACAGAACCATCTTTCGCAACAAACTGCAAACTTCTAATTAGTTCTCGGATCGTTACGGAAACTTTCTATTTCCATAAATTATTTCCCAACAAGCCCGGACTAAATGAAAAATTTACTCTAGCCGTTAAGAAGTCTCTCTGACGGTAAAAAATAGAGCAAACGTATCGTTAATACTTCTGAACTCGGTGCTTATTTTGATGAAAAAGAGCTGTCACGGAATGCCAAAGAAGCGTTGCTTGAACAACATCGTTGCAGTTTAATGTCGTTTAACAAAGTTACAGCATAAAAAAGAATGGCCATTACTTTGCATACAGGGAGGGGTGAGGAGGGACACGGCGGGCAGATATAATTTTAAACGAAGATAAAACTTGTATAATTGAAATGCAGTGCAGGTGTTGTCGCGCGCGCAGCTTGTAAAAAATAGTTTCGCAGTTTAATTGAAAGCAGATTCGCGAGCGAGTGAATTTTCTTGGGGGCCAGGCATGCACGTAGAATTCCTCTGGTTGCACCGACGACCGAAGCAGAACAGCAGGATTCTTCCCCATCTATCCGTTTATTAGCATAATTCGATAGAAATCGAATTCCCGGTGTCGGGTATTCTAGAAATGCAGCCGCGCCAGCCCCGTGTGCACTCCGCGTGGCTGCGCTGTACATGTAACCGCTAACCCTTTCCACGTTTCAGGAGGAAGTACTCCGGGGGTTACCCCTCGAGCTGATAGCCTAATTTGATTTAAATAAAACACTGCTGCCTCGAGATTAAGTTCACCCCCCGGAGACTTCGAACACGAACGGAATGTAAATTAATTCCGGATCGCTTGCCGCGCATTTTTATCCACCGGCGAATTACACGGGCCATTTGATTGAATTAACGAAATTAATCAACCCCCGCGTGTAAGATATTAAGGAAGCTGCTCGGTAAGCAGGCAAATTCGGAAATACACACTGTACGCGTGCAGAAGTTATTCGATGTAACAGGCTTACTAAAATTCTTCAAATAATCTATACATAGTGCCATTTTTGATTGCCCAAAGACTCTACAATATCCACTTAGTGATACTTATTATTTTCTGTCCATTATAATCTATAAAATTCTTCAAATATATGTAGTACCTGTTTTAACTGTTTTGTAGTTACCATTGTTTTTTTACCATGTAGTTACCATGTAGTTACCAATGTAGTTACCATATGTAGTACCATTCATAAAATTGAAAAGCCCTTCGAAGCTTAACATTATTAGATTTACCATAGTCTACTACTGTGTGGTGCTATACCTGAAAACAGGTACAAATAAAATTCTCGTTATAAGAGATAGGGAAATCAATTTATCTTCGAATAAAGTATCCAACGGAACCTAATTCGAATAAGATGAGTTACAGATCTATTCCACCGATGCACCTGTTCAAAGTAATCTGTATCCACTGATCGTTCTTATACGAACTAGTTCCAGATACCGTTAACCATTGCATCGCAGTTTACAGTTTTTTTTAACATGCTCAATGCACTTGTACGAATATTTTATACAATAATCGGTCCGATATACACCCAATAAAAATATTGAACAGGCACTCGTTAAGATAATTAATATATTGAACATACGTTCGCGTTAGTACAATTAATATATTGACCAGATTTTTAATCTATTTCATATGGCATTATATTAACGTTAATTTACAATTTTTAATCCACACACTTCAATATTTGGCTTTCATTCTGTCGAGCATACAAATCCGAAATAAATGGACAGATTCAATGAAAAATCTGATAAATTATCGACGTATAGAAACGGTGCACTTTCGGAAACGGCAGATCACATAAATCAGAAGGACAGTCCGGTTTGCGTCAAGACAGCAATAGCTTACCATTTGACCGTTCCAAGAGACAGGCAGGTGCATCCTGGAAGCACAGGTGCAGTGGTAGGACGGTTCGAGGTTTGTCACCGGTCTAAGGGGTTGTACAATGTAGAGGGTCAATTCGTGAGCAATTATCCGAGGTCGTCCGGCAACCGGGAAACTGATACGGTGTTCTCGCAATGGGAAAGATAGCAGGGATCGCTATATTCCTTATTCCTCCCACGAGATCGTTTCCGAATTAATGTGTAGCCCGTGGCCAGAATGCTACGGTCCTCTTCAGAGGATAGCCAAAGGGATGAATCACCGGCGACGGCGAACAGCGGATGGAACAGTCTCGACATTCGAGAACCAATTATCGAGGCAGTTCCTCTACTCCTTATCAACTCCTTTCATTAAATTCGAATTAAGATCCCCGTCTCCGCGATTTTAGTCCTCCGCTTTTTTACCTCTTCCTCTTCCTGATGGGATTCAGCTGGGTCTCCTGCTAAAACTTTTTTTAATCGCCGCAACGGTTCCTAATGTAATCCTAATTATATTCAGAGAATATAAACTAGATATTTAAAAAATATAAAGTAAACATTACAAAGAATGTGAAATCAATATTTGATAATATCTAACATGAAATAGATATTTTCTGCTTGTTTAAAAAAAAGGTTACTTAATAAAAAATAAATATTGTATGTACATTTGAATATTAAAAAAGTTTGAATCGCTTTTTAATATTATATGAATGTGTATATAATATTTTGTGCTACTAGGGACGCATTCTCACGCATTAGTGTTTTCAGTAGATTTGGCAGGTTATAGTCAGACACACCAGCCGAATCCCATTGAATACCCTTGTCACATTAACTTGTCGTACGAAAAATATATTTTATGCTTTTGTCTGAAAGAAGACACATATATTTTCAAATTCCACTAGCGAAACGAATTGCTTTACGAACTGTCTCACAGAACATTGTCGGCCGAGGTAACTAAGGTGAGGTGTTGGTCGCATCTTGGGATGGAGGGCTAATAGAGGGATTACTAGGTGATGAGGTTACACCGGCTGACCCCCCAATTAGCATTGTGGGGGCGATACAACGAGAGGAAGCGGACCAAAAGGTGTGATCAAATTATATTGTCAGAGAGATTCGATATTTTGGGAAATTGGGTTTGAACAATTATTTAAATTGTGTTAGAGGGTGACGAATAGGATACAGCTAGAGAATCATCAGTTTCGAAATGGAGAGAATATTGATGTATTGCATATATTTTTGGTAGAACAGAAGGAGTTGGTTTTTCAGATGAAATGTTATCGAAATTATGCAGTAGATACAGAGGCAATGTTGATCTATTGCATATATTTTTGGAAGAACAGAAGGAGTGGTAGTCAATCGTTGTTCCGCCGATCGCAAATGAATACGATGTTCTCGTTTCCGGCGGAGCAGATTAAAAACTAATTTCTCAATTACACCAAACGTCTCAATTTCGCTCGCTGTAGGCTAATTTCGCCGGCGACACAAGAGACAGTTATTTCTGCGGAAGGGGTATAAAAAGTTTCGTTGGTTGCGCGTTCGTGCTTTATTGTCGAGTGCAATAAACATGCACGGTATGCAGCTATAATCAATGGAGCGCGAGGGTGGTAGCCGAGTTCACGCGCAATTGAATCGTTGAACGAGCCCACGGCCGTCGAGCCGGGTAAATTGAATATTACAGGGAATTACAAAAGGCGGACATGTTCAAAGAACGGGTTACACGGTATCGCGGCATTTTGTTTAAATTGCTGCCCCGCGCCCTCGATGAGAATGCGCCGCGTTTAATTTTTTAGGGGTGCCCACTACTTTTGCCCCGCTCAAAGTCGCGTCCACACCTACCCCTCCCTATCCATCCCTCCCTGATTCCCCGTTGGCAATTTACATCCGCGGAAATTATCGCGAGAACTTCCTCGGAGTGTGCTCCGCCGCCATTTTTTATTTCCCGTAATTTTGCACGCGATAACGGCCGAGCGGTACTCTAAGTGCCCTGCGGAACATTTTCGTGTGGTTTTCGCCAACTGTGTATTGTGTACGTCGGAGATCGAAAAAGATGTACGATTTAGAATTTTCGAAAATTATTTACGAAACCTTGAGGTGCAGAAAGGAATTAATTTTTTAATTTTGCAGATTACTTTCGTTGAATGCTTTAGCGAGTTCCGGTTGCATCGGATGCAGTTGTCGCATGCAATCTCAAGGATTCGTTATTCGTTTAAAATTCATTGCGAAAATAAGAATTTGTTACTAAATTCAATTACTCAGATATAATCAGTAAAACGGGGTCCTGACATTTTTTAGTTGGCTAGATAAAGGTAAAACGGTCGCTACACAGGGTTGTCTATTAAAGAATGAAACAAGATTGGTAGCGGCGAAGTGCATCATAATACTTCCTGCTTCGGGATTATCCTCTTCAAAGCGTTTCAAAGTGATACAATGGCAGGGGAAGCTATTTTTCTGAGTGTTTCCAACGAGCCGGGAACGGCTCTGAATAAAAGTTAATCCGAATTTCGTATGAATTTACAAATGGCACGTTTAACATGCCTTATTTCAAGTCAGCTCGAAAAAGCGAGAATATAAGAGGATGTAAAACAATTACCAAATGAAAAATTTAGTTCTAAGAAGAATGTCGGATATACCACAGGGTTACGAATTCGTTGTAAAAGTTCAGATATTATTGCAGATTCATGAATATTTGTAGAAGGTCTTCGTAGAGATCCAGGGATTTGGTAATAAGGTACTGGCAGACATGCTTAACCACCCTAGAACCGGAGCGGCGCGGCGTTTACTCGTGAAATGCTCTTTCCTTTATCAACCCTTTATTAACCCTCGGACGGCATCCATTTGGACCGGGCGTTTCAAAGGCTTCATCTAATTTCTGATCTTCTGCCGGGCTAACTCAACACTTTACCTGCCGGAGATTATTTAATGGTCTTTTAAAAATCAATGATCAACCGGCCAAGAACAAGAACTCCTTGATGAATTATTCGATGGCGATAGGAATTTTAGTCTCGCCCGGAAGTTACCTCGGGCAACCTAATTATTACTTGACCGAATGATTAAGCTTCTTCCGCGGTGGAATGTATCGACTATTCACACTAATTTATCACGAGATTTTCATGCGCAGCTTTACTCGAGTTTCAGCAGTGTTCCCCCTAAATCTTCTAACGGCAGACCGTGAATTCTATTTTCGTGAATCCACGTTTCCCCTCTCTCACTGGATAAAATTCGTCAAAATGGTCCCCGGCCAAAACCCGTACACATATCTCAAACAAATCCCCGGGAGCCTAAGGGTTGAGAACGGGGGAGGGCGTGGGGGGACAGACAAGAAACGAGCTTCTTTTTTTGCGGGAGCTCGGCGTTTACCCACTGGCATTTCCGATCGTTATGTCGTAAATATATTTCAGCGTATTTATCGATCGCACATAAAAATCCGTGGAGGCGAGCGCCAGGGTTGAAAGCGAGACATGAAATACTAAAACAATGGCGACACGCGTTTCACCTTTTCATCGACGCGATCGGATGGATTACCTTTTTTCATCCACCTTTGGGTGGTTGGACCGTGTACCATAAATACGAAAAAGGGTGGGGTACGTTGTCCGACAGGATAGAACATACTTCAATTGTTCACCAAGTTGTTACACTTTCGCGTGTCGTTTCCGAGAGGGTGGTTTAGACAACCCCCAGACAAATCTACACGCTTCTATAATGCGCAGTTTAGCTATCCCACTATCGCTTCGAATATTCACCATTGATATATTCACGCGAGCTCGCGTTTACGTTGACCACGATAAAGTTTGACAGAATGCCAGTCGCATGCACGCTCCCCCACGAGCTGCCCACCCTCGAAGCCAGATAACTATTTCATTGGATCGCAAGCGCGGAAACCTGGCTGATGTTTCGGTGAAATGAATCTGCGACACGGTGTTAAACTCGATACGATCGTTATTGCTATCGATTCTGGCAGACGACGGCTATGAACAGCTTCGAAGATTGTCAGACAAATTTCGATCAACTCGTGTAGATCATTTTACCCCCTTCTATATCCACTCTCGGACTCGTCATTTTTTTCCAAGATTGGTTAACACCGCGATCATATGATTTTTCGAGTTGTCCTTCCAAATTGCACTAAATGTGTTTGTGATCGTTTTGTGAAAAGCTATTGTAAATGTATAAACAAAGTAAAAATGAGAAGAGAAACGTATTTTTGAGTGATCATTGTATCTATTAACGTTTTGTGGCTATGGATAAGCGCTTTCATTTTTTCTCGAATTTTCAATTTGTCCGCGAGCGCGCGGGAAGCTTTCCCAATTTTTCTTTCTCTAAAAACCTTATTCGGACTATTACAAACATTTTCTTTTTTTAAATTAGCCAAATCGGTCCAGCCGTTCCCAAGTGATGCGCTTATCGACGAACAGCATTTAATTTTTATTTCTATAGAAGATAGATAGATTTGTAACATCGCGTTCGAAAAAAACGAATATAGCCACTGGCAATACGAGTGCTCTTAATACGAATAGAATAATACCCCGTCTGTAAACATTCTCTTTTATTCGGTGGTTATACGCTGACCAGATTCATATGAACGTCGAGCACGTGACCGCGGGAAGGATTAATAAATCCTCTGGGCAATTAAATCATTCAAGCACATGCAATACCAAATTCTGATAATCCTCGTTCGTCTGTGTCCACTTGAAACCTCCGCGGCCTCGCCTCCTCCACCCCTTTATCCCCTCTCACTCCGTGAAACCACCGAATAGCCCCCCCATAGCCCCCTCCGATAACCCCGCAACAGAACGCCCCTCCCTCTTCTGGCCATAACAGAACTTATGAAATTCAAACGGGACCACTCTCGGTATCGAGAATTATTTTCATACATCACGGTTTGCTTCCCGTTATAACGTCATATACATAACACGGGGCTATGTAATATGTATTAACTTACGTTAAGGGTACGTACTATTACTCCGCTGGCGGAGGTCCCCATTATCATTTATAGTGACACAGTCATGCTCCCCGCGGGAGTACAATATAATGTTCAAAGTATATTAACAGGAACATGGTATACGACCGACGCGACGTAAAGTAGTATATTGGGACATCGATAACACACGCTGATATCCATCGAATATTCATATCACGTTACATTATTCGGAACGAGCTCGCGAGGATAAATTAGGCGAACGACATACACTCCCTGCCAAAAAGATAGCCCCGGCTCTCGGTCGTGCTACCCTAAATTTACGGATGATGCATGGATAGTTTCTGCGTTCTCGACAATGGGACGCCGAGATTCCTCGGATTGTGCAAATCACAGCATCTACATAGTATTCGTTCATTGCAAACTAAGTTCAGACAAATAAAAATGGCATTACAGTATTTTATCCATATAAGTCCCCAGCACAGTATTCTTTGACTTTTCATCTTGAAAAGGATTCAAACTAGAATCGAAACGTCGATGATTATTTGATAATCTGCAAAATTGTTTTTTGATTTCTCAGTATTCCGAGGGAGTATCGAAAAGTACACTTGAAAAAATACCAATGAAAAATAAGAACATAGAGGCAAAAAGTAAAAATTGATTTGCCATCGAAACGACAACGAAGACAGGGTGGAATCGCCAACTGTATTTGCCTTACGGCAAATGTTGCAATTAAAATGATGGTGTGGTCGCGCGGGTTGATGAACTTTTTGGCAGGCTGCCTGAGCAAAAAGCGTGTCGGTCTGGAGGGTTGGTGGTCGTCGCAGCGGGTAAAATGAAATTCCGACAATCGCGTGAGAATATTCCAGCCGGAAGTTAGCTGGGCAAAGAATCTCTCTCTCCCTCTGCTTGCTCGGAAGGGGCTGCGGGAGCGGCGCGTTTTGCCACTAAGTCACCTAATGAAGAACAGAGAAATTCCTTGGCCGGGGGCTGTTCTGATTGCATTCGAAACTAGTTTTAAGCGGTGCGGAAGCCGTTCCCGCCGCTCCGCGCTGTCTCACAAAGGGAAAATTGCGCCCTTCTCGGGCACACGGGCCCGGAAAATCCGCGGCGACGTATTACATATCGCGCCTTTAATACCCGCGACGACGACGACGCGCGACGGCGGATCCTCTTCTGCCTCGAAGAAGACGGGGAAATCGCATCCGGAAAGAATACCGCTGTCGGCTATATAAAGTGAATCTTTTCCCTACCGCCCCGTCGCGTCGTAAACTGCGAAATAAAAAAATACTACACAATGGAGGCCACGCGGAATTGTTACGGTGCCGCTCCGAGACCCGATCGTTTCCTCGAAGAGCATCAACCCCCCGAATCGAAAGCTACGGACCGAAATTGAACCAATCAAACTCGTTCTTCGTTGTAAATGTCTTGCTATCGCTGATTTTTTGTATCGAAGGCTTCGGGAGGATATATCGTATGTAGAGTATTTTATCCATAAATGTCCCAAAAGTCTGACCTGTATATGTCCTAGATCTATCCCCACTACTGCGGGGTATACCCCCTTGAGAGGCCTCTCGAGGCAGCTCGGCTGTCCTTCTCTACGCTCGGCAAAAGTCAAAGAATACTGTCCCTGGCGCATAAATGTCCCTCGGCAGACCCGTGTTGTGGACTTATATGGATAAAATACTGTAGTATCGTCGAAGCGGTACCGTTTACTTTCGATAAAAGACGACGATGTACTTATCGCAACAAGAAAATCTCTACCCCCCTCTTAAACGCAGGAAGATTTCAATAACGAGACACGAGTCTTGAATGCGCGAAATCCCTCAAGGAAATTTGAGAAGAGGAGCAGCTTCTGGAGTGTTCGCAAAGCAGCTTTCAAAGTTATCACTCTTTCTAGCCATGTTATTTTTCAATAACTCCCTGACAGCCTCCCATTCCATAATGGTCCCCGATCAGCTTCCAAGATCTTCACCGAACGTTTCCTTGGAAATATACTTCGCATTTTGTAGATCGCTGATTCTATAGACTGCACAAGAATCATCGGGCTCTGAAAATCACTACTTTCCGATATCAGTCGATGACGATGCTTCTACGAAAAACACCAAACGATAATAGATCCACACTGTCTTTTAAAGTACGATAATTCGTCTTATATCGTTCAAACATGTTGAAGATAATTCATAATGAGATTTCTCTTGTCGTTCGTAACTAATAAAATAATATTCAGATAATTTATAGAGTACGTCTGGATAAATTTAATTTAGTTTCAAGTAGCCGACCATAATTTTTCATAAATTTCGCTTGGCAATCTTTACATTGTTCGGGCGAACTCGTAGAAGGGATTGAAGCAATTATTTCGAAATAAATGAAATCATTCGCAGATGATACGCGATCCTATGATCCGACGAGAATTATCCCTGTAATTGGGAGTGGCGTAGGCAAACGGACAATAGTCTTTGAATGCAATCCTCTATTTAAACCAGATTTTTCATTATACGAAGAAATTAAGCTGATTAATAATGTCTAAAGGGGAAGCATTCCACAGCGGAGTCCTCTTTTCAAACGGCGCTCTTCAATGCTGATGAATACACGCAGAACTCTGTTTTTGTAGGTCGGAATTTTCTGTTGTAATCCGCAGCCCTGGAAAATCGCCGTTCGCTTCATCGCCAAGTAGGATTTAATTAAAAAATTGGTTTTGACCCAAATTGTCTTTTTACAACAAGAAATCGACGAGGCATTTGACGCTCCTTAGATTTTCTATACTTTCAGCCAAAACTATGTAAATTGTATCAGTGTTTCACGATTAAACACATTTAATTATGAAAATGATCAAAATATAGTAAATCATTGTGTTCAACAATTAATTTTCTTGATAAAGCACAAAACCCGTTATTTTCTGATCGTTTCTCGTGAAACTTCAACAAACATTGACAATTGTACCTCGCATTAATGTGCAAAGTAAATTTTTATGCAGCTTCCAAGTACCATTGTAGAACAGGGACTTGTTTCTTCGATTATAGGTTTCATTATCGCGAATGTAACGTGAAAGCCATTTTAATTTCATCACACTCGTTTGTTTTTCACCGTGTCCCGCATTGCACGTGTTTCGCGTGTGCTGCAAACTGAATAAAATCCACCGTCTATTGATTACGATGCGCATTCACAATTAAATTAAGTTCGTACAGAAACGTCTCAGCCCCATTGTTTTCAAGTAATATTTGTTTTCGAAAATAAATGGAGCATGGTTCTTGGAAATACAAGCCATTAATTCTCGTCGATGATAAAACTGAATTTATAAAACACGGTCCTCTATATTCGACGAAAACACAATTTTTACTAGATTCCTCTTCCACTTGATCGTCTACATAAAAAGCTAAATTTTATATTTTGAATAAATCTTGAAGATACAACACCTATAGTGTCTACAACTATTATTAATATCGTTGTTGTATTTGTTGGAGCCGATTGAAACAGTGAAATTGGAGACATGATAAACAGTACCAACTCGGAGAGGAACGAATTCCATTTATGGAAGGGTAATAACCACTGGATTAATAAATCATAATTGTTTCTTAATAGGTGGCCATTCGCTGGAACTGGACCCCGTCGATTATTACCGATTACAAACGATCAGTTGTTATGCGCCGTCGTAAGCGACTGCTGGCAACAGTAAAATATCAGTTGTAGACGAAGGGTGAACAGCTAACGGTTGACAGTAATTCTAACCAATTGCGGCCTCGTATGCGAGGATCGAGCGTTGGCCGACTCAGCGCAGCGATCTAACGAGATCTAAACTTCGGGCGGAAGTGCGTGGTTGTAAACGCGGACTGTTCGACGTTCAAGAATATTTCTTAATCCTCTTCTCCACTGCACGAACACACAATGATTACGTTCGTTTATTACATTACTTTCTGATATAAACAATCTAGAATATTTTTAACAACACTGTACATCATTTAAAAAAAAATTATTATTACTCTTCATCGAGTACTCTGCTATTGTGCCTAGCTAATCATCATCGTAATAATAATAATTTGATTATGAACTTTTGAAATGCACAGGGATACACGTGAGAAGGTTATGCGGAAATCCCGAGAAACGCATTAACATCCCTCGATTAATTCGAGTTGGCGAGTCGGTGGACCCAGCTCGGTTTTCGAGATAATCTTTCCCTATTTATGCATAAACAAAATTACAGCCGCGTTGATAGCAGTGATACGAACGGTTCGACCGAGGGGATTAGAAAGTTTCCTGTATCCAAGCTCGTACCGCGAGTAAATTCGAGCGCGCTGATCCCGTTCTGTAGGGTCGCACGCCCTTGCAAATATAATGCACCACCGGCGCGGCGCCGGCCCCAGTCCGGGACCCCCTTATCTTTCTGTACACAATTACACGCGTTTACAGATATTAGCCGAACAGAGTCCGGCTCGTGTGCCCGCGTAATCGTGCATTATCTATTACACGTATTGCATGATCTCGGGGATTATTCATTCGATGTTCATACTAAATATTGGCCGCGAGCTCTGCCCTTACCGTTTCCAATCCGAAAACCAGGTCGATCCGCAAGCGTGACAATTATTAACGGTAAACCACTTCCCGTCAAATAGCCGGTTTATTTTGTTTCACCATCGCTGAAATTACAACCATCTTCCCGTCAGACAGGACCAGCCTAATTTTTTTGAAACAGTTTATTCGACAAATCAATGCACATAATGGTTTTATAGATTGCCTATTGATAAGCCCCGGGGCGCAAGTCTTTTGAGGACGGCATTTTTTATTCGTGTTATATATTCAGAAACTAGAAAAATCCTGAAAACAATCATTGAAAAAACATTGCCACTTGAGGGAAGAACAAGCACGCGCGAAGACCAGTTAGAAAGGCTCAGCTCTCGTAAGGGCTGAGATTGTCGGGTTCGACGACCCGCTATCAGTCTCGCGGAGGCTGAGCCCGTTTCCGGGGGCTTTCCGTGTCCCATCAATAATCGCGAATCCCGCGTCGTTTCCCGGCATAAAATATTCCCCGTTGCAAGAACCTCGCGAAGAAGTTCGAGTTTCAGAAGAGACGTCGTTTTGAGCGGGCGAGGACGCACGCGGCCGTGCGCCGTGTCAACAATCTATCTCGGGCGAAAAAACGTTGAATGCCACGTTCACGTTCAATTAGTCGACGGTCGTAAATGATGAGAGATGGCTTCGTCGTGCGGGGCGCGGAGAGAGGGAGGCTGGGACGGCTAAGAAACGGCCGCGCGAGCTCGTTAGACCCGATTTAAACCGCGTTTCGCATAGAACGTCGCCGAGACGTTGCCCGGGTCGCAAAACGGGAAACGGTGTACGCGCCATGTGAGAGTGCATCGTTAAGCACGCGTGTGTGCACTGTTTAAATACGAGTTGATGAAACGCCGTCTTCGCGCCGCGCCGTCGACGACGAGGAGCAACTTACGAGCCGGCTGGCCACTTAACATCCCGACCCGCCCACATCTCGTAAACTGTTCCGTGCAGGGCTTCCCACAACCGGTCAAGAAATTTCCAGCAATTCCCACTAATCTTCGGGACTCCATCTCTCTCCCTCTCGCGTATCTCTCGAACAGAAACCCTCCTCCTGTACCCGCTTAAACGACGTAATTGATGGCGCACCGAACGGACAACTGCGGGACACGCTGGCGTAACATCTTGTTAAAGAAGACCCGCCGAGTCAACGACGGTTAGGCCAAGCCAGCTCGTTGACACGCGGTTCCACTGTATTTACAAATGAATTCGGAGGGGGACGTTTTTCATGCTGGTCGTTGTACATTTCATTCCGGGAACGTTGTACACCGTTTACACGGTTTGTCAATTCGAGAAGCAAAGGCGAGTGAGCCGCCAAGAGAAGTTGCGGCGAGTCTTCAGAGGAGTCCCATGGAAAAACACCGACACAGATTTAAAATCGTTGTCGGTCAAATTTGTTATCGGTTAAATCCGCTGTCGGTTAAAGGCGTTGTCAATTAAATTCGTCGTCGGTCAAATCTGAAATCGGTGAAATGTTGTCGATGAAATCTGTGTCGTTGATTTCCATGGGACCCCTTCATAGAGTGGTCGAATATCCTTGTGACGTAAAAGAAGGGTCGCCGATTGCTCTTGGTCCGAGAACCGAGGCAAACCGATCTGAGAATCGGTTCTATGCTCTGCAGAATGGCAACGAATAAAGGTCCGGCCTCTCGGCCCTTAACGTCGCCGATCAAAGAACAGGCAAGTAGCGAGTCCAACCGACGTGCCACGAGAGCAACGAAGAATAAAAAAATATCGGTTTGGATTGGCGTTGTGGAGAGAGTCAGAGCCGATTCCTTTTTGCTGTCCCCGCGGAGCATTACCGGGGCCTCTGAACGGAAAACAGAAGGATCTACATAGTATTATGCTTGACAGGCCTTTTAAGGCACGAAAGGCTGGAGGCAAAATCGACCAGCCGGCACTCAGCCGGAGGTGTAGGGGGGGAGTTCGCCTTTTTCTCTTTGTCCTCGGGCCCTCGTTCTTTCCCCTCTTCGTTCGCCGGGCTTCTCACCGGCCAATTAAGTCCGGCAATTAGTTTAATAATAATTAGCGGATTAATTAATATGCCACGCGACGAGTCGCCGGGATCAGAGGGACAATGCCGGGATTGTGAGAACGGCGACCACGTACCGATCCAGGCGAGACGACGACGTCTTGTGCGATTTCTGCGAGAAAACGTGGAGGAAATTGAAGAAAAATTCTCGTAGAATTTCGTTGGGGAAATTGCACGCTAAACTTACCCGCCACCGACTATAGAATTTTTATTTTACACAAAGGGGTCCGCAGTTTACTAATAACAAACACTGAATGGGGGGCAATACCGAAACAGTAGCTAATTGTGCCACACGGGACAAAGGCTGCAATTAAACGTGCTCATTCTGTGGGAATAAAAACAATGCTGGAATAAAATCCGGCTAGGGCGAATGGGTGCTCGAAAAATTCGAGCGACAACGATCTGCTCTCTAAGAAGCGTCAATGAGAGAACGGGAGAGAGAGAGAGAGAGAGAGAGAGAGAAAAGCCGAGCACACCGGACAATAAGAATCCGTAAACGCGCGTGTTTCTCACGCGGAAGAATCTCTAGCCGTGGGCGGTTTCGCAGTGGTTTGGCGGAATCCGGGAACAATAACGAGGCTTTTTAAATAATTCGTCAGGTTTCCAGCGCTGCAACAAGCGTCGCGCAACCCCTCGGTTCGCAGGGAGTGGTGTTTTTCTGTTCAAGGGTGAGTTTCGAGTGTCGTACCTCTTGGACGATTCCACCACCACCGCCATCTTGTTCTATCTCTCTATTTCTACGACTCTCTCCGTCTCTCTGTCCTTCTCTTAGCCCTCCATCTCTTTTTCTCTTTCGACCAACCCCCGACTACAGACGGAAAATACTCGCGGCCGATTCCTTTGTTTCCGTTTCATTTGTACACTGGCTGCGAGCCGGAGTTCGTTCGCCGAGACGTTATTGCATTATGCAGACTGAATCGCAGATTCGTCGCTGCGAATGTAGGCTTCCATCCGGGGCTAACGGATGTAGCGCGCGCCCCTGAAACATTGATAACGCGTTTTTGTCAGGGGATCGCTCCTGCTGCAAGAAAAACGACCTCGGGAACCATGTCGGACGCGTACCCGGTATTTACAGTGACTGCCATTTAAGTCGATAAGTGGGGAGCAATTGTATAAAACGAGTTTTATAGAATACAACTTACCCTCTAATTCACTAAAATTTTTGCTGTGTGTTGCTGCATAACATATTAAAATTTCATCAAAATCGGAGTACGCAGACCTTTTATATATAATTATCCAAATCTATTTCCTCTCGGTATACCTATAAATGTTTTCTAAATATAAAGACATAATGTAATCTTATGATATAATCTTTGTGGTCGCTAATAACCTTGTTGTCGATGCGACTGGTATAAATAAATAAATTAAAAATAAAAAGAACTTCCCCTCTATATGTGTTCGATACTAAAAGAGTACGACAACAAGTACGTGAATAGTTTCACGATCAAAATAATTCGCTAGTTTCTTTGGCGAACGCAATTAAAGGGGACGCATTGAAATCTGGTTTCGTTGATTGGAAACTAGACAAAGTCCAGTCTGATCGGCAGTATTAATCGACAACAACAATATTGATCGACGTCGATGTGGAGCACAATGTAATCTGACTTTGCATTAATGATGACGATTTCAATGTAACTGTTAACTCGATTGCTGGGTACTTTCTGTAATTGCTAGTCGCAGCCCGCTGTAATTACGTCAATTAGTATTGTAGGTGGGTAATGGCTCGCGATTGCTGAAAGGAACTCCGCCAAGCTACGTTGCGTACAAAGCCTTGCGCATTGTGGAATTTTCCGTGTTTCTCGAAAAAGCAAATAGTATCGACTCAATTTTTAATACACGCATAGATTTAATATTCTTTTTTTCTACCAGCAGGATATTCGTAAAATATTGAACTTTGTGAAAATGGCACGTATTCGAAAAAAATTGTTTAATTTTTCACCGAAGAAAATTTGATCGAGGTTGGCTAAAATAAAAAATATTTCGCTAAAATCGTGTAGCTATCGACGTGAAAAATTCAGATGAACTAGTTTTTCGTACCAGATCAACTTTTCCGAGTGTATTCGTCGTGTCCTCTCTGAAAAAACCAGTTTCCGCATTCGAGAGAGTCTACCGCCGCCACTATTAACACAAATGACACAAAAAAAAACGTTGTTACATACCTGGAAGCATGTAGAGCAAACACCACTAAACGGATTCCCTTTCCTGAAAAAAATTCAAAAATTAGTTTTCCAAATCGGTCGATTACATAGATATTACACCTTAGTTTATTATTTTAAACAAATCCGTCCAGTCAAAGTAGAAGTCTAGTGGCACAGAAAATAATTGGAATTAATTTTATCGGCGCATGGTTCGATTAAATTGTACACACTATACCAATTTTGTAAGCATAAAATTGATCATATGCCACAGAAAATGTTGCACGATCTAAAATCGAAAACGTAGAACCGTAAAGTCTCAAAACCCATCGAGCAGGATACGAAACGCGGTATATCGTCTGGTACGTTAATATTTCCGAATAGTATCTCGGGAGCCACGTAAAGCGAGAATGTAGCAGAAAGACAAAATTCAAGAAACCGATCCCGATACGTCTGATCGGTTCGCCAATTTTCGTATTCCCTGGGAATTGTTCTGGAGCTGGGGCGTGCCAAAGCCTCGGACTACGTGCCGCTCGAAACAATAACCCCCTTTGGGGGTGGTTAAAAAGGGGGTGCGAAAGGACCGTAAGGCACGGTATAGAACGGAAGAGAACAGCGTCGCTCTGTATTCCGTTGTCGTCCGTGTCGGGCCGTAAACGATTTCCAGATCGCGCGAATTTGTCATACAGTTGGCACGCGGGGTGCGCGTTATCGCTCGGTTTCGCAGCGGAACACGCGAGCGGACGCGATAAAAGTTTCGTCAAAGGCGCGCAAGGTCGAAACAAGGCCAGTTAAACGGTGGAAGCAGGTTATCGCGGTCAGGTGTCCGCGCGAGAGAGACGTCAAAGCACCGACTCCGGACACCTCCTCTTTCTTCTTTCACGCTGAAACCGACGCGGCGGAACTCGGCCTCCCGCTTGATATTTTGACACGTACCGTGTTCCTGGACACGTTCCGGCTTCCGAATGATATCGGGCTTCTCCGATGTTGTGGTACTTTAAATGGACGTTGCACGGTGACCATGCATTGTCGAAACGAGGAACCTGAGCTTGCTGAACCGACTAAATTGTCGGACGCAAGTTTTCCTATTTTTTTACGTCTGCTAAACGTTGACATGAAACCACAAAATTTATTGTACAATATTACCTTTTAGATCGAGAAGAATTTTACTTTATTGATTGACCATCGAATCCAGTCTTTACCACTTCACTCTAAGTAAACTGTATCAGCAGTATCCTTGTTTGTGATTCTCGGTATCGTCGCACTGGTTTCTTTCATCTTCTCGAGTCTATTTGTTCGGTTCAACTTTCTTCCCAAGTTTTCCTGCTACTCTTTAATCCTCTTTCCATTTTTCTACTCTTCGATCAATAATTCATAAGGACGTGAACCAAGAATCTGTCTTTTTGTCAGATGTACTTATAAATCTCCCCCTAATTTAGATTGTAATGCGCTTTCTTCTTCAGATCTCGAAGACGTTCAATTATCAAATTTCTTTTTTTAATGTTTTATTCAATTGAATTCAACGCAACAGAAGAAATTTGCTGTTTACGACAATCTGCTTTGATGCTTGCGACATTCTTTTGTTCAGCGGTTGCAAACAAAGCTGGCGCCGGCAGCATCGAATAATCGTGAATCGGCAAGAATCTATCGTAACACGATGAAATTTCCCAATGAAACTCCGCTCTCCAATTAGTCGTATCATTTTTTTTTGTTCGAACCCGAGGCAGTTTTTCCTGTCGCGTGCAACAGTTCACCTCTACGTGTAACGAGTCGAAGCTTTTTTTCAGCCGGGGCACGGTCCGGCCGGCCTGACACAACAAACTATCGCGCGCCTAGTGGTCCTCGTTAATCGTGTTATTTGTCCGCTAATTAAGCGTGCAATAAATTCGTGCGAGAAGGGAGTAAGGCTTTATTGGGAACGGTAGCCGGCGCCGCGGTTGTGTCCCGTTCATTTTACACGCTCTCGCCGCTCCCTTTCGCCGATTTACTCTTCGAGCTGCCGTTTTCGACTCCCTTCTACACATGGACGTCTCAATTGCGCGAGAATTGCTCGTAATTTCACCTACGAATCGTGCGATAGGAGAGACTGACGTTTCTGTTTCGCTGTAGAAATTAATTTAGCGCAGTGTCAAAATCAATTCGCTTTCTTTTTTGTCGAATTTTCATCGAATATTCCGACTGGCATACTATTACGTCAGTCTCGAAATTTGTGATCTAATTGAAATGAAATACCGATCAGTTATTGTCGCCTAGTATATTACGACGTAATATACCCCGTGGCACAATGTTTCCGATCGGAGCCATTGATACCGATTTTCGAGAAAACATTCACAATTTAGAAGTAGTACGGGGTGTATTACGACAATTTGAAAATATGTAACTCTACCGTAAAAGTGCAGTATCCGAATGATTTCAGATCATTTTAAACAATTTGCATTTATCATCATAAATTCCATTTAAAATGATCCTTTGACCGTAGAGAAAAATGGATTACGCGTAGCTCCACATTCGAAAAATTTTTTATTCGTTCTGCTTCATACAATAAAATTCACGAGTTTCGACCAACAAGTGGATACAAGTATATTTCATGCGATATTTTATCTATTCGCTCGTATTTTAATGCGAACATTTTCCCGACGACCGGATATAGATTTTTCGAAATTGTAGCTCGGCTCGCAGTTATAGGTCACGCGCTAGAATCGCTGGTCGTGTAAAAGCGTTAACGCATTTACTGTCTGCTACTCTTTGTTTTAGAATTTCCTTTGTGGTGGGTACGAAAATTGAAACTATGCAAAAGATGTGAAATGAGGTTCACCCGTGAAAATCAATGGAAACATCTTTTGGATGTTTGTAACGCGCAGCGGAACGAAAAAGTATTTCGGCACTTCCGTTTCTTCAAAAATTGTCATTATTTGATCGACGATGATTACATTAAAAAAATAATAAAAGGATTAGTTTGGATTTATTTTGAAGCACGACACGCACGATGAGAAATACAGGGTGTCCCGAAATTCCTTCAGCATCCGGAAATGGGAGGATGCTGAGATCATTTCAAGCAAGATTTTCCTTTACGAAAATGTCATCTGAGGCTTCGTTAAGGAGTTATTGGCGAAAAACACGGACCAATCCAGAGTGCGAGCTTCATGTGTTGGTCGCGGCAGACCGACAGCCGAGCGTAGTTGAACACCAACACATGAAGCTCGCGCTCTGGATTGGTCCGT